>JAWNOB010000146.1:600000-1195766 GCA_035046265.1 Drosophila bunnanda
CATTTTTTAACTTGTGTTTTTTCGCTCAATCTAATTGTTTATTTTTTATATAAGTTTGAATTTAATATTTTAGTTAGTTTCGTCGTTTAAATTTACAAAGTTTATAACGTTTCACCTAAACATTTCTTGTATATATTATGTCATATGTTATATACACATATATTATTTTAAATAAATTTTTAATAATCACTTCGCTATACTGTTGGTTCGCATTTACAAAATAAATGTAATAAAAAACAAAAACAAAAATCAGAACATAAAACTTATAGTTGGAGTTCTTTGAATTTTCACCTTTACCATATTCAAAATATTCCTACGCACAATGTATATAATATACTAAACAATTACAGTACATTTATATTAATATTAAGATTTCTTAACTGGTAATGCGCTTTATTTTATACATAATTAAGCGTTATTCTAATTCTAGTGTTAATATTATTCTTTTATATAATTTCAGTCGAAAAACCCCTTGCTACGAGGATTTAAATAAATTAAGTTGATTTCGTGTTTCTTCTGGAGGTTCTTGGGACTTTTAGTAAGACAATCTCTAATGGTAAAGGTAATCCATGGCATTGCGACTCATATTGTTATTTTTATAGACATTACCTTCTTCCATCTTTCCGAGACAAGAGGCAATGACAATTTTGAGGAATGATTCATCGTTTTCAACATTTCGTAAGCTTTGTTTCAACTGATCAATTGTTACGGCAGTGATTCTATACGTTCTATACGTTTATTATTCCCTCGTCTACCTATTTTGCTTTCCTTGAAACTCCTTGAAGACTCAAGAAGGGGAGACTTGACTGAATTGCTGCTTCTATAAGTTCTTATTTGGAGTAGCAGTTTCTTAAGCGGATGGACAAACTTTTAGGTAAATAATTTCTTAACCACTGCGCTGCTTTAGAATAACCGAAAAAGGACACAATTATTTTAAAGGAGGACGACAGTAATCGATGTAGTGGCTCTTAGGCACTTTCTGGTTCTATATATACCTGGCCTGGCATTAATACTGCATCTTGATCTGTTGTTCTATTTCCTTATTTATGTTCACCTTTATTTGTATCATTATCTCTAGCTCTATCTCTATCTATACGTCTATCTCTATCCTTATCTTAATCTTTACCTTTCGCATTATCTTTATCTTAAACGGTAAGCGCTACCTTCTAACTCTTGTGATATATATTTAATTTGTTTACTTATGAATTCTATTTTCACCTTTCTCCTTTTCTATTTTCTTTTCTATATTAACCTTAAAATGCTTTCAAATTCATATCAATATCGTTTTATAACCCATTACCAGTCCTTATCACTTTCCAATATTAATATTAATTCCTTTCTATCATGATGAATAGAGAGTTTGGAGAAAAGATATTGATCGAGTGACGTTCAAGGTCTGACAAAAAAATACAAAATTCACCGTTCATATTTAATGTCCTTGCCAGAGCATGCTGGCCTGGCAATTGTCGTCTCAACCATATAGTTAATGCCAAGGACGGCTACAATACCCAATACTAGCGTGGAGTTGATCCAAAAAGACAGACACGAGCCGCCACTATTGTAGGTTAGCTCTTCGTTCTTAACAACTTCGTTGGGATGCTGTTTGTTGTAATGATTGTGATCATCTGTTGGAATAAGATATATTTATTATTATTTTTAATTATATATTTAATTTACAATGTAGATATAAAAACGTGTCTAACTCCACCTCAATCCTACATTCTGTTACTAATAAGATCGCTTTCTTGTTTGTCTGTCTGTCTCTCTGAATTAAATCACATTTTCTAACCCCACTTTTACCTTTTGTTTACCTTAATTTCTAAATCGTTAAACTTAAGTCGTTAAAAATGTAATTAAAAATGATAACGTTGGCTTGATAACATTGATCTAAGTAATATATTTAAGAATTTATACTTAAAATGTATTTGTTTTGAACGGCGAGGGTGCAAGGGAACTTTCTTACACGCACAAGTAAATATCAGGCTAAACTTTTTCGCTTTAGAATATTTCGTGAAATGACTTTTAAATAATCAATTGGTTAATTGGTGAAAGTTAAAAATAAATTATTTGTAGCCATTTGTACATGAATATATGCAGATTAATCGATTTAGCAATGCCCGACTGCCGCGTAGAACAATAGACCTGAGAGACTTAAAATGCTTTTGCTAACAAAATTGCGCAACCTTAAGTTTTTTTAATTCCGCTCTCACAAATTATGAAACTCTCATAACTACATACCATATATAAACGAATTTCGGTTAAAATTAAATTCAATCAGCTGGAGCGAACGGCTTCAGATAACGCTGCGGGACATCTGTCTTTCTATTCTATCATATCCTTAATCGACTTTAATATATTGAGTAAAATCGGACAATAAGGAGTTGTTAGCCAATAGTTAGTGTCTATTTTAAACATTTGTGTTTGCAGAACCAATTGGGGTTAATCAACTTTTTTTTTATAGAATGCAAGAAGGCCCTTAATAAATTGCTGAGAACAATGATGTACAAGTAACCTGGGTACTGGCACATATCGAGATCCCAGGGAACGAAAAGGTAGACGAACTAGACCGAGCAGGCTCTGCAGGGCTATGCACTGACATAGAAATACCGATCTCCTATAACTCGGTCCAAGCAAGGATCCAGCCAACAAGGAATGGTTAAGAAAGAGCGGGCACAGGAGGTCAAAGGAATGTTGGCCAAAATTCGAAAAATAAGCGAACAAGAGAACTGCTATTCAACAGCAAACGGGATATCAGTAGGATCACGGCAGTTACCAGAGGTCATTAAGCGATTGGATCGCACGCAATGAAAATGGGACTGCCGCACAATCCAATTTGTAGAAGAGCAAGCAAACTACAGAGCAACAGACACCGGAACATCTGCTCTGCTTTGGCACAGCGCCAGATTTCGCCACTTTGGTGCCTCCCAGATGGAGTCTGTGGGAAGCATAGGAAAGGAAGATATTGGGAATCCTTGGCTTCCTTACTGCCTCAGGATGGAACTGAAAGTGGTCGAGATTAGAAGTAATCAACAGAGGGAGTGAATCAAAAAACAGCTTAACTCTAATTAAAGGCTGTAGTTTTGGGCCTCACCACTTTAACCTACCTACCTAAACGACCTTTGTAAAAACCATATTTAGAAAGAAAAAAAAAACAAAAATTAATTACCTTACCCTTATTTAAAACCACGATTAAAAAAATTGGATATTCAAAATTTTCGGAATTAAGATGTCATAGTAACTTGTATCTCATCTCCTGAGAAAAAAGTAAATGCTATTTTTAAAAAATAACTAATATGTTGAAATCTTCCGATATGTTTAATATGATTTCTATCAATGTGTTTTACCCTTGATTAAAAGAAAAAGATAGCAAAAATATAAATAAAACTATAATAATAATTTAAAAATAAATGTTTTATTCCATATGTGTAAATTGAGATAACTGTGTTTTTTATACCCTTGCAGGTTATTATAATTTAATCAGAAGTTTGCAACGGAATGAAGCAGTCATCTCCCACCATGTAAAGTATATGTATTCTTGATCAGCATCAGTAGCAGAGTCGATCTACCCATGTCCGTTTCTACCCAAACTAGTATCCCAGTTTCAAGCTATATGAATGTAATTTTGCAGTTAGTCTTCTATATACTCTGACTCTTACATATGTCGGAACGGACCGGATCAGACGACTATAGCATATTGCTGCCATAGAAACGATCGGAAAATTTTTAGAAAACAAATTATAACTTTTCCAATTTTCAACAGATTTTCATGAAATTATTGTGGAAAGTCAGACCTCGCGTTTTATTTCGTTCCGCTTTAATTCACTCGTCACAACCGAATGCACCATTCACCCGTTTCACATGATCTTTACATCTGCTTAACATAGGTTTATATAACATAGGCTTAACATACATAGGATAAATATTGTGACTCTCTTCTAGCTTACTACATTATTATTCTAGAGTTTTGAATTTAACTTTTTAAAAATTGGACTACTATATCATATAGCTGCCATAGGAGTAATCCAGAAAATAATACAATTAAAAATTGTAACTTTTCCAGTTTTTAACAGATTTTTGAAAATTGAAATTTGGTTTATAGCCATTGTGTATTATTCTATTATTTCGGATTTAATTTTATGAAAATCGGACTATACCATATAGCTGCCATAGAAACTATTATTAAAGATATTACTGTACAACTGTAAATATATTAAGTATAGATGACTGTAATAAAGGTAGGAATTATTTTGATGTTTTTTAAGAGTATGTTAGAAAATTGTTTTTTTTTTTTTGTCAAGCATATTAGGTATATTAAAAATATAAAATAAGTCACAAGTGTAGTAGGCTAGTAGAGAGTCACAATGTTAATCCTATGTATGTTAAACCTCTGTTAAGCAGATGTAAAGATCATGTGAAACGGGTGAAGTGGAACATCCGCTTGTGACGAGTGAAGTGAAGAGTAACGAAATAAAACGCGAGGTCTGACCTTCCACACAAGTATATTAATTTTCATATATTCTCAATGAAAATCACCTTATCAATAAACCCAACAAAATGCTGATTTAAATAAGTGTGATTAAAAAGTTCCAACTCACCATTGTTATTTCCATTGCTGTTAATAATACCCTTATTGTGTGAAGGATAGTTGTTGTTATGCTGCGTTGGCACATTATTTATACGAATACCCGTTTGAATATGATGGTGTTGTCCGGGATAGGCAATATTTATGCCACCACGTCCTGGCTGCAGCATATTGATGCTGCCATGGCCGTGGTTAGAGTTGCCAGGTGTTAATATAATTCCACTAGAGCCCACGTTGTTGCCAATAATATTTGGTTGTTGAATGGGAATCCGATTGAACTGATCAGTATTGGAGTTAATGGTGGTTGCAATGCCAATGCCTGTCGGATTGATGGGATTTCCAGGGGGCATTAGGCCACCAGAGCCACCCGTGGCTATGTTGTTGCCGTGGACCATGCCGTGGCCATGGTGACTCTCATCGTTGTTGGCTGCGATATTGACACTGTTGCCAGCATTATCTGCTCCAGATCCTGTTCCCGCAACCTCGACGGAGGATGTTGCGACTGAGATAGTTTTATTTTTATCCTCATTCGCCGCACAACACACTTTAAAGACAACTTTCATGTTATTTGTGGAGCATCTACCGCCGATTCGACGATACAAGTCATCCTTTGATGAAGTTGCTATATAGATTCAACGACAAATGATATACATATAGATAGTGATATAGGCTTTAAAAGTAAACATAAACGAACACTCACAAATGAAGTAATAATCATTTCCAGGTAGGAACTCCAGACCACCTGGTTGCGGTGTAAATGGCCGGAAAGTTATTGTAAAAAACATTAACTTTTGAGGTTTATCACATATAGCTATGACACGCGGATCGGCATTCGTTATTCGGCATGTTTCATATTCCACCTTCGACACATTGTATATTATATATTTCTCTGTTTCGTTCTCAAATGTTCCGGGCTCATAAACGGGACATATAATGTGCACCTGATCGAATTCAAATGCCAAATTTCCTTTATTTACATCGATTATGTGATCGGTGTTATCGATACGAAATCTGTAAAATAAGTAATAAATAAATATTATTAAACGAGCTTCCAAATCTTTAAATTTATTTTTCCTTCTTTGACGTTGTCGAGTGTCAACAAATAAGTTTAAGCATACACTAAATTTTTCACATATTTTTCCTATTATAGATTCCTAGTTCTACTGTTATTTTTCAATGAAATACAAATAAATTACAACTTTTATATTATTTATATTTTATTTTATTTATATTTATATTTATATATATATATTTTATATATATATATTTTATTTATATATATTTTATTTATATTTATAGGTAAAAAAAATAGCCATTTTCGACAGCAACTTAAGACCATGAATTACTCTAAATCATAAAACCTTCTTTTATGATCGTGAGCAGTTTCTAAAAATGTATTTCAAAACTAAATAAACAAATACAAATACAAAAATTAACAAATAAGAAAATTATCCATATTTTGCTGAAATACACCATTTTTTATTCTTGAACCTCGTACCTGACGTCCTGAACAGATTTCAGATCAGAAAAACAAAATCTGTAAGACTGTTCTTCTAACAGGATTGTATAATTAAGTCTTATGTAAATCAATTATCTAATAATATACAAAAATAAGTTAATTAAATAAACGTCTAAGAAGCAGAAGTAGAGCCGACACAGAACTATCAGCAACACATCATGGATTTGTAGAACCTCCAGACTAGTGTTTTCCAAGGACCCGACTCGCAACTCAACAAATGTTTCCCGATAATGTAAATGTTAGTGTGGCCAAGGATTAGCACGATCTTAATCACAACAACAAGGAAGAAAACTAACTTCGGGACGGCGAAGATTGTATACCCTTGCGGTTTACAATTAGATCATTAAGAATATATCTAGTTTGGTCAAATAAAAAGAAAAACTAACGAGAACTCTAAAAAAAATATCAAAAATATCATAATAATAATGCTGTTTTAACCAAACCTCAAGATTATTTTAAAATCGAATAATATAACTATATCTCAGTTTGAAATGTAAAATTTCATATGATTTCCAAAAATATATGTTTGACAGCAACAAAGTAATGTTACATATCTGATATAGTGTCCAATTTTAATAAAATTTGAAACGAAATTTTGAATTAATAAAAATCCGTCATATCTCATCAGAGTAGATTTATAATCCATTAAAAGCAAGCATCTATATATTTTTTTTATTTATCGTATTCCTCTATATTATATAGTCGTCCGATCTGGCCCGTCCCGACAATTATACGAATGAGACAATAAAGAAGACAATCTGTAAAGTTTCATTCAGATATTTCACAACTGACGGACAACTTTGCACATAATCGAACACACGGACATGTCTAGATCGGCTCTGCTGTTGATGCTGATCAGTGTTGCCAAATGAAAATTTATCTCTTTCCCTAAAATATCTCAAACATTTAAAATTTAACCCTAAAAAATTCAGTTTTCCGCCTAGATAAAAAAAAATCAGTTAACTTTAAATATATGAACTGGAAATATTTTATTATGACTTAAAAAAATGTTTACATTTTACATTTCTTATAAAAATAAAACGAGTTGTATATTAATACTTATTAAACATATATTTTTATAAAACTACATGTTATTATATCCTTAAAGAATATTATTTTTTCAATCAGAAGTTTGCATGCAGTGAAGGAGACATCTCCGACCATATAAAGTATGTATTCTTAATCAGCATCAACTGCCGAGTCGATCTAGCCATGTCCGTCTGTTCGTCCTTCGTCCGTCTGTCCGTCGGTCTGTCTGTCCGTTTCTACGCATAGTCTCTTAGTTTTGAAGTTATCTGAAGGCAACTTTGCAGTTCTATATACTCTGATATATATCGGAATAGGCCGAATTAAACGACTATATCATATAGCTCCCTTAGGAACGATCGACAAATTTTTAGAAAAAAAATTATAACTTTTCCAATTTTCAACAGATTTTCATCAAATTTGAGTTATAGCCATTTTGTATTATTCTAGAATTTCACTTTAAATTATATGAAAATCTGAAGACCATATCAGAAACTATCGTTAAATTTAATGGAAAAAGCCAAGATTTGTAATAAAACTATAACTGTAAAACTGTAAATATAATACGTTTAAGGCATTGTACTGAAAGTATTAATCATTTCGTTGTTTTATGTTTCAAATATATATAATGTATATTGTATTAATTGTTAATGATCGAATTGCTATTTGCAATGGTTAACACACCTAGGCGTGCCGAAGTTAGTTTTCTTTCTTGTTTCAATATAAAAAACTTCTTCGTTAACGTTTAAAAAAATACAAAATAAAAAAATAATAATGAAAATAATAATAAAGTAATAATACAGGGGAAAAAACCATACAAAACCCCCACATTTCAGCTCCTTAATCCCCCCTAGGACGTAGAAAAACCCTAAATCTAACGGAAAATGATTCCGTTTGCAAATTTCCGACTAAAATTAGAATACCCTTCAAGGGAACAATATATGATTATACTCTGCAATATTCAGGGAATATTCCGTCTGTTGTTGCATTCAAACATGTGTGCCAGAACCTATAAGGAAACTCAATACATATGTACATATATCCAAGACAGGAATTTACATATGTACATGTGCATTTAAGTTCGCTGCAGTACCGTCAGTGTGACTGTGTTAGTGTCAAGACGCAAAGCACATACAGTTGCGGTCAATATAATAACAACGAAAAGGATATTTTGAAAATATCTACTAAATCTTACCGTTGCGAGAAAATAATTCAGTAGTATTAATACTTATTACACATTTATATAGACGCTACCCATTTTATATAATTTTGCGCATATTTTTTCCCAGAGCTGTTAAAAATGCGTACGCTTGTCATTCGTCATTTGGGGATGATTTTACATGGCTTGAAAGGAGGTGCAACAAAGGACGACGAAAGGAGCGAAGGAGATGTCGACAAGTAAATAATAATAATGCGTCCTATGCGTGCGACCGTTCAGGTTCAAAGGGGTGACAGAATTACTGTGAGAGGAGGGGCAAGGAGTTGCTCGTTGGAGTTTTTCATATTATAATTTAAAAAAAACGATATTTTAATAAATTAAATTTTAGTAGGGTTGCTACCTAAAAATTATTTAAATAAAATCCGCACATTTAAATGGTTTTCTTCCTAACCAAGCTTAGCATACATTTCTTCATAAATCCCACCACCTTATCCTATATTTACCTATTATTGACTTTATCATTGAAATGGCTTCTTTTTTAAATATTTAAAAGGTAAATTAAAATTGCAATCTCTGTACTCACATGCTGTTTGATGTATTCCAATGCATATAAAAGGTTTTGGCGCAACTGGACATGGTTGAAAGTAACACCGTTTCCATACAAATTAGTGCGAGCAGGGTTACAAGGGATGTGGTCCCCAAAGTGGGTAATGGAATCATCATTTTTTTACATTTCACTACGGATAATGAAAGTTTCCGGTCTCTATTTCTGTTGTTGCGTGGGTTTAGTCTTTCTGTGGCAGGAAAGCTTTGCGATGTTTTCAGTAGTTTCGATTTCTCAGATTTGGTTGTTTTATTTGAATGTTGTGATTGTAAAATCTTGCTTTTACTTATCGATTTTCTATGCATAACTGGCTGCTGCTCTTGATTATTCATCGTCTGATTTCGATTACGGCTTGTTAATATTCTATAAATAGTCTGCTCTTTCTTCTGGCATTGGATATCGTGGTTATCAATAGGTATCGAAGTTATCGACAGCTCTGGATCATTGTGTTGCAACATGTTGATGATTCTTCTTGTTCCGGGTTCTTATTATTTTGTGCATTAATCTTTAGCCCTTCTTCTGGCATTCCGCTAATTTTTTGTTAGGTTATTCTTTAAATTATTTAAGACAGTTGTTTAGCGACTCGTAAATTTATACAACTAACTATAAGTTATATTCGTCGTGTCATCACATGCTAAAATGCATCCTTCTTCGATATCTGCGAAAATAAACATTAAATTAATATCTATTCATTTAACATTATTCAAAATGGTTAATAATTAAAAACAGCATAAACTGCATCTTTTAAAATAACTTTATTTGAACACTCGATATTAAACATATTTAACTTTTTTTATTATTTGTATTATATTCACACTGAATTAAAAAAAAAAGTATTCTTAAAAAGGTTTTTTTTTATTATAGTAACAAATTGATAAATCTTGGTTATTTGTTCGGTGGTTCTTTGTATATATGTATATGACGTGCACTGTACAAATAAATCAAAACCACTCCATTCCATTTTCCATTCAATCGCTAATTGAAATTGAACATATTTAATTTAGAATTTTTGGTAAATTAATTTCCTTTTTTTGTTGTTGCTTGTTTTTAGAAAACATCACAAAAGAATGATATACGGAAAGGCAATGTATGTATACACTAAATGGGAGGACGGTTTTCCTGTATACATACACAAGATACGAGTCTTGGCTAGTGAAAAAGAAGTTTCTTCCCATTATCGGGGGGCACATATTTTTATTCCTAGTCTTAACACACATTTAAATAATTCCGTCAAACGGGTCATTCGACATTATTTATACATAAAAACACGAACACAAAATGCAGTCCCATTCAATAGATATGTATATTTTCCGAGTACACAATTTTCACACATTTTCCACTTGCCGTTCAAAGTTGCATATCCCGAAAATATTTGCCTCTGTTGAGCTTAATTCGAAAAGAACTGATTTTGACCGTCATTATTGTAATATTGCGATAATACAACAAATATATGTATACAAACATATATTATTTTCTATGAGCTATTAATAAAGCAAAAGTGTAAAAAATTTGACAGACGAAAGTGTGACCGTTGCGACATAGTAAATAAATGCAATTCCGTATATGCATTACAAATATAACGTAGAAAATGAAACAGTGGGATTAGTATATTTCGGTTTATAAGTTTTAGACGTTTAGACACTTGCAGCAACGACTCCGTAAAAATAAGATACATAACGAATTTGAATTTGGGATTTTTCTGCAGGCAAAGACAATAGCTCACATGAAATTTAAAAAAAAGTCTGTCCGATTATATGCAAACTAGTCCCTCAGTTTTTAAGCTACCAATGACTCTGTAATTAATTTTCTGAATGTTCTCACTAGTATATTTGTCAAATTGGGACGGACCGCAGGACTATATTATATAACTGTCATTAAAGCTATCGGAATGTTCTAAGCAATTATATTTTGACCAGGTTTCTACATATAGTCATCAAATTTGATAAATAACTATTATTTAAATTAATGAAAGTCAGATTATATAGCTGCCATAGAAACAATAGGCAAATAAAGGGACAAAAATTCGAATTTCGTTATATTCTATTTACTCAGAGAAATATCAAATTTTTATTATATTACAATTTTGAATTTAATTCTGTGCACATAGGCTGATCATTTCATTAAGCTGCAAAAGATATAGTTAAATAAAGATGAAATTGAAAATCTGGTAATGTAAAACTATAATTGTAAAATTATAAACCTAATGACAGAGCGAAAAATGTCCTCTTTAAAAATACTTTATTGGACGTTCTCAGGGTTACTTCTGGCGTCCCTTATTGATTACATTATTTAAAAATGACTTGCCGAAAGTTTTGACTAATTCCGGAGTAATTATATACATACACTGACAAAGTTGTGCGTGCAATATAAGGACATCGCTTGCAAGTCTGATTTAGAAAAAGATCTTTTTAATTTCCCAGCATGGTGCCGGGTAAAATTAATCAGCTCTCAGGCCATGCGCAGACTATCCGCTGAAAGCGGCGCTCACGGCTTAGCTGATAAGCTAGCTTATCCGCTTGCTTGTATGGGAGCGCGCAAACTGAAGGCTGAGCCGTGCTGAGCGCGGGATCCTATTTCGACCTTGGTGAATAAAGGAAGACATTCAATGACCCCTATGTTACCAAATTTGTGTACACTTCTTTAGTTCTCCCTATCTCAGAATATCGATCTTAAGTTTGGAGACCTCAGTACGACCACAGTAAAGACCTCTAATCGGTTCAAAAATCCTTTAATTTTTCGCATTTCGTGGTTTTAATTGGGATGCAGAACAAAGATTACCGTCCTGTTCTAACAGACTCCTCCTAATTAGTTCACCTTCCTTAGCAAACCGTAGAACTATGCTAGGCATAAATTTTATCCATAACATCATCCATGGGTCAATTTCCACTTACCAAGTAGAAAAACTAGATCCTATTTACCCTTGGCGTTGCGCCACTCCAGAACCTCCTTTGACTTGCATGATCCTTACATATGTATGTATGTGCAAATTATAATGATTTTTACAGCAAATCTCTAACGTAGATACCCTTCCCAAATTAAAAACTTTAATCAAAACCCTTTAGTACACATGCATTTCAATTCGTCTTTTCCGCACATTTTTGATCATGGCAGTCGAATGGTGGAGAACAGCCTGTTTTATTAACATTTTTTAGTATTTTTCGCACCCCACTCTAGAAATACTAAATGTGTGCCGTCAGGAATCTGCTGACCCCATCTTAATTTCTAGTATTTTTGATGTCGGATCTACGTAAGCACCGCACATTTTTGTTCATGGCGGGATCTATAATTTTGAAAATGAAGTTGGGCGCTAGGCAAATGGTCGAGAACAGCCTGTTTTATTAACATTGTTTAGTCCTTTTCGCACCCAACTGGAGAAATACTAAAAGTGCGCCATCAGGAATCTGCTAACCGCATCCAAATTTCTGGTATTTTTGATGTCGGATCTCCGTACAGGTCTTTAAGACGGCGCTGCCGAACAGCCGTTTTAAGCTATTTGCCTCTCGCTCTCTCTTACTGCGTTAAAACGGTGTGTTACCCACTCGGTACCGTGCTTTCCGTGCCGTTTTTTAAGAATTAGGGAAATGCATTATTTTGCTTCTTAACAACTCTGGCCACACTATTCTGTTAACGAACGGAATCGCCGAAAAACCATAATCTATTAAATATTTGATATTTAATTAAACGATGGCATTTGCCAATATTACAAGACGCTCCCTCGATGGATTACTTCGATCAGGCTTGCGACCAAAATTTATGACAGCAGCAACAACGAACATACTAAAGTATAAAATAGAGCTTACATAATACTTTATGTATTGTTTTGATACTTTGATAAACTTTTTCAGTAGTCGCGGCGCTGCAAAATGGTATCCAGACCCTGAATTTATGAAGCAATTCAGTGGACCCGTGATGTATCCTGATGACGTGACATCGCTGTGGAGTGTCCCACCATGGAACAGTGTGTAGTTAAATTCTAGCAATCATTCGCTTGGCACTTAACTAACATTAATATTTAGGCAAGGTGACACCTGTGGAGAAGTCGGTCCGAAATTTAACTCTTAACTTTGGTCCCCAACATCCTGCTGCCCACGGAGTCTTGCGCTTGGTGCTTGAACTGGATGGCGAAGTATGTAAATATAAATGTTCAGATGTTTATACATACGTTATCATACACCTTCTTTCCAGACTGTTATGCGAGCGGATCCCCACATTGGCTTACTGCATCGAGGCACTGAAAAGCTAATTGAATACAAAACGTATACACAGGCATTGCCGTACTTCGATCGCTTGGACTACGTTTCGATGATGTGCAATGAGCAATGCTATTCGTTGGCCGTGGAGAAACTGCTTAACATCGACGTACCGCTAAGAGCCAAGTACATACGAAGTAAGTTTGAAGCCAAGGCAACGTAAGATTGCGAAGAATGAACGAAGAGTGAGCGCTTGCACTTCATTAACTCCACTTATATTTCCTTCAATATCGATAGGGTTATATTTTGCAGCATTTTAAATTCAATTAATTTCAAATGAGATTACAAATAACAGTAAAAATTTTTATAAATTAATATTAAAAATTCCATCCTTAGCCCTATTTGCCGAGATCACCAGGATTCTGAACCATATAATGGCTGTGGGTACTCATGCTCTCGACGTTGGTGCTTTAACGCCATTCTTTTGGCTTTTCGAGGAGCGCGAAAAGATGATGGAGTTCTATGAACGTGTGTCGGGCGCTCGCATGCATGCTGCCTACATTCGACCTGGAGGTGTTTCGTTGGTAAGACGATTATACATTTTACATTCTATAATATGCTTGATTAATTTCACAATTTCAAACAGTATTATTTCATTTTATAAATATTCAGGCATCAGGTCTCACTTTAGTTTTCATTTAATGATTCTCCAGTTTATACAAACTTTTTGCAACCGTTCTGTTCTCAGAGTGTTTAATGTTTACTTTACTGCTTAAACAGCTAATTTTGCTGTTTTCAGAAGTAAGCAGATTATTAAAAAGTCTAATTTGATAAATTGCTGTTTTATTGCAAAAAGAGCTGGAAACTTATATACAGTTTAGTTCTCTCAATTTATATTCATTTGCTCAATAAAATAACGTAGATTAAAAAAAATCGAACCTACCGTACCATAAGAATACACACAGTTTTGCAACCTTGGCAAATTTATTATTTATCTACATTCATAGATCAATTTGTAAAAAGTTTTTTCCCGTATCGTTGAAATATCATAGCCATAGCTAGGCATTCCTCAAACAATATTAGATTAGATTATTGATCACTTATTTATTGCAGGACATGCCACTGGGCCTTATGGATGACATCTATGAGTTTTCATCCAAGTTTGCAGAACGTCTCGACGAAGTGGAAGATGTCCTAACAACAAACCGGATATGGGTACAACGAACGGAAGATATTGGCATCGTGAGCGCTGAAGAGGCCCTAAATTATGGATTTAGCGGTGTCATGCTCCGTGGCTCTGGCATCAAATGGGATCTGCGCAAACAACAGCCATACGATGCCTATCATTTAGTGGACTTCGATGTCCCCATTGGCACCAAAGGCGATTGCTACGATCGATACCTTTGCCGCGTGGAGGAGATGCGTCAGAGTCTTCGGATTATCGATCAATGCTTAAATCAAATGCCAGCGGGAGAAATTAAAACGGACGACGCCAAGGTGACGGCACCCTCGCGCTCCGAAATGAAGACGTCAATGGAGGCTTTGATCCATCACTTTAAGCTATTCACGCAAGGTTATCAGGTACCTCCGGGTGCAACATATACCGCCATCGAAGCTCCGAAGGGAGAATTCGGAGTGTATCTAGTTTCTGACGGTTCAAGCCGACCATATCGCTGCAAGATCAAAGCTCCCGGCTTTGCCCATTTGGCGGCGCTGGAAAAGATTGGCAAACAGCATATGTTGGCCGATGTGGTTGCCATAATTGGTACTTTGGATGTTGTTTTTGGGGAAATAGATCGTTAGATTCCTACGCATACTTGTGAATTATAAATATTGAAGATTAAAGAAACGGAAGACGAATTGGTGTTTTTCCCAGATTTAGATAAGTTACCTATGCATAATTCCTTGTTGCGATGGAATGGATGGGGATAGAGTTGTCAAACCATTGGTGGGGACATCAAAGTTGATCAAAAAAAAGGTAAATGCAATTTTCTTTTTGCTTAATTTGTCGTGTCTGTTATTTTAAATTTTTTCAATTTGTGTAGTAATGTGCTTTAATAAATAAAAACATTTAGGAGAGCATTTGTGTATACTGTGACGTCTTTGTTTTTAAAACAACTGATAGTGCAACGCAAAAACCCAGCCATGGATCGATACGATCGATATTACCCCAGATCTATCGATGTTTTCATTTAAAAAGATCCGACAGGCTTTTGATTTGAATTGAATATAAATTGTACCTACCTTTGATCTTGTATTTTATTTATTGATAGAATTACCCAAATAAATACATATGGGCATTTCTCCAGAAAGGTCCACTGCAGACAAAAAATTAAAAGTTCTTTAAAACGAGTATTTTTTTGAACATGGTTAAATAAAAAAATGGTCAGAATGATCATAATTAAAAGAATTTTTCTTTTTTCTAAAATAAATTTCGAAATAATCGATACCGGGACTAAAATTTAATTTAAAAAATAACTACTTAATATTTTAAAGTCAAACAAAATACATTATTAAGATAATTCATTGCATAATTCATTAAAATTAATTGAATTAAAATTTAACATCACGCTTCGCTGAAATCAGAGCTTAAACTGCTTTTTTGCAAATGTGACTTTTGTTTTTGTTGCGTGCGAATGTAGTAAATATTAGTGAATATTTTGAAAACGAACAAGAGCCCAACATCGATTCTAGCACCAATTATAGTGCTAACAACGAGCTATATGTTTTTTTTTTAGTTTGAATGCGTACGAATGTCGCATTCGACATCAGAGAATTAAACATATCTTAAATACATTTCGGTTCAATCCAACTTTATTACCATATTTTCTTTTCACAAAACTCTTAAAATATTATAAATATGGATGCCATTGCCAAACAACATTGAAGATATACAGTACATTCACTATTTTATAGTTTAACCAATGTGTTTTTGGATCTATGTGTTTCATATATATATATATATGTACATATATATATATTGCGCAGCATTACACCCATTTTTTGCCAGGTAAATATATGTTTATAAGATTTTTGTTTGGTTTATAGTCACTTATTAAATCTGAGACTCTAATATGGTGTAATTATGAACGAAATGATAATAATTAAATATTTATTATATAATTTGTATGGTTTTATCAAGTAAATTAACACTTGTTTTGAAATTTGAATATACTTTTAACTTTTTTTATAGCACTAAATTTATTTAATTTATTAATATTCAATAGCACTAATTTGTTAGGTTGCGTTTTTGCAAATCTGTACACGAGAGACATTCCTTTTCGGGAAATAGATTTTCGGTAGGTGTTAAATTATACGCCTTGCTATGCATTAATTTCTTTCGTACATTATTTTTTATTCTAAGTGATCACATTGAAACTTTTGTTTTAAAAACGCTTTTTTGTTTTTTGTATTTCTTTTTATGTTGACTTGTTTTTTTATAATAATAACATTTTTGTTTTCTAGAAGCTTTAACAATGAATTGTGTGTTTTTTAACTACATAAACCTCATATAATCCATATATTTTATTTATCTTACTGAGAGAGCTATTTAAAGTCTAAAATGGCGCGAATTAAATTTTTTTAATAGAGTTTATGTAAAATCGGGGTCTTGTTTTAAAATAATAAATAATTAATAAGCTAAAAAATGAACGAACGAAAGGCCGCAGGAAATCAGAGGTTTCTTACTCTTAAGCAACTGTATATAATTAATTAATTATTCTTTCTTTACACATTACAAAGAATTTTTTCTAAATAATTAATTAATTATTCAATTCTCTCTTATTATTTTTCAAAATTGTCCTACTTTAGACTCTAGCTAAAAGTTTCTTGTTTCATTTTTTGTCGATAAAAATAATTTAAATTATCTTTTTTACTAAATGCTAACGATGTCAAATTAAACAAATAGCTTGTTAATCATTCGCATATCTCAAAGTTTAGTAAGCTTTAAGTTATTCTTCTTTGTTGGTCAATCGCCATTAATTAATATATAATTCTGTTTTGCCTTTTATAACCATATAAATCACGCGATATTTATTTAAGACTATTTGAGGATGTCGGTAGATTTATATCGGCAGTAATTGATTCGGACGATTTTTTCATTTTCTCACAATAATCATTGAATATGTCACGAAAGCGTATCCAGCACTTTTCCGGTATTGTTATCGATGTACGAAAGTTGTTTTTCACCTATTAAGATTGGTATAAATATATAAATAGTTCTTTGTTATTACATATTTCATACTCACTTCGCTTATCCTCATATAGACACCTCGATTATTTTGTCCAATATCAAAATAAAAGTTCTTATTATCTACCTTCATATGCCGCTCCTCGGGCAAATCTCCTTTAAATCTGCTGAAAAAAGGAAACTTAAGTAAACGAGGAACAATAATAAGTAACAATTAGTCATTAAATTTTACCCTCCATCGTTTGCCCCAAACTCCTCTAGCAAATCGGTGAGTGCATCACGAAACTCGATCATTCCTTGAGCTGGCAACGCTATTTGAGATCTAGGTCCGCCTCTGGTGATGGTTTGCGATACCTACATATATGCATTTCATTAAAGAATTAACCGACTATTTTATTATTTTTAATTATTAACCAATTAATATATTCATTTTTGTTTTCATTTAGTTATTAGTTAATATATTCATTAATAAAGTTACCCGTAGAAAACGCCCGCGAGCATTCTCCTTTAGATCCAAGTAATATCTTCGATAATCCTTGATCATCATTTCGGATTTTAATTTACCATCCTCCGGTAAATTGTCAGTATTTGGTGGACCTGTGGTATATTTAAGGGATTCATTGAATATATGTTATTAGCACATAATAATAAAAAATACCTAGAGAGGAATAGTAGTCACTAAAAGATGACAAGTGATCACGAAATTCGGCTGCCGTTGAAAGGGCCAAATAAATTTGACTTCGTCGTCCATCGGCACCAATCTGTAAGTTACATGTATAGTTAGTTATTCTTCAAGCGGCAAAAATCCATATAAAAAAAGGTAGCGAAAAGAAGCAAAAGTTTCCTAGCTTTCGCTTAGGCGGGTACTAACATAAGATAAATGTTGCTAGCGAAAAATTTAAAGCGTTGCCGGATCAAAAACTAAACAGCTGTGATTTAGCTATATTTGTTTAAAAGCCAACATGGAGGGAGAAAATATTATTCGAATGGAACGATTTTCTAACCGGCAAGAATAGGTTGGAATTAATAATTGCCGTAATGACAAGGCCCATAATATGAGATTTACTTCACAAAAGGCATTTAAAATACGAAAATAATGTGTTCTTGGGAGTCGACGGGGTTGGTGGATCTGGCTATTTGCCTTTAGCTATGTAGCGGCGAATACATTAAAAAAATGATTCAAATATCCGATTCGTTTCAATTCATTTTAATATCACTTAATAAAGTTTGTTTACGAGAAACAACAGCGAAATATATTGCGTTCTTCTTTAAGCTGATTTTTCAGCAGACCATGCACACAGGTCGACAAAATTCAAATGAAGCCGACTAATTTCAAAAGATATTGTTATGCACAATGCTAATTCGAAGACGAAAATGTTCCATCACATACCAATTTAAAAAAAATCGCGGTCAAATTACTGTTTTGTCACTTTTTAAAGCCCTATAAGACGCAATCGTGCGTATTCCTGAGTTGAAAATGGGCTTGAATAAATCTTTCTACTTTACCGACGAAAAGAATCTCTAATGAGGGACCTCAGGTTCTTTAGCTATATTTAGGTGATTTCCTATACGACTAATTGACTGAATTACTGAAAATATTGGAAACCGAAATAGCTGTTTCTTAACAAACTGTTAATTCGATATTTTCAGCAGCTCGTAAGGGCTGCCAAAGTTAGCTTTTTTTCCTTTGTTTGTCCGCGGGTAGGTCCTCGTGATAAACATGGTTCAGGAGTTGAGGACGACAGCTTAAAGTTTGTATACCCTTGCATGTTTTTATAATTTCAGTCAGAAGTTTGCAACGCAGTGAAGGAGTCATCTCCGACCATATAAAGTATATATATTCTTGATCAGCATCAGCAGCTATATATATATATATATATATATATGTATATATTTCGATATAGCCATTTTGCAATATTCTAGCTAGCTACAATACAAACGATCGGTACATATAGAAGGAAATGCAACACCGTGACGGTTAAACTTTAACTGCAAAAGTGTAAATTGATATGTATAGCCAAATGTAATTTAATTAGTCATTGAATTAATTCCTAGAGATCGAATTGAAATTTGCTAGGGTATACAAACTTCGGCGTGCCGAAGTAAGCTTCGTTTCTTGCTTTTCTAAAAATGTTCCGATCGTTCCTATGGCAGCTATATGATAAAATTACCGATCCGGCCTGTACCGATATCTGCATTTTCATTAGTTAGACAGACATAGCTAGATCGACTCGGTTGTTGATCCAATCTGGAAGGGTGTGCAAACTTCGGCGTGCCAAAGTTAGTTTCCTGTCTTGTTTTTAACTAAAAATGTTGTAGCATTCTTTAACATGCTTTTGAAACATGGCAACATGCTAACAAGTGTCAGTTATTCGACAACTTATGAATATAGTCGTGTTAGCCAAATTAGGATACGAATTTGTTTTAAAAAATAATAAAAATAGCATTTAAGAAAAGGTTCGATCGAATTTTGCTATTGATCAAATAATATAACAATATTATTAGATTATATTATAATACCGGGAATCGGTAAAATAGAGATATAACGTATTTACCTCGGCAACTTTTATAAAGCGACCTCTTCGATTCTGCTTGACATCCAAATAAAATCGTTTCGATTGTATCTGAAGCATTTTGGTGGCCAGTTCTTGCTCAACGCCACTGCCACCTGAAATCGAATGGCGAGAACTAATGATTATGCACATATATATATTATTGTTTCCAAATGTGTACCTTTCACGGAGGAATCAAACTCATTGCGACTAGACGAGCCCTCCATATTCGCCACATTATATTCTGGAAAATAGGTAAAAGCAATGTAAATGTAAACTATTGTAAATTATTATATTTATTTTATGTTAATCTTACTTGATGCTGAGATGCCTTCATCTCCACTGCCCAAATCTGACATTATCCGACTCTATTGAATTGTCGTAACCTTGGCTGGTAAATATAATGTAAAGTTCCTTTCGTTGCTTTCGCTCGCTGCTGATCTGCCAGTTAAGCCGTCTCAATCCCTCGTCGCCTCCTAACCATTCATCTTGTTAATAGTATTTATTATTAATATAAAGGGTTAAGCTATATGCCAATAATGAGCCAGATAAATAATGTACACACAATCACGCAAACGGCACACATGTAAAAATCAGCTGTTTAATTTTTTCGCTGCCGTGCAAGGCAAAAACAAAGGTTCAAGGATTTTACATAAATACTAAAGCAGCTCGTATTTAGTATATATGTATTTATCTATATACGCTGGAACGCTTGGAAAAAGTAGTTCTAGCCTGTTAATTATGTAAATCATTAAGATAATTACAAATTAACAAATTGGAGGAATTCATTTTTTCATATTTCGGTCATATCATATTGAACATTTTAGTTACATATTGTGGAGAAAGGGGACTTGCTGTCATCAGCAAATATAGCGAATTCATTAGTTTTTAAACAACAGTTTGTACATAAATAAATGAAATACACAATTGATGTACACACACACTCACACACACTGCAAGAGTAAATCGTTTTTATCCCGAATAATACCATTATTTATCCCTTCTAGATACTTTTTCGGGCACCACAAATCCGTAACATCGCGCAAATATCTTGGAAATACCTTAACGCATTTTTCATTGCGAAAGAAAACTTTTCTTTTTCGAATTTATTTTGCAGAATGTATTTTGCAAAATCGAGCTTAAGTTTTTTTTTGTTTTTTTTTTTTTGTATTTTGTTTTTTTGTTTTGTACGTCACGCGCAGTATCTAATGAATAGTGTGGCGTTAGGGTATTACTCAGAATTGGGTTCTCAAAACAACATAACGTAACGTAAGAGCTGCAAGCTTTGGACGCAAAGCTTTCTGTTACGTAGTCTTTCTATTTGCGGCTTTTATTGGCTGCCTCTGTTCGTGTGGCTCGTCGTCGTAGTGGTCGTCGTCGGGTTTTTGTGTTGTATATTGGAACAGAAGAAACAGTTGAAAAATTATCATAAATCTCTCGCGAAAGTTTTGAGTTCTGTTTTGATTCCAGCATAGCGGTGTCCGGGGTATCTGGCAGATACGTTTGTTGCTCCTCCTAATGAGTCCGTGTTATGTGCACAAGCCTATGTCGCCTGCATATACATACCAAAAATTGAAATTACATACGTATGGGTACCTAGGTACATACATGTATTTGTATGCAAAAATGTGCAGTTCAAACTGAAGAAGGAGCAGCAGCAGCCGCAGTGCTTCTTCGCTGGGCATGTGTAACGTATTACGTATGCATACCTTGTACCTATAAACGAAACGTGAGTACATATGTGAGTCACATACCTATTTACTCGCATTAAAAATATTATGTAAAATACATACATCCATACAAGACGTTTTCTCGTCCCGTCTCCGCTTGCCATCTGCCACACACACAGTCGCACATTAACTCGGTAAAAAAAGCGAAACAGAAACGGAGCGAGCCAGCAGAAGCATCTCTCGGGAGAAACCAAAATTCAGATACAGATATACATACGTATACATATGTACGTGCATATATGTATCTTTTATTTTTGTGCCATGTCTGTGCGTATATTCGTGAGTGCGAATATATACGTAAGAATATTAAACGTGAACAAGGAATACACACAAATACTGTTTTTCATACGTATACTTATTTATGTGTTGTACATATGCCCGTGTATATGTACATATATGCATTTTGTGGCACTCAGAAAAAAACTACGCACCTAAAACTACAAATTAAATGAATATCTTAAATTAAATATAAAGACTCTTAAAAGAAGAACTGAAATATATAAAAATATAAACTCGTCGGAAAAAAATAAAAAAACAAAAATGTCTGATGAAACTAAATATAAAATCAATCAATTTAATATATAAATAAATATATATATAAATATATAGATATATATGTATGTATATAAACACTGTTATATATAAAAATAAAAGCGGAAACTACAAATGAAGTCAATCAATTAAAATATATAATAATATAAAACGATTCTTTCAATTTTGTGTCAAAATAAAGTTCTTTAACTTTTCAAATTTAATTCATAATTTTTTTGTCTATTTTATTTATTTATTTTCTTTAAATTTTCAAAAAATGAAGTATATTTGTCTAATTTCGAGCAAGTTGATATTAATTCATATAATAAAATAAATTATTAGTAGTACTTAAAATACACATTGTGATTTGATAAATAATATTTTTTCTTTGTTCAAAGAGAACAACTTTTGAAACCGTATTAAATTGCCTCGTTTTCCTTCAGTGCATTTTCTGAGAGTGGCTCTCTGTCGGTGCTCTTTTCGACAGGAATACCGATACATGATGAACACATTCGCTCAGATATGTACGATACAGGTACACTTGGCCAAAATATGTGAAGTGCTTAGCACTATAGCCAAAATGGTAGAAATATATGTATGTACATTATATATACTGCTCTTTGATAAGCTTCACCAGAGAAAGCAATCTAGTCGAAAACAGTCTTGAACCTTTCCCAATCACAATCAATTATCATGTCGTAAATCTGGAGATCAGCCATATAAGAGGGTAGCAGATCCTTTATGTACACACATATATCGAGAAAATCCTGTATTTTGTTTAATAAACATATCGAAAAACTACAATCGGGATAGAAACCATATAAAGAGTTATTTAAATATTTGCAACGATTGCATGCAACCATTTTTGATATTTTAAATACAAAAACTAACTATACCTTCGATGTGATAGATATAGGACTTTTGTTGGTTGAAAATACAGACAAAACAATTTCACTGAGTTTTGTTTAGTCTACCCGAAATAATGTAAACTTTAATTTCGAGTAAGTGCATCTTATCGTCTCTGGCAACACTATTTCGCCCCTCTCAAACACACACACGGAGTATGAGCTTTTTCGAGAGTGCGTACTCGTTTGGATGTTTGTTGTGTTTTTGCGTTGTTGTTGTTTTTGTTGATTTTGCTAAAGTTTTCTGGTACAGTAGCTTTGACATATACATGTACATAAACGCCTACATAAGTGCTTGTAGAGATGCACATGCACACGTATGGGGGACGGGGGGCATGGGCAGAGCTTGCCGCTTGGCCAATTTTCGCTCGGTTGCATTTTGGGGCTTTGCTTAAAAATATTATGTGTATGCATATTTCTATCAAGTGTATCAGTATTTGAAAGTTCCGATGTGCCATCTAAAATATATGTTATCCTCGGGTATACTGCCATATCCTGCGAGGAAGACTTCGACTTTACTGTGTTAGGGTGTCGCAAAAGACGTTTTAATGTAATATTTGTATTGTATTTTACTTGCAGACGTACTAACGACGCGTTTGGCATATGAGCTATTTTGGAACTATTTAACTTGACAAAAATTGACTTGGCTGGCGACTAAGAAATGGGATTGGAATTAATGGAAAGACTATCCTCCGATTAAAGGACACCAACGGTCGGGCATCACTGTTAAACGAACGCTTTCATATATATTTTAGGAGATGCAAGTGGAAAACAAAGAAATCCCACTGATAAGTAGTTCCTTCACATACGCGCCTAAAGTAGATTCTTTAATTATTTTACGAGTAAACCCCACACGAGGCATAGAAGTATTAATCAGAATCCTTAAGCTGGTCGTAGAGTTTGCAGCTCTTGTACTTCAGGAGAAGAAAGCGAATAAGAATCACAGCAATAGGAACAGTAGTCTAATGGCATCGAAAGTGGATATTAACTTGGCCACAACAGTAGGTACAGTGCCGCCTACATCGTCATATTTGAGCAGTACGACTCCAGCTAGCACCTATGCCTCCAATCTACCGGAATCGAATAGAAAGCGCCAGAAACTGTCCATTACCAATCAAGGAGAATCAAACAGTTGCGATGGTGATACCGATCCCAAATCGGAGGCAAGTAAATCGGACAACAAGTCTGCGGAGTATCCTGAAATAGACACTATCGAAAGGACACTGAATGTGGACATTTTAGAGAAGACGTCATCCGAAAATGAGTGCTATGTGGCGCCAGAGCAAGCTTTGGTCACAAGCGTAGAGCTAGTGGTGCCAGCTCCTCCGGCTAGAGACTTAGAGTTGGATCCAAAGCCTAGCGCTGGTGGGCTTTTCAACAGCTCTAGTAGTAGTTCCTGTGATTCGACAAGATTATTATTATTACCAAACGATAAAATTGATGGTTGTGTAAATGACCCTTCTTCCAGTTTGAACATAAGAATTCCTACTAAGTTAGCATTAACAACGACAGCAATAGCAACAACGGGTGATATTTTGCTGTCCGACAGGAGAGCCTCACTATGGACGCCTCACCAGGATCAGTCCGGACGCACCCCGGATGATATCAACAAGCCGGAGATTGTAAATCATGTAAGTTCCGAGTTGCCATACCAACTGCATCATCGGCACTCTGAGCTCTTGCTTCAAATCGAAAAGGATAACAAGGAAACAGGAGCATTTCCAGTGCCATTGCAACAGCACCTTCAGCATAATGCTCCAGCGCAGGAGCAACAATATGGACGACCAGCGGATGCCAATTCTATTATAGATGGCCAGTTGCGCAATAGTTTTTATGCACACATGTTGCAGCAGCAACACCCTCAACAACAAAATCAACATCAACAACATAGTATGAATGAACACAGTCCGAGACACCAACAACAGAATGCAGCCAGTTATAGCAACTACGATGCACCATTATTTCATAATGCTCCATTATTTGGTGCACCACAAAGTGATCATCTTCGCCAGCAGCAGCCACATCCAATGGAATGTCACGGATTACTAGATCAATCGACATCTCTTTCCCACCAACAACTCCACCAGCATCACCAACAGCAACTGCATAATCAAAATCAACACCAACATCAACAGCACCAACTCCAACAGCAACAGCACCATCAGCAACATCAGCAGCATCAACAACAACAACAACAACAACATCAACAACCGCGTCAACAGGAACTCCAACAGCCACACCAACAGCAACTGCAACATCAACACCAACAACAACAACACCCCCATCAACTTCAACAGCAAAATCAACTCCAACAACATCAGATGCAACAACACCAACCACAGAAGCAAGTGCAAGAGCACCACCAACAACAACAACAAATGCATGACACCTATAACGATCTCATTATGGAAGATTTTCACGAGGAACCCAGCTCCACTTATAAACTGTGAGTACTCTGTATGATTTTTTTACACATTTAAAGTAAACAAAGATATCTTTTTTATCTTGAATAATATGTTTATTTTTGAATAATTGACCAATTTCTTTATTTAGAACGCTTTCACCGAACAACGTTAAGTCCGAAAATCAAGACGATGGATATGAGACAAGTGCCGGCGATGTCTTAACACCGAATTCGCATAGTTCGTCTACCAATTCCTTGACGCCGCAGCATCAAATGCAACAGCATCTTAGCATCGGAATAATGTCTCATATTCCTAACCAAAAGAAGTCCGATGACCAACTGTTGTTGCTATCAAAGAATCCCATAAATCCCAATGATTCAGCTGCTCCCTCCACAACGACAGTTGCCCTTGCTCATGCGCAAGGTCTTGATGGCATGGCGACGGCACAACCTGCTCGATGTCCGAATCCCAACCCAACTGCTGTTGATCCATTCAGTTTTATGGGCGAGGAAATGCGCAGCATGCTGTCATCGCCGGCAGGTCACCGTCGCCACATGGAGAGCACATCTTTAGTATCGGGGACGAGCTATGCGACAGAATCCGGGTCAGGATTGGAGTCAATACCTTTGCCAGTCCCAAGTGGCGGTGACGATATATTTCAGCATCCTCCGCAACATGGTAAAAATTATGCAGAAAACCCGAATAACTCCAAGCCAACGCCAAAGAAGAGAGGACGAAAAAAAAAAATTGTTACCCCAACTGAATGCACGACTGAAGCAGCGATGACAGTACAAGGAACTAATCAGGAGTAAGTTATAATATTTATTGTAATCAATATTATTATCTAATATATTCTTTTCATAGCGCCCCTCCTCTTGTCTGCGAAGACTCCTCTGGCGATATGCTACACACTCTGAAGCCGAAGGAACGGAAGAAGCACGATCGTTTTAATGGAATGTCCGAAGATGAGGTCATCAAAAGGACTATACCGGATCATCTGTGTGATAATCTAGATATCGTTATAGTGAGTTGTAAATTTCGGATAATCCACATATATTATATTTAAGCAAATATAATAATTACGGGAATATTATGAGCAACTAATAATATGTAATATTTCCTTTTAGGTCGGAATAAATCCTGGATTATTTGCCGCCTACAAAGGCCACCACTATGCAGGGCCTGGCAATCATTTCTGGAAGTGTCTTTACTTAGCTGGACTCACCCAAGAGCAAATGAGCGCCGATGAAGATCATCAATTGCTAAAGCAGGGCATCGGTTTTACGAATATGGTGGCTCGGGCCACCAAAGGTTCAGCGGATCTTACGCGAAAGGAAATCAAGGAGGGAAGTCGGATTCTTTTGGAAAAGTTGCAACGATTTCGACCAAAAATTGCCGTCTTTAACGGAAAATTAATCTTTGAGGTGTTTTCTGGCAAAAAAGAATTTCACTTCGGCAGACAACCAGATCGCGTCGATGGAACCGATACCGTAAGTTATGCCCCTATAATAGTTTTCGACACGCCCCTATTCCTCGGATCGGCAACCTTTTACCTTTTTATGGATTGGGGCCGATCCCTATTTATACCCTTACAGAGTAGTACACTGTTTTTAGAAGTTTGTAACGCAGTAAAAGAGTTAAATCCGACCGTGTAAGGAAATAATTTTCTTGATTACCATCCACAGGCGAGTCTATCAAGCCATGTCTATTTGCCCGTTACTATACGAGTTTGTTTCTCAGTTTCTGAGCTATCTAAATAAAACATTGTCGATAGTATTCGTCCTATTGCATCTAGTACATATAAATCGGATTTAAAATATCGATCTTATATCGATCATTTGAAATTTTATCTAAATATATACATAGGAGCTATCAGTCTATTTATATAGGAGCAAACGTGGCTTTACACATAAATGTTTTATATTGAACGAAATGAATCGATATCAAATGATCAAATGTATTGAAAGGCACACATAAGCGTGCCATAGCTTAGCTTTCTTCCTTTTTAATTTAAACTTTTCCTGTCCAAACAAAATTGTAAATGTTTTTTGAGTTCATGTGACATTCGTCAATATTATTACGTCGCAGCTGGTTACTTCGGGAACTTTGATAATTATTTTCCTAATAGTTTCCCATCTTCTTTTGTTTATAAATTTCAGTATATTTGGGTTATGCCATCATCGTCGGCAAGATGTGCTCAGTTACCACGCGCCGCCGATAAAGTACCATTTTATGCAGCACTGAAGAAATTTCGTGACTTTTTAAATGGTTTGATACCGCAGATTGATGAATCTGAGTGCGTGTTTACAGATCAGCGGATAAGGCAGTGCAGTGAGCTGCAGCAGCAACATCAGAATATGGACAACAAAGGCAATCAGTCGGCACTCTCCTTTGTAGACAATTGTGGCAGCTCAAGCTCCATTGCTGCGGACTGTGGTGGGAATACTGACGCTCCAGATTCCATGCCTTCTAATAAACTAATGCCGTCGCATATAATTTCGAACGATAATCCGTACACCAACAATGCGGCAGATAGTCCGATGCGACATTCAAGCAATACTTCATCGTATCTGTCAGTGTTTGGACATCAATCCCTTCCGCAGCCACAGCCCTTGGAGAAAAAGAAACGTGGTCGTCCCAAAAAAATTAAAGGACAGCAAGAGCTAATTATGGATCATCGAGCGCCTCAGTATAACCATCATCATGATTTTAATAACATTATTAATCTCTCTGTGGTTGAAACGCCCAAAAAGAAACGTGGCAGGCCAAAGAAACTAAAGCCCACCGGGACCCTTGATAGTATGCTGGTGAACAAGCAGCTGCCAACCAACAACAACCCCTTGCCCACTGCAGTGCATGTACTGGATCAGCACACGACACCAGCAACAACGACGGATGCTTCGCCGCCACAAAGCAACAATCATCAGCAATTGCCGCCCAGTCTGTACAATACTCCGCCGCCATCGCACATCCTGTACACCGCATCGGCCTCACCGATGGCCTCACCCGCCTGTAATTACACGCAGGTCCATAACCATGGGACTCCCACTGCTGTGGGTGTCCAGGAAGCGTCTCCCAATGACAATGTATTATTGGCAAAGCATGGATCTTCTCTCGAACAACAGCCGCACTTGGGCGAAACGCCGCCCCCTAGTTCCCCGAATATGTGCTGCGCTGTAGACTTCGAACAGCTCCCTGAAAACCAGCCAGAGTCCAAGAAGGACACATCGTTGGCTGTGGAAAAGGAGGAGTACAATGACAGTCCCTCCCATGATCAAGAAACAGGCCAGATCCAAGCCCCGGTCCATTCAAATGAGAATCACTATCAACAGCAATGGCTTTCTTCGCCGCATCATCATAGTACTCAAGCCAAACAGTTGCCTCCGCCTCAGATGCAGCATTATCATCAGCAGGAACTGGCGGAACATTGGCAGCGTGGTTACGAGGATCAGAACCCCCATACCCACACTCATCCCAATCCATATTTGGTAATCTCTTCCGCACACCAAAATAATCAACACCTAAGTCCAAGGAACACCAACTTTGGCTCCGATGTGGCCCGGAAGAGCTTGTGTGGCTTGGAGTCACTAGTGGATCAAATTCCTGCAATCAGAGAGCATGATGAGTCCATGTCAGCGACGGCGCAAGCGGCAGCTGCCGCTGTCGAGAGTCGCTTATTGGGATTGCAGCAACACCAACAGCAACAACAACAGCAACAGCAACAACAACAACAGCAACAACAACAACAACAGCAACAGCAACACCAACAGCACAGCAAACGTCAAGATGAAGAGTCCTCTGGCAATACCGATAATAACAACGTGATTAGTAATAACAACTTCTCGGTCTCCAGCCTTGTGGCTGTGAAAACGGATAACGAGAATCTGTATCTCAACAACAGTGGTGAACACCGGGGAAACGTTGGTGAAAGTCAGACCAATATGGAATATTATCATCATCAGCATCATGTCATGCCCCCTCATTTGATTAATAGTTCAGAACCGAGTCTCCAGCATCCACACGCACTCCCTCCTCACTCCCACCAGCATTCTTCTCCTCAAGCTCACTCCTCTCCTCACTCACATCCGTCTCCTCACTCCCACCCCTCTCCCCACTCACATCCCTCTCCTCATCCTCACCCCCATACCCATCCCCATCCCCATCCATCTCCGCATACGCATCCCATGTATATGGAGCTCAACCACTTGGGCCACATTCCCACACTCAATGTAAACTCGGCAGTATACGCTTCAACAGCCTACGGCTCACATCTGCAACATGGCACAGGATCAGGGTCAGGATCAGGGGAATACACAACAGGAGCTAGCCATCATGGTCACTTTAGTACAGTCCAGGTGCAGTCCTCCCCAGGGCCAGCGAGCTCTGCAGCAACCCTTCATATGCCAAGCCCCAATTATCCGTTTCATCACCATCCATACGGCAGTCATGCGGCGCCTCAAGCCTCCTATCCGAGCTATGTGCATCCCTCGCATCATGGCCACCATCACCCGCCGCCACCACCGCATCATCATCATCTGAGCGTTTTTGATCACTTGAAACCGTCCGACATTGGGGGTTACGGCAGTTTTTGATTACAAATCGAGGAAGAACTAACGAAATTTGAAACGGAAACCGAATCTTCGCAACGATCTATCGAATATGCAGGCTTGAATGTGACTCGTTAATCGTAAATCGATTATAATCACAACGATTAGGCGTTTACAAAATCGGCCTGAATCTAAATTGTTGCATCTCCAGCAATATTTATCAATCTCCGGCCTTGCCGACACTTTCTACTTAAAAAAAAAGAATTTTAGAGTTTTAGACCTTATAAAAATATAGAAATATAAGAATAACCAAAGACTCTGCCTAATATATATAATTTTTTAAGCGTTACATTACATTACAATAATAAATACAACATACATATAACGATAACGATAATATATACGTAAACGTACAGGAAAAACTAAATTATTATTATTAGTACTTAATTATGATTTAACTCAAAGGGATTTACAAATAATAAAAAAGTAGACAACATAGTTTTACCCGTAAATCGAAAATAAAGAATATTTCTTAAAGTATATTTCGTGAATCTGAAAACATTATTTTCTACTTTATAAATGATTTCATGTTATTTCCTTGTCTATTAATAGCTACTAAACGACAAGGTTTTCGACAATATTTACAGCAATTAATTAGTATACATATGTATGGGTTAGATGTGGAAACTTTTCATTATATAATTATACATTTGTTCAATGACCTATTAAGTCTATTTTAATTGTATTGTATATCTTTAAAAAAAATGGTTCTGTGGAAATTGCAAGTCTAATTTGAGATATGTATTGGGTTCATGTAAATACTATTGATTTATTTCTTGATTGGTAAGTAAATATTTAATTAATTAATGTTTTATTTAATTTACTTGAGTTCGGAAGGGTACGATGTTAATGTGGCCTTTTTTATAGCGCATAAAGTTATTCTCATAATCGAACATTTAAATTATAAATTTTAATAATTATAACTTAATTAAAAATCAATTCTCTGCACTTTTCAATTTAATTGTAATTATTTAAGAGAATTAAATCATAGTTAAGGATTACTTATGCAATCCTTAGTCTTCATACAACTTTCATGTGTCAAGTTACTATAAGAAATACGAAAGGAATGTTCTATAATTTCAATATTTATACTTTAGTTTAATAAGTATTCGATTGGGGCAATATTTAAAGAAAATAAAGTAATATTGGTTAACAATAATATTTGTTACGTTGAACAATGAATGGTTTTAAAAGTATAAACAATAGTGTCTTCCGTTTTATTTTAGATAAGCAAACAGAAAAGATTTATTTTATTACTGATTTATATGATTTTAGTTAATTCATTTTTTTAAATCGAATTTCGAAAATTTACATTTTGACTATAATATAACGAAATTAAGACTACTATGTATAAATAACAAAAAATATATTGTAATGTAATACAACGGATCGAGATTAAATCTAAGAATCTACTATAAATATAATTAAAATAAACGAACTAAATGTAAATACATATGTGTAAGTTCATAATAAAACAATATGTAGGTTACTTACTTAGCTATATACAAATATTATCCTACTAAATAGAAATATTCAATCTCAATGCATTATTGTGCATATATTTCGAATTTAATTTTTAAATTTAACTTTTTGTATATTTTCTTATTTGATTGTATATTTAATATTAACGAAGCGACGTAAACATAAACATAAAATAAAAAAAAAGGTGCAATTAATAAAAAATATAATCAAATGTATTATGAAATGAATTAATTATTATTAAATTGGACAATTTCCTCACATATTCACAGAAATATGTAAATGAAAAATAAAGAAAAACCAAAAAAATAATATACCGAGACGAACCCATACTTTTTTATGGGCTAGAAATAAAAGTGTAATCGTTCACAAAACTCATAAACGTCGTTTAACTTTTAAAAGGCAACTTAATGGCTTAAGGAAAATTTTACAATGGTTAGGTTATTATTAATTATTGAGATATGATACTTTAAGAACTTTGAAGCCATTTTTAGTATAATTTTTTTTATTTGTTAATTACAGTTCTAATAAATAAATAATAAACCTTCTTCACTGGCTTTGAAAAAATACGAATCGATTATTAATTTTCATTACTAAAGGTAGTACTATAATAATGTCCTCTGTACTCCCGATATAATTTTCACATTGAATTAAATGACGGGCAAGTTTGTCATCGCGAAATGATAAGTAATGCCAACTTCTGGTCAAAACTTTACTAACCTACAAGGGAATAAACAAAATTTAAAATCGGAGCACTCCTTTTTGCTCTAGGAAAAATACTTACTTGATTTTTATATATATATGTACATACATATATATATATGTATATGTATACATATATTGTTGAGATTAAATGGGACTGTCATCAATAACAATTCATCAACAATTCATCAATGATTAATCAACAATTCTTCAACATTTAGGGCGAATTTTTATTTTCTTTAATTCATTTTTTTGTTTTATAATTAAGTTCGTAATTTTACATTTTTAACTTTAGTCTTTACTCATATAAACACGTAGTTCCACTGTTTTCCACACAATTGCAGTGTTTTTAATACAGTTCCACTGGTTTCCATATAATTCCACTATTTACCATATGCATTTACTACTGAACCAAAAACGCGATAATTGCAATTTCACAAAATTTAACCTTCCCTTCACATTTGCCAGATAAATTATTATTCCTAGCTCCTTTAAAAGTTAAAACGTAAATAAAAAACACCCATCCTGCTTATAATATTGAGAAAGGGAGAGTGCCAGAGAATCTACATGCAGATTTTAACTTATGGCAGGCCTGATTTTCGACCTTTTTTCATCAACGTTTCATTAAGCTTTCATCTCTCAGATGCGTCGTCTCTCGTCGCACTCGGCTCGTTGATGAATTGTTAATGACACTGGCCTATTGAATACATGTGGTACTGCAGAACGATCCCAAAAAACAATAAAGAATTGTAAATAATATTAATTGATTTTGTGTTATTCAATAAATAATGCTGCTACGGATCCGCTGCAAAACATTTTTCTAATTCCAGGAAGACGCTATAACAAATTCGCCGATAGAAATTTCGAGAACACGCTTCGACGAGTTCGCCGACAGATTTTTTTAAGCACGCTACAGTGTTGCTACACATTGTTGCTGTTGGAAGTCGCTCGCTGGCTGGTGTTGCTATATTTTTTTTTTTGTGAGAAGTTGCTGGAACTTGTTGCTGTGGAAGGTTTCTGCGTGGTGTTGCTGAGGAGAGCTGCTATACATACATACATAGTTGCTCTGCGAAGTTGCTGGAAAGTTGTTGCTGTGTAGCGGTTTAAAACCAAATAACGGATAAAAGGAGGCATCAAAGCGTTTGACGATGGATAATATTCAATATGGAGGTTTAGAGTGAGAGAGCTCGGTTAGAAGAACACGATATATTGAAGGTTATAAATGAAACACAGTATGCAGTGATCGAAGAGATTAAAAAGGCAGAAAGAAATGCAAAAAGTTTAATAATTGAATATTTAAGTGATGCGCTCTTATCTTCTGCTAACAGTGAAAGGACGGCTAAGCATATTTGTGCAAATTTAGATGCAATTTACGAGAGAAGAAGCCTGGCATCGCGACTATATGTTTCTGCGAACGAAACTTGTCTTTGAAATTTAAAGGGCGATACTTTACGTTTTAATCATTTTGAATTTTTTTCGACGACCTCATTACTGAACTTATCTCGTCAGGAGCCAAGTTAGACGATATGGATAAGGCTTCCCAATTATTTTTTAACTCTTCTACCTAGTTATGACGGAGTTATAATTGCAATAGATCAAACGCAATAGAATTAGTAATTAGTAATTCTATTGTCTTCGTATAGAGACTATCTGAAAATAACTTAACATTAGGTTTTTGTAAAAACACGGCTTATTGACCAAGACATCAAGCTTAGGAGTATTAGTAAGGATACAAGTGTTGAAGTCTTACAAGCAATAGCTAAAATGGAGTCAAAGGACATTACATTTAAGAAACAAACCAATGCAGAAGATTATGATGAAACCCTTTAAGACAAAATTTAAGCCAAGACCAAAGTGTTTTCATTGCGTTAAACTAGGCCATTTAATGAAGCCAGAATCGGAATTTCAATGAAAAGAATAGAAAAGAGGGGCAGGCTCAGATGACAACAGCCCAACCAAAGCGTAGTTTTCCTCTCATGATGAGGAACGCAACTTCCGATCCAAACACAAGCGGGGCTAAGTTTATCCTAGACTCAGGAGCATCGGATTACTCATAAATAAGAGTATAAGCGTTTGCCATAAATTTATATACAGTTAGAGGAGTGGTCAATCTTGACAGCTGCGGAAACCAAATTACCTTGCACAATGTACTGTACTGCAAGGATATACTTTTATCGGTAATGAAGACGCAGGATGCAGACATGACCATAGAATTTAACCATGGAGGCATAAAAGTATCTCAAAGTGGAATGTGCGAATACAATACTCAAATTATACAATTTCAATTGAATTGATTATGACATGAAAGATTTGGCCACATAATTGAAGGAAATTTATAGAAATAAGAAAATGCCAGCTTTGAAATATCTTAAGATATTATATGCATTAAATACAGAACGAAATCCAAAGTTTGACAAAAAGTCTATTAAAGCTATACTTGTTGGATATAAACAAAATGGTTATAAAGTGTGTAATGAGGTATCAAGGAAATTTATGACAGCAAGAGATGTGGATGAAATAAACGTGTTAAAAAATATAGTCTTACATGGAGAAGATTTTGAGGTTCAAAGTAATTGCTGAACAATATATTGAATCATTAAATAGAGAAAATGTAGAGTTGGATTTTCAATTGTTGGATGAATCCGTTGATTCTGAGATAAGTGAACGACTTTAGAAAAATGTCTCATGAATACTCATTAGCAGTCAAACATATTTAGTTGCGCAAAAACAATTGAGATTTTTTCTTTAGTTTTTTAAAAAATAATAAAAAATTATATAAAAACAAAAATTTAACCCCAAAATTGTACTATTTCACAAAAAAAAAGATTTCTTTATACGAAAAAATTGACTAAATTGTGCTTCTTCTTTATTCTCTAGCATACTTCTTTAATAGCTTCTTCGTTCACTTCTTTTTCTTTCTTTTCTTTTTATAATTTATTGTTAATGGTGGTCTTTAGAACACTAGATTGTATTATTGTTATTTATCCACAAAATAAAACAATTAAACTATACAAAAAAAAAAAAAACATTAAAAATGCATACATACAAAAAAGCATTAAAAAATACAATATGCATTTATAGTTTAATTGTCCACAAAATCATGTATGTATTTTTAATGCACTTCTTGTTTCTATTATAGTTTAATTGTATTATAGCTTATTTGTAGTATAGTTACATATTTATCCACAATATCATATACTTTAAATGCATTTCTTTACAGTTTTACATTCCCAGTTTTGCATTTTTCCGCAACGAGACTTTGAAATAATTAAAAAATAGCTAATACTTAGAGGAGGTGAAAATATGTTGCAAAAACAGCGAAGTTATAATTTTGTCTACCCTTGCAGGGTATTGTAATTTCAGTCAGAAGTTCGCAATGCAGTGAAGGAGACATTTCCGACCCTATAAAGTATGTACAGTTTGTCAACTAATTCTTTGCAAAATAAAAAATGACATAGAATTTATTTTTGAAACTGAAAATTTATTGATAAAAACTGTTTAATATTTTGTATGTATGTATGATGTAAAATTACAAAAACAAAAAATGTAAACTGAAGTTTTCAACTGTCAAATATGTAATTCTTTGCAAAATGCAATCACGAGTTAAGGAGATTCAAAGAATTAAGCAATGCAAAGCTAATTCTAGGGAAAATGAATGCGTGCCACTTTTATTTTCTGGAAGAATTTCGGTGGGAAAAGTTCATGTTTGATCGAGTCCATAATTTTAATCATACCCGGCAAACGAATTGTCGATAATACCGCACAATTTGTTTATTTTCACCATTACAAAGGCAAATCGGCGTCGAAACTTTTAGCATTGTTCAATATTAAGAACAATTCATACAAAATTAAACGGGTGAAAAGGAAAATAGACTCAAAAAAAAAAATGATTGCGGTAAAACAGTTAGCCATGAGACTGTGAGGCAAGTCCTGAATCTCCACAAATACTTCTCACACGTATCCAAGAAGAAACCGATGCTTTCAGCTTTAAATATAATAAAATAAATATATAAAATATCTTCTCTATCGTCCACGTTAACCAGCCTGCTGAGTATTGGGATGAAGTAATATTTTGTGACGAGTCTAAAATAATGCTAAATTCTCATGACGGACCTAATAAAGTTTGGAGAAAGCCAAAAAATGCTTTCCAGCCGAAAAAACATCATACCCACAGTCAAATTTGGCAAGCAGTCTGTAATGATATGGGGGTGCATATCATCCAAAGGCGTTGGTGAGCTGCCGATTTTTAATGAAACGATGACGAGGGAGTTTTAGTCGGACATTCTAAAAAATTAATTAAAAAGAAGCGCGGCGAAATTTGGTTTCCTTGACTTGAATCATCCTGTCGAATTCTGGAGAAATGTTATCTGTGCCGAAGAGTCAAAGTATAACATATTTGGATCACATGGCCGTTTTAAGGTTTGGCGGCGACCTGGAGATGCCTAAAAACCAAAAAATGTATGGGCGCTGCAGGCGTCGGAAACATGGAATTTATTGATGGAATAATGAACCATAAAATGTATATTAAGATTCTTGAAAGAAATTAAAAGAAAAGCGCAGAAAAGCTTGGAATCAAGGAATCTGTTTTCTTCTACCAAGATAATGCCCCGAAACACCCGGCCTTAAACACTCGCCTCAGATTAATCCTAATAGAGCACGTATGGAATCAGTTGAAAAAAAAAACATTCGAGGTACCGAAATTCGCAATAAATCTGACCTAAAGACAGCGCTACAAGAGGAGTGGAACAAAATGGACCAATCTTATTTGGAAACTTTAGTTTCATCCATGCCAAGACGACTTAAGGAAGTCATTAAAATGAAGGGATACCCCACAAAATGTTCAATTTAATTTAAAAGTGTTAAATTAACTAATAAGCTAACCGTTATAGCGGTGTATCATGACTTTTGTGGAATAAAATGTTACGAATTTCTTAGTTTTTTTCTAATTTTTAAGTGAACTAAAAGAAAAAGTTGTAATATGTCAAGAAACTGTTTACACAATGAAAATAAAACATATTTTTTGACTTTGCATGCAAAAATAACGCCTTTTGTTAGGTTTTTAAATTTTTTTTTCAATGAATATTAATTTATTGGATAATTCTTAATTATAATATGGAAAAACATAAACAAAACAATTCAAGATTTAACGTAAAATTAACAAAAAATAAGTTTTCACATTTTTGACACTGTCAAGAAACTCTTTACACAACAAACTAAACCTACATCTAAATTAATATATTTTATAACTTATACAATAATTTTAAATTTTTAGTATTTTGTGTGCCCTCCCTTAGCATTTACAACATGTTGGATGCGTTTTTTCATGGAATTGATGAGCTTTGGCAAGTCATATTCCAATGTAATCCTCCGCCACTCTTCCAGCACTGCTGTTCTAAGGTCTGCTCGATTTCTCGGTTGCCTTTTAGCCACTTTTTTCTTCAAATGAACCCAAAAATTTTCTATAGGGTTCATATCAGGGCTCTGAAAATTTAAATAGGGGCTTTTTATCAACAATTAAGCCAAAATTTTTAGCACTCTGCTCCAAATTTGATTGGAGAATGGAGAGATAGTGCTTAGCACTCATGCTTTCTATAAATGCGAGCTCCCCGACTCCCTTGCTGCTGATACATCCCCCCACACCATAACAGATAATTTGCCAAATTTAACGGTAGGCACAATGTTGCGTTGGTTTAATGCGGTTAGCGGCCTGCGCCATACTCTGGAAGGACCGTCGTTATAATATAACATAATTTTGGTTTCGTCCCAAAATATGACGTCATCCCAGTAATTTTCCGGCTTGCATCTCCATAGCAAAAGAATACCGCTTTTGAATGTTCACTGCGGACAGCAGGGGTTTCTTTCGTGCAACTCTCGATGAGTATTTGTTCCTTAGTATCAATTGGCGAACGGTTTCGTGCGAAACAACTACGCCACACTCTTCCTCCAACTCTTTGGCAAGGGTTCTGGCCGAGATTTGGGGTTATGACGCACCTTACGCATGATAAAGCGTTCTGCCCGTTTGTCAATCTTCATTTTCCTACCGCCTCCAGACTTTTCTTCCAGACTTCCTTCAATTTTAGCCCGATTTAAAACATTGTAAATAGTTTTCCGGGATACCCGAAACATGTCGGCCAACTCAGCTGCAGATTTTTCAAGTTGGTGGTTATAATAAACCAACTGGACCACGTCAAAGGTCAATCTAGCTCCAGGCATTTTTAAAAATTACTATTGTCACTTTTTGATGTGTGCTTTGCAAGATTTCACAATAAAATGAATAGAATGCAATCATGTCGCTGAGAGCAAAAGCATAGGTAACGGTAAAGTACCGTTTTTTTCTCAAGAAGAAACAAAACAGAATCGAAAACTAAAGTGTGTAAAGAGTTTCTTGACAGTGCCAGAAATGAGTAAAATCATTTGTTGTTGCTTTGACGCTGTCCCTTTGGTTGTTTTGCTTGTGTTTTTGTACATACTTATTAAAAATAATCAATTAATTAGTTGTGCATTCAAAAAAAATCAAAAACGTTTAAAAAAAGTCGTAATTTTTGCATGCAAAGTCAAAAAATATGTTTTATTTTCATTGTGTAAACAGTTTCTTGACATACTGTATTTGTAATAAACTGAAACAAAGGAGTATTTTTTAAGCTTAGTTAAATTCGTCTGCTGTATCATCACTTTAGTGGCACACTGTATGGCAGTTTCATGATAAAGGAGACTGATTATATAAATCTGTTAAAAACTGGAAAAGTTATAATTTTCATTCTTATATAGAGTTGCCTTTTAACGGGTCCACATCCTTAGTTCCCGTCAGTAAGGAAAGACTTCTGGCCTGAGGTCGATAGTTATGTTAATGAAGCACGATTTATTCTGACATTTGAATTTTAGCTTCACCTCACGTTCGAGTTACTTATAACTAGCACTCACCGCAGTATGTCCTCTTAATCTCTCGCACGACAATGAAAAAGCCCAATTTTGGCGGTTAATTCTTATAGCGGTGAAAATATGACCAAACACACTCGTGCTTAAGATTAGTTTTTTAGTTCAACTACGCCTATCGATTACAATATTCGATCGTGGACATCCCCAACCTCATGAAGAACCGCTTCACTCAATTGAAAACTGCAAAGTTTAAAGACGGGTAGCATCATTGTCCGAGATAGGCCGTTGTAGAGCGTCTGGCGACTCCATCAGCTCAGCTGTAAGCCTCCTCCGCGATGCCCGTGCGACACTCTTGTCGTGGCGAAGCAGGATCACAGATGAAGACCATGTCGCCCTGAAGGATGGGTTCCGTCCTCCAACACCATTACTCGCGGCGCACAAGCGTAGGTAGGTACCCTAGGACACACCTCTTTCAAAAACGGTCTCGCAGCAGGCGAGCAATCCTCCACTACTTTAGTGTAGAACAATCCTTGGGCAAAATCGCATTCAAGCCAGGGGTATCCGGCAGGTTGACTACTCCCTTGAGTTGTCGTCAACGGCGCTTCTTAATCCACTTCCACCGGCAAATGGGTAAGAGGACGCGAATTTACGAGATTCGAAGCCTCGAGCCTCCAGTTGAGCCTATCTGACTAACAGGTTCTCCGCAGCCTCAGATTCCGCTGCAGTAAGGCCGTATTCCGAGAGCACGCTTCACTGTTTACGGCACCGGCGCGTCAACCTCAGGACCCACGCGGTTGTCCTAATCAATCAACTGAAGCTCGAGAATCTCTGAAATGAGACAACATAAGCGTTTGCCACAACTAAAAAAAACTCAGTGGGCATCTCCTCTTCATCAGTGGCATCTGGAACACACTCTTCACCGCGAGATCATCTGACTGCAACCGCATCACGGTTAGTGGCAGAATGCAAGAAGGCCCTTAATAGGCTTGCTGAGAACAATGAGATATAAGTAACCTGGGTACCGGAACACACCGCCATCCCAGGAAATGAAAAAGCTGACGAATTAGCCCCACAGGACTAAGCACTGACATAGAGATACCGATCTCCTTAAACTCGATCCAAACAAGAATCCACGACCATTTCAAACAGACCGCCAACGAGAAATGGTTAAAGTGGGAACACAGGATGGCAAAGGAATGTTGACCGAGATTCGAGAAAATTCGTATCCTATTTAAATAAAAATAATAAAAAAAATAAATATTATATGGGCATTTCCACAGAAAGGTCCAACGGTCCAATTGGTGTTTGAATCACTTCTGTTTTTTGTACCGCGCAAACCACTTTGCACCAATTGAATGATAATAAAGCGCTATATAAAAGGGTTAACTGTCATCATGAAAAAATATAACTATTAATAGTTTTTAGTTTTTTTTGTTTAAGAAATACCAATACACCCAGCAGTACCACATATAATCAACAATAGGTCACTGTCATTAACAATTCATCAACGTGGTGATTGCGATTTCTACCGAGATGACGCTCTCAGTGGGAAATCTTGCGATCATTTTCTCTCGGTCGATGAAATGTTGATGAAACGTTGATGAAAATAAGACCGTTTTTTTTTGCATATAAACTTTTGAAGGAGCTAGGAGTAATATATGTAGTTTATCTAGCAAATTTGAATTTTTTGAAAATCCAATTATCGCGTTTTTGGTTCAGTAGTAAATGCATAATATAAATATTGGAATTATATGGAACTATGTTAAAAACAGTTGAATTATTGAGGTAACCGTGAAATTAAATGGAAAACAATGGAATTAAGTGTTTTATGTGAGGAAAAACTTAAAGTAAAAATTTAAAATTACGAACCTAATTATGCAATTAGCAGCAAATTATATTTTTCAACTGCACAGTAAAAAAAAAGGCAAAAAAAAAATGTTTCGGCGTAAAATGTTGTTGAATTGATGATTAATTTTTGATTTGTTTTTGATGACAATCTAGGAAATGCCCATGTTAAATTCATCTGTAATTTGTATGGGCATTCACCGATGATTCATCAACAACATCGCCTTGTCTGTTGGTGAATCGTTGATGAATTACTGCTTAATGGTACTGTTGGGCACATATGCTTATTTCCGTGAGGAATTCTTCTAAAAAAAACTCCATAATATTTATATATATATTTTTTGTATTCTTTATTTAGTTGTAATTTATAATTTTATAATATATGCACATCTGTTGCCAATTTATTAAATATATAGGAACTTTTATAAATATGTATTTATACCTTTCTTTCTTTCGTTTTTTCTTTTTTTTTTTTTGTGTTTATTGGTATTACCCAATAATTGGAGTAACTTTCGATTAATACATATATAGGTAGACATTAAAAGTACATTTTCAGTTTTTTAATTTGAATGTGTGAGGAGAGTAATGAATGAATAGAACACTTTTTTTTAAGTAATTTAAAACCAATTTTAATTAAATATTACAAAATAAATAAAAAGACTGAAAAAACAAACAGTCAGTAAATAAAACATATCTGAAGAAAAATAAATACGCAAAAATATAGGGTAAGGAAATCTGATGCAATGACATGGTATTTAATAGTAAGGTTTATGCGTGTGTCTTTTGATATGTTATGTATATCTTTACACATACATAAGTACATATGTAAATGGTGGTTACACAATTTTGAGCAATATCATGTTTTGTATACATATGCACGAGGGCCATCACGTACATACTGTATATGTATGTGTGTTGTTTCGTACCTTATAAACAATAGTTATTCTTGAATTAATATACTTTTGTTGCGAGGGGTTAAGTTCATGTTAGAAATATGTAATGCAAGGTCTACTATTATGTTATGTATCTGTTAACCTGTTTTTTTTTATGTTGGCAATTATGAATCCTTAATTTTTAGGTATGAAAATATTTAATATTTTTGATAAAACATTTTCTGGGGCTTCTTCTTTCAGATATTATTTATTATTTAATTATGGACATCGGTTCATTTTATTAGTATTTATTTCTTTGCCTGTTGAAATCCAAAAATTAAACAAAACTGAAACTTACCCAAATATATGTATATTGTATTAAGTATTATTATTATGTAAGTATATATATATATAAGCATATATATATACAGATATATATGTGTATATATATATATTTATATATATAGTTTAATATATATACTATAGGAACTTTTTATTTACGTTTTTTCGCTTACGTGTCTCTTAATTACTTTAACAATTATACTTATGCATTACGTTTAAATATCAATGTTGTTTGATGCTTGGGATTGAATGAAATTAAGAGGTTCCCTACTTAATTATTTCTTTAGGAATCAGTCAAATGCTATGTATTTAATTTGTGTAAGTATATTTTAGATTCGAAAAATGTGAAATAATAAAAACAGGCGTAAAATATTTCGACTAATTTAATTCGTTTCGTTTTAAAATGAATTTCTTGGAAGCTATGTATATTTGTTTTTTAAAATGTAATATTCATAATTTTGAAATAGTAAACATATCCTCTCGTATATATGCCTTCTGCAAAGGAAATACGTAAACACATTTGAAAACAAATTATATCAAAATAATAGTGTAATAGCCAAAAATCGCACATTAATGGTACGCACAGTGGGAACAAACACATGTATTCAACAAGAAAACGTATGTTAAACTTTCTGTAACTATAAATTTGCGCTCATTTTCACTTGGAGCGACTATAGGTTTTAGAGATTAATTAATTTAATTATATGTTTTAATTCAGTTAATCAAATAATGAATCAATTTGAAATTATATTTTAAAACCCTTTTAAAGTTAGAAAGTAAATCATTGGCACGTTTTTCACTCTCTTAGCGTTAAAACGATCGAATCAGTAATAATAATAATAATAATAAAATAAGAACGCTTCTCATTCATGTACAGTTTTTCGAAAAATTGTATAGGTCTTACAATTAAGTAATTAGGTTTTTTTTTATTTGATCCGATGATCGGCAGACCGAACAAACAGTGTCCTTAATTCGATCGCATATTTCTAATATACATATATAGAAAAAAACAAAGGCATAAAGCAATCAAATGCTAGGAACTCAGTTTGCGTTTCATATTAAATCTAAAATTCCATATCATATATATTTCATGAAATATATATCAATTTTTGGTAGGAGCTGCCACTATTTAATTTTTTTTTTTGGATTGCCACCATACTTAATTATTTTAAAAGCTAAATTTTATATTTTGAATAGTTAGGAACACACTTCCGTATTATATATATATATATGTATATATATATATTATTTTTTTTCAGACAATTCTTACTAAATTTGGAAATAGTAGGTTTTTCTTTCTATGGAATGCCAATGATTCTTATAAATGTTTTTTCTGTAAAATAGGAACTTTTGAGTGTTTTTTTCGTAGTAAGTTGGGTATGCGATCGTATCCTTCCTTCTCATCATCATTTCTTCACTGGAATGTACAAATTATAGTATTTTAGGTATTACTTTCCACAAGAAACACTGCAAGAAAATGAGTACTTACTTTTCTTTACTTTTATTCCTATCCAAGGTTAATTAAAGGCCATATACAAAACAACCTCAAATCTTTTACTTTCCACCTATAACTAATAGAACAAGAGGTTGCAGTTTTAGTTTTTTGAATATTATAACTTCACTACAAAAATGAGAAAAAAAAAATGAAAAAATACTACAATAAAATTAAAGTTAAGAAAAAACGCAAATAATAAATTGTGATTTTAATAAAATAAAACATATATTTATTTTGTTTGTACATATTGATTTCAATATTATTATTAAATTTTTAAATTAAAGTTATATAATTATAATTTAATACAAATATTTAATGTGTTAGGAATATCAGGCATATACAGGTTTAGCACCAAAATTTGTGCTTATCGTTTTTTGCTTATCGATTTTATACCAAAAATAGTGTTGGTGCTATTCGATCGTTTTATACCAAAATTAATCGGTATTTTTTACCTTTATCAAATGGAATTATTATGAATTTGATCAAATTTTATCCATTGGTATTCATGTATATTGATACCAAATCGAAATTCTTGTTTCTTTAAGACATTGGCATAGTTTGGGGACAGAAAAAGGCACGGTACAAAACAGTAAGGCCCAAGGAGTACCAAGTACATCTGACTGTTTTCGGGGTTCCAACACTTTAAGTGTTAGGCGTCTCTTCCTCTTTGCACTTAATTTTTACAAATACCTAATATTCTATATATTCTTGCTTTGTTATAGTAGTTTTATACTTGTTGCGAGGCATTAAAATTATGTTCTTGCTAATTACTGTGAGAAATCGAAATATATCGATCGATTCCTGGGGCGTATGCCTTGTCTAACTCTTACAGACTTAATAGAGATGATTTTTTGAGATATATTCCAGAGTTGTGACCTTTTTCAGTATTAATAAAATAATAATAAAAGAAAGTACCAAACTATACAATCTGATCAACAGATAATATAAAAATAAGGTATTTTTACCAGCTCAGTCGAAACTCGCTTACCGGTGATATGGTTTCGATTGAATAGCTTCTGCATTAGATCCTGATTACTGGCTTCGGTGACTCGCACATCGGGAATTTTGGCATCCTCGCCCTTGACATCGTAATTGAGCAAACAGTTCTCGTCTTCCGGCTGCGAGTCCTGTCCAGAGTTACCGGTATTATTTGCTGCACTATTGCTCTTGGCGGCACTCGAGACAACGTGCTGAAGGAGAAACGCCTTCGACAGGTTATAGAAGTGCTTTTCCCTGTCGGAGTCACTGTCGTCGCTGCCGTAAAGCTCGCTCGTGGTCTGTTCCAGGAACTTCTTCATCTTGCCAATGTGCTCAACGCTGAAGGCGTGCTTCTGGAGATTCACTTGGGTGACTTGGCAGAGTTGGCAATCTTGCAGGAGACTCGTTATCTCATTATTTTCTTGTCCAGCGTTGTCCTTGCTGCTGGAACCGCCGTCGTCATAGCTGTTGTCATCCGAAATGTGGGCATAGTGCCGTTGATTACGGGATTTCTTGTCCTTTGCTCGAGAATTTTGAAACCAAACCTAGGGAAAAGCGTATTTATTATGTTAATATTTTTGATGGAAAATCGCATACAACAAAAATATTGCAAATATATAACGCTTTGTTAACATTAATTACCTTAAAACTTTGTTTTTCGAAGTTTTGAAAGGAATGTGAGGACTTAATATCAATCAGTCACTGTGATTTTCTGTTTAAATTTGTCATGTCTGTCACGTTTTTACTATAAAAAATATAAAGCAAACACAATTACATAATTGAATAAATAAATAACATTAATAAAACAAATATAAGTAAATTAAGAAAATATAAATAAAGTATATAAATTAAAGTAAGAAAATCATAAGTAAATGCAAAATATATGTATGAAATACGTTTCACTAAATTATGAACAATAAGATTTACAATATATACAGAGGTGGACATATTGTTGCCTTTGAGAGCTTTATCAAGCTATCAAGAAAGGTACTTTTTTTTGTTTAAGTGTACTATTTGTGGGCGTTTTGTCCCCCATTTCTCATTGTTTTTGTGTCCAGAAATTCACAAGACTGCATTCTGAGACACCTATAAATAGGTTATTATTATTGATCTGTGGATCTTGGCATATTGCCGACCCTCGAAGGATGTACAATGAAATCCAGCCAATTAGATCTTGAGCTAACTAAAGCCCTTCGTAAAACATATATATTTTTAATGATTTTACTTATAGAACCCTTTACACATGAGGAAAGTAAGTATATTAAATATGGACAAACTGCATATATGTTAGCATTCTATTTAAATAGGTATATTAAGAAGGAAACACTTACTTGTACAACGCGCTTTTTTAAATTAACCTTCTTGGATATCTCTTCCAGCATTTTGCGACTTGGGTTCGACTCCGACTGGTAGCATTCGTATAAAAAGTTCAACTGCTCCGGAAGTATGGTTGTGCGCAAGCGTTTGTTCTGCTTCGACGATGAAACATTTACGGGAGACACCGAGGATCTCTTCTCCAGTTCATTGGCCTTGACCGCTGATTCGTCCTTCTGACTGGCGTTGTTCTCATTATCATCGTTAAAAGTTAGTGTTTGTGAGTTGTTTTCAATCATTGTGGCATCGAGAAAGTCCTCCAAGTTGTGCAAGTACTGCGACTTATCCTTTTCGTCGTTTTGGAGAGTCTGCAGTGATCTGGATCTAGGCGTTGACTCCAGCAAGTTCTCGCCTGCGTCGTTGTTGTTGTTGAGTTTTTCCTCGTGCTTCCAGTCTTTTTCCAGCTCCTTCTCCAAGTCCTTTCCATCTGCGTTAACTTCGTCGTGCTGCTCCTGGGGCTCCTCTTTGTGAACTTCCTTAATGGCTGGCTCATCCTCCATTTTCCCTGCTAATGGCTGAAAGTTGCCTCCTGGTCCATCATCAGGTACTCTTTGTGGCGAGGCAACTAACTGAAAAAACTTCTTCGACTCGTTCAGTTGGTAATATTGCAGTAGAAACTCAATTGTCGGACTCTGACTAGAACTAAAGTTCGTTGACGATTTCTCCTCCTGATTGCGATAGTACTGCAGCAGGAAGTCGTAGTTGCTGACTTTCTTCAGTTCGTTTTGCTGGTAAAAGTTGGTTAGGAACTCCAGTTCGAAGTCCGAGGACTCGTTTGATTGTTTGTTGTGCTGCTGTTGCATCAGAAACTGTTTCTTCAGCTCGGCATTTGTTTCGTTTTGCAGAAAGTACTTTTGAAGGAACTCGTGTTTCTTCTCCAGGACCATGGCGTGGTCATCTTCAGCCTGGGAGGAGAAGCTGTCATTGGATATCTTCCTCTTTTTGGCGGGAGGTAACTGATTCTGTGACTCAGACTGTACCTCCGGCTGCTGTTGCAGCTGCGACTGCGTTTGCGCTGCCGCTTGCTGGAGACTCTGCAAAATGTTGCCGAACGGACCGAAGCTGGGGTCCAGGTTGGACTTGATGGGATTCATGAGATGCAAGAGTTGGTGTTCCCGCAGCTTCTCCAGGTGGCTGAACTGCAGTTCACATTTGTCGCAGTCGAAGCACTTGGCGTGGCGCTGCTGGGACTGCGGCAGGTCCAGGCTGTTGCTGCGCTCCCGCACCGCCTGCTGCGGGGGCGTTGGCGTGGTCGATGGGCTAAAGTCATGCAGAGACGAGGAGGACTTGGTGAAGAAGTTGTGATGCGGAGAGGGCACTGGGGCCAGCTGCGCGGTCATGTTTTGATGGTGCACGTCCATCGAGGAGTCCATTGAGTCTTCGGAACTCAGATTCTGGGCTATTTGCGCGGCGGCAATCTGCGCCTTGGCGGACTTTTTGTTGTTCTCCTCCTTGAAGCAGTGGTTCTTCTGATGTCTAATTAGTTCGTAGTAACGTTGGAATACCAGGCTGCACTTCTTGCAGGCATAGTTGATATTCTGCTTCTTTGTCTCCTCGTTTTCGAAAAGCGTGTTATTCGGTTGGTTCTCGTAGATCTTGCGTTGCTTTTGGCGCGCATTTTGAAACCAAACTACGATCACTCGAGGCGAGAGCAATAGCAGCTTGCTTAAGTACTCCAAGTCGCTGTCTTTGGGGTAGGAATTGTTCTCGAAAAATTCCTGCAGGACCTTAATTTGATAGTCTGTGAACCGTGTGCGATTCGCCCGCTTCCCACCTGACGTCGAGGAGGAGCTGGATGAATTGGAGGAGTTGTTGCTTTCAAATTGGCTGCATGAAGATTGGTTAATTGTTGTAGTTGTTGATGAACTTGCTGTTGTTGTTAGGCTTTTTTCCATAGTTTTTCCGCTAATTTGAAGCTTTTTGATGGGTGGACCCATGGTTTCCATCAACTGTTGATTTATCAAGTCGTTCATGTTGCCATACAGATTGTTTCCTCCGACAGGATTCGGTGTCGGAGGTCGCGACATGACGTCAGAGCTTCCACTCTCCGATTTCGTTTCAAAATGGTTCGTCAAGTGGGTTTGTTGTTGGGGAAAGTTAGTGGAATGCAACGTCTGATCGATTAATGTATCGATTTCTGTGTTTTTAATGGTCTGCTCTGGCTGCTGATGCTTCATAAAGTTGATATTTTGTTGCTGTTTCTGATAGCCAAAATCGTTATTATCTATTTCCTGGGGCTCCGACTTGATGTGCATTTCCGTGGAAAACGGGGGCGTATGATTCTGATCCTTTCCTGGCTCTTTTCCCCACAGATTTTGGCTCAAATAATCCGAGATGTTGCCGCTGGAGTTTGTGGACTCTGGCCGAGATACGGATGCGGACGCAGGGATCGGGAGGGACATGGAGACGGATGCTGTTCTTGTTGCATTTGTTGGAGCTTCTTTGAAAGAGCTACTGAGAGTGACACTGGAGGAGGGTATTGGTGTTGTCGACGGCGTGGCCAGGGCTATGGCAACGCCACTCCCACCGCTTCCCATATCGTTCAAGGGCGTAACCTTAGCCTGGCCCGTACGCTCATACTCCTCCAGGTTGAGGGTAGTTGATGGCGGATTGTTGAAGTTGTACGGCGAGTCCTTATTGCGTTGCCTCTCCTTAAATAAGGTGTTTCGGAACCAGTGCTTGACGACCTGCAATTGGCATGTTGTTAGCATATTTTTTTTAGCAAATACAGATTATATGCTAATATCTTTAAAGGTAACGAAGTAATGATAAATTTCATACTTTTCAGACATACTTTCGGTTCCCATAATAATATATTATGTAAAATAACACAAGAAGGAAGCCAATTTTGGCACCCCAATGTTTGTATACCCTTGCAGTTTAGGAATTAAACCAATTTTATGTAATGAAAAAATAAACCAGCAGGAATTAAATAAAACTTTTTTATTTAAACAATTATATGTCAATCTGTGGAAAACTAAGAGTTATCCTCTTTTTCAAAAAATGTTCTTTCCTATGTCAGCTATATGAAATAGTCGTCCAATCAGGGCAGTTCCGACTGCTATTTGTGTGAGAGTATAAAGAAGGCTAACTACGAAGTTTCATTCAGCTAGCATTAAAATTGAAAGACTAGTTTGCGTAGAAACGGACAGACAGACATGTCTAGATCGACTCGGCTGTTGATATATTTACTTTATAGGGTCGGAAATGTCTCCTTCACTGCGTCGCAAACTTTTGATTAAATTATAATACTCTGCAAGGGTAAAAACAGGATATATAAATAATATAAACGTTCGATTTTAAAAAAGTTAAATCCGAAATGGTGAAGTAATAAAAAAAAAACGCTACATTTCTTAGTAGATGAAACTATTTTGAAAAACATCGAAGTTATAATTATTATTTTATTAATTTCTTGATGGCAGCTATATGATATATATGGATACATTTTAAATTAGTTGAAAATATGTTGAAAACTGACAGTTTTAATTTTTATTTTGATAATTTATCGATCGATCCTATGGCAGCTATATGAAACATTAGTCCGATCCGACCCGTTCCGATTTCTATAGTAATGAGCGAATATAGAAGACTAGCTTTTAAACTGACTAGTATGGGGTAGAAACGGACTGACGTCCATGACTAGATCGGTCTAACTCTTACACATAAAGCCTTAGGACTTACTTTCATTGGCAGATTGGCTTTCTGTGACATTTCCATAATGCTCTCCTCGCTGGGCGAATTGTTGATATCGAAGTGAGCACGTAATATTTTTAATTGATCATCGGTGATGCGAGTACGAGCACGCTTTTGGTTGCTGGCAGTCAGCTGTAAATAAGTACGATATAAATAGAATATCAAATGAATAGGAAATAAATAAATAACAAATATATAAGCGATAGCAAATACACTTTTATTAAATGTAAATTTTATTAAAATTGTACTTCTAGGTAATCATATGCTAATTATTATTATTCTTTATTTCTAAGGTTATTGCAACTTAAAATATTTTCAACATTATTACTTGCAATTATCTTAAGCAAATTATTGTGTAGTAATGGAAATGGATTTTTTGATAAACCCGCATATTGAAGTTGATTGATTTAAGAAAATATATAGATTAATTATATAGATTAAATTACAGTATCTTCCTTACCTGAGAGCTTGAGTTTGCGACATTGTGCTGTGTGAGAGTAGGGACAGCCGCAGGTGCTTTGCCGGAATCCCCACTGTTTGCGAGTTGAATATCCGCCGATGAGGAGCAGGCGTTCAGGTTGCTGTTAATTTGATGGGTTGCTCCTGCTACTACACCACCACCTCCTCCTCCTCCTCCTCCGACTCCAACTCCTCCGCTCCCGCCGAACACCAATGGCGGTGCCAAGTTCATGAAGTTCAGTGACATTAAATGATGGAACTGCATTATGTTGAGCATGTCCACGGGATTAATTGCAGTCCCGAATGGCTGCTGCTGCTGCTGCTGCAGGGTCTGTAGGTTCTGTTGGTTCTAAATAAGTTTAGAATATAGCTGAATGCTTGTTACAACTCGCATAATTACCTGTAGATGCTGGGAAAACTCTCCCATCGGAAGCAGAGCGTCTGGCTGCATGCCCAGGACCTCGGAGTTGCACTGCTGCTGCTTCAGCAAGTTCGTCAAAGTGGCGAGATACTGCTGTTGGGTCTGAGCGTCAGACATGGAAGCTATGGGACTCTGCCGGTTGCTGTTGGTTTCCTTGGCTACCAGCTGTGGGTTTTCGAATCGCAGTGGCGACGACATGGCCTCATTAATAGCGGCAACCTCTGCGAAATCATGAAATAATGAAAATTTAAATACATGTCTAATGTTTGAATTGCATCTGTACTTACCTCCTTTGACTGCAAAAGCTTCTTCAGCAGGCAGCTCGGAGCTAGGAGCAGACTGCGCCTGCGCCTGCGGACTACTGTTCGACCTGACTCCGTCCCCGCTTGCGTGCACCTGCTCCATATGCTTCTGCAGAGCCTGCGTACTCCGAAAGTTGCGCTGGCAATGGGAACACTTCGTGGCATCCCTCATCGAGTGGTACAGCATGTGCGTGGTCAGCTTCTCTTGGGTCTTAAATGCCAGGGAGCACTGCTTGCAGCGGTACTTGTAGACGTGGCGTTCTGAGATCACGGAGCTCATGTGCGTGTCCTGATAGTGGTTGATCATGATCGTAAGGGTTCGAAATCTCAGATAGCAGGGGCGACTTGGATGAGTTAGTCCCAGACACAGGTATTCGCCGTTCTGAACCGGAAAGTGTTGCGTTTGCTGAGCGTGCTGCAGCAGTTGCTCGTCGTGCTTGAAGCTGGCCTCGCATTTCTGGCAGCAAAGCACATTCATCCCTATGCCACTGGTGGTGGCAGCTGCCGAATTAGAAGAGGAGGAGCATTCCTCGGGCGCTGGCGGTGCTTCTTCCACAGAAATATTGCTGCTCTTGGTATCCTCCCAGGCCTTTGGGTCAATTAGCATCAGGAGTCGGGACAGACCATCTCGGGCCACATTGTGCACGCTGGTCAAATGCATCTCCAGGCTCGTCTTCTCTCGGAAGTGATTCTCCAAGCACAGGGGACATTGTATGCCTGCTGGAACCTTTTTCTCAGCTCCCTCGGATACCTCCGTTGACTTGCTGACTTCCTCCACTTCCTCGTCATCCTCTTCCTCCCGCTTGATGTCTGTCACTGCGTCGATGACATTGACTCTCTGCTGGCGAGCCGCAGCTATGGCCGCTGCTGCCACCGCGGTTTGGAAAGCTTGCAGCGCCGCCGTATTGGTGGGTATGCTGATGAAGTCCTCGCTGGGATCGGCGCAAGGATGCTCCGCTTCGATATGGGTTTCCATTTCGCTCTTCGATTGCACAAAGTATTCACAGAGATTGCACTTGAACACGGTCGTTGGAACGCTGACAGCGGAAACCGAAACTGAAGCAGGAGCAGGAGCTGGCGGAGGAGCACTCAGAACCAAACCGAAATCATTCACAGTTGGTGTTGGAGATGTAACGCCGATACCCAGTGTTTTGCCGCAAGATGTTGAACAACTCGAGGGTGAAGTTGTGGTCGGGGAGAATATGCCGACATCTGCTCCAGCGACGGCGGCCGAAGACGATGATGACGATGCCTCAGCAGCCGCAGAAGATAATGATGCTGTTGGAGCAGCATCAGCACAGCTGGTGGCGTCCAAGGATGAGCCCTCATTGGCTGCAGTTGTGGTAGTGCCTCTTGTTAAATTAACGCCGGTCTCGTAAGACATATCTGAAAAGAGATATTTGGGAAATCCGATTAGAAAATTGAATTTCATATCTTTATTCTAAGCAAGTATTAATTATTTATTTAGTATTATTTAAGGCTTTCAACAGACTTAAGGGCGAAGGCTGCAGGTGATGATAAGTTAGGTGAGTAAATAACAAAAACCAGTAAATAACACCAATATAAAATAGAGGAATATGGGTGTCTACACTCGTATTTATGTATTTTTTTAATTTTGCATGGAATACTGCGATGGAGGGCAGAGAATATACGCGCAATTATCAGCATTTAACAAGAAAGAAAGCTAACTTTGGTACGCCGAAGTTTCTATATCCTTGCAGATTGCAATTAGATCTTGAAAAACAAATATAATATAAATTATTATTATTATTTCTGTTAAAAACAACGAAGTAAGCACTTTCATTGCAGTCACCTATACTTATTTTATATAAAGTTTTAAGGTTTTACATTCACAGTTTGGAATTTTATCCACATTTAATGACAATTTCTATGTCAGTTATATTATACAGTAGTCAGATTAAAAACTAAATTCTAAAATAATTCAAAATGGCAATACCTTAAATTAGATGAAAATATATTAAAAACTGAAAAAGTTATCATTTTTATTCGAGTTCGACTTATATACGAGTGGGGGAGTACATAGAATACTATCTGCAAAGTTTCATTTCGATAGCTTCAAAACTGAGACAAGTTTACGTAGGAACTGATAGACGGACGGACAGACGGACATGTCTAGATCGAGCCGGCTGTTGATCCTGATCAAGATCTCCTTCACTGTGTTGCATACTTCCGACTGAAATTATAATACCCTGCAAGGGTATAAAAGGGAGTGGGATCTGCAATGCTCTGCGCGCACAGATGTCTTCTGGCCTCTTCTTCCTTCCTTCTTTCCATTATTCTTTATAAACTAAAGCGGGTGCCAGGCTGTACAGACACGGCTACAATAATAGCAGCAACAAGCGGAGAAGCTAATTTTGGCAAATATATCATTTAAAATCTATAGATTTCTGTAAAAAAAAAACTTTTGCTGATATATAATTTGAAATAAATTGATCGATCGGACCTATTGTTGCAATATTATATAGTAGTCAAATTTTGAAACACTTTTAAAGGATTATTTTAAAATCGTATTAAAAACATATCTCAAACTTTATGCTTTTATGTTAAAATACAAAGAAGCAAGCTAATATGTAATTATCTAAACTTATTAATCTATCAAAATTTTTACAATTACAGTTTTAGATTAATTAATTACCAATTAATTTAATTTACTGATTATTCCTGTGAAAGCATATTGATATAGTCGACTGATTTTCATAAAAGAACATAAATTCGGCACCCCAAAGTGTGTATGTTATTGATATTCTAGGAATCAATACAATATAAATGATATATTTATATGTTAAAAAAACAAAGAAGTAATGCCTGCTTTCATTTACATATACAAGTACATTCACAGTATTGCATTTTCTCTATATTTAACGATCGGTTGTATGGCAGCTTTACGATATAGTCTTCCGATTGTCAAAAATTAAATTAAAATTGAATTTCAGTAAAATAACAAAAGGGCTATATCTCAGAGAAGATGAAAGTAACTTAAAAACACCGAAGTTATAATTTTTATAATATAATTATAATTTTAATTTCACGAACGCTCCTATGGCAGCTATATTATATAGTTCTCCGATTTTCATAAAATTAAAACTGAATTTCTAAAAAAATACAAAATGAGGATATTTAAAACTTTATGCAAGTATGGTCGAAACTAGAAAATTTTTTATACCCTCGCAGGATATTAACATTTTAGTGAGAAGTTCCGACCCTATAAAGAATATATAATCGTGATCAGGTTCAACAGCCTAGTCGATCTAGCCATGTCCGTCTGTCCGTGCATCTGTCCGTTTCTACCCAAACTAGTCTCTCAGTTCTGAATCCATATGAGTGAAACTTTGTCTTCTATATACTTTCACTCTTATTTAAGCAGGATCGGACGACTATATCATATATCTGGCATAGGAACGATCGCAACTTTTTGAGAAACTATATCATACGATCAGTAGATATACCGGAAAATGCAAACCTCTCTTAATTTCCGAAATTTATGCGTTTTGCTTGAAATAGATTTTTAAATATTTCTTTAAGGAATTGAAATGAAATGTACAAGGCAAACAATAGTTTTACAAAAATATTCCCCTGTATTAAATTTTATATCACATCGTATTTATTTTTGCGACGCAATTGTTTGTATCTGCTGCGGTATGAAGGTGTCGATGAAGCGGCGACTGTTGTTTGTTGTTTTTTTTGTGCTGTGTGTCTCTGCAAGGAGGCCTCACTGTTCTGCGGTTATATGCTATGCCCACTGCGGTTCATACCTTGCACAACGCCGCCTTTGCCTTCACCTCCGCCTCCACCTCCGCCTCCGCCACCGCCGCCACCGCCGCCGCCGCCGCATCATCATCTGATATGGGAATCTCACACTGCTGGAGAGCGTGGAGTTGAATTTGGTTTTGAAAAAGACTAGTCTGAGCTCCAGTCTGAGCCCGATCGGGACTGGGGAAGAGCGCAAGCAAAGTGTGCACGTCACTAATTGCAAATTCGATGGATACACATAATCGTTTTTGCATTCTTAAGTAATTTGTAATAATTTCCTTAAGGGTCAGCGTCTCAGCGTATAAATCTCGGCGCAGAGCGGAGCAAAAGAGAGGGCGAAGGCGAAGGCAAAAGAAGAATTTAGGTAAACGCGACGATGATTCCCGAACGTGAGAGGATGAGGCGGGAGGAGGGACGAAGGCACGGAGGCTGCGGATGAAGTCCAAGGCGAAAGACGAACGATAATAATCGAGGAGGAGGAGGAGGAGGAGGCGGAGGATGGGGAGGAAGGGGAGGAGGAAGGGAGGCCGAAAGAAGAACTAAAATTGAACTGAAATCAGCGCTTAATGATGAGTTACGAACCGAACGAATACCGAACCAAACCGTATTATAAGAATATGCAATATGCAATATGGTTTTTGTGGTATGGGGGAAGGGGAAAAAAAATAATACTAAATGCATATGATTTGTATCGTAAGCTTGGGTATTTTTAATTGATTCCCCCACCAATTGTGTCTACGAAAAATACTACTTAGTAAAAAGTCTGTTACCTTCATTGTCATAAATCCATTCAGTTACTTTAAATACATCATTTAAACCGAACCAAACCGTATTATAAGAATATGCCATATTGTTTTTAAATACATCATTTAAAACAAACCAAACCGTATTATAAGAATATGCAATATGCAATATGGTTTTTGTGGTATGGGGGAAGGGGAAAACAAAAAAAAATACTAAATGCATATGATTTGTAGTGTTAGCTTGGGTATTTTTAATTGATTCCCCACTAATTGTGTATAAGAAATATTATTTAAAAGTGTGCAACCTTATCTTCATTGTCATAAATACTTAAATACATCATTTTAACCGAACCAAACCGTATTATAAGAATATGCAATATGGTTTTTGTGGTATGGGGGAAGGGGAAAACAAAAAATAATACTAAATGCATATGATTTGTATGGTAAGCTTGGGTATTTTTAACTGATTCCCCACTAATTGTGTCTACGAAAAATACTGTTTAGTAAAAAGTGTGTTACCTTCATTGTCGTAAATCCATTCAGTTACTTTAAATACATCATTTAAACCGAACCAAACCGTATTATAAGAATATGCCATATTGTTTTTTGTGGTATGGGGGAAGGGGAAAACAACAAAAATAATACTAAATGCCTATGATTTGTAGTGTAAGCTTGGGTATTTTTAATTGATTCCCCACTAATTGTGTCTACGAAAAATACTATTTAGTAAAAAGTGTGTTACCTTCATTGTCGTAAATCCATTCGGTTACTTTGAATACATCATTCAAAGCCGGAATTTCCTTGTTCTCGCTGCGACGCTGCAAGCACACGAACTGCTCCACCTGCATGTGTCGCATGCTCTTCACGTGCTGCACCATTTCATGGAGATTCTTGGCGGTAAAGTTGCACAGCTGACACAGGAGTACTAGGTGTTTCTTACTGCTCTGCTCCTCGTCTGGACAGGAGTCGTTGTCGCCTTTCCGCAGGTTACTCTGCTGCACAATGTACAGTAGATGTTGGAATATCATTCGCATGGTGTCGTGTCGCATTTGCTGCGAGTGCAGCGAGAGCTTCTGTATCGAGTTGGTGTTGAAATCGCAACAGTTGCACTTCAATTGCACCACGTTGGTGTGCTGTTGTTGAAAGTGTTGTTGAAACTTGTACTCGTTGCGTATGCCGCCCTCCTTGATGTGGTTGATGTAGCTGAGCTTCTGCAAGTGCTTGTCCGTCTTGCTGTGCAGCTGAAAGTTGGCCTTCAGGTTGGTCTTATAATTGCACAGTCGACATATATAGTTGTTGTTGTGGATTAGCATTATCTCTACGGAGCACGAGGAGGCGGTGGACTGTGATCGCGATCGATCCACCAGCAAGTGTTGGTTAAGGTCGTCCAGGTTGTTGGTGTTGAACGCGTCGCAAATGAGGCAGCTGTAGAGGGCCGAGGGCCATTCGTTGGGCTTCGAGATGGGCTGGGAAAGGTCTCCCGCCGAATCTGGCCCGCTTTCCATCATGCCTCCGACCATTGGCATGCCCATGCCCAGGCCTAGTCCTTGATTGTGCGCCATCTTCACGACGGGCTTCGGGGAAATGGAGAAGTTGAAGGGATCTGGCGACGAGGATGTTGGTGATAATTTGGTGTTAGCTGAAGACTGCTGCTGCTGCTGGTGGTGGAGCAGCTGGATCATCAAGGCCTGGTTGTAAGCCAAGTCCGCCAGCGCCACTTCCGGCAGAAAGGAGCCTGCCACTCCGCTGGAACTGACTGCTCCCGAGACACTAGACTGCTGCTGCTGCTGTTGCAGAAAATTAAAGGTCTGAATATGCTTTATGTTGTTCTGCAGCACGGCCATGTTGTGCGTGTGCTTTTCGCTGGTCATGTGGATCCTTAGGTTTCGCGCAACCGATGTTTCATAGCTGCAGATGTCGCAGCGAAATGAGGGCTTTGGCTTTAGGTTGACGTTGGAGCTGGAACTGGCGACCGTGCTGGAGCTGGCGTTGGAGTTGTTGGAAATGGAAGGATTTCCCACAACACTGTTCGACGTTAGGCAGGACGAAGCACCCACTGGGGGCGGAGCACTGTTGGAGGATCCTGCTCCCTGGGGTGAAGATGAGCTGCTGGAGAGAAGCAACTTCCCTGTGGCCACGGCCGCGGCGACCATATTCTGCGAGCTGTTCAACTCCTGCATATTATTTAAATGCTTATCGGATTGCATGTGAATCGAGAGATTCCCCTTGGTGGTCGTGGAGTAGTTACAGATCTCACAGCGATATGGCTTGTAGCCGCAGGAATACGATTCCCCGCGTGCCAAGCGAGGGTGTTGCTGTCCTGAATGTGCGAAAGGACAGTAATAAGCGATTAATAATTAGAAAAATGAAATATTTATACAGTACAAAATAATTAAACTAACTTCGAAACGCCGAAGTTTCAAACAATTTGCCGTTTTATTTTCATTTTTTTCTTTCTGAAGTCTACCTTAGACCAAAACTAAGACTTTTGCACCACTTTAAAAAAAAAAATATATATATATAAATAAATAAATTTATATATAAATATATATAATTTTATAAGGACATCGAACATCCTTTTAATACATATGTATATTATATATATTATAGAAGTGGATTGTACGATTTTTAAGGGGTTATTTATAGTTAGAGGGCCGAAAAAAAGTGAATTTTCCAGAGTGTTTTCTGAAGAATCCTTTAAATTTGTTAATCCAAAAATGTATACACATATAGTATCTTTTAACTGTATTTTAAGACTTCGAACGTAAAAATATTTATTTGGAAAGAAGTTACAGCTGATCTCCGGAAGCTCCTCTTAAAAAAGATGTTTTGTGTTGACCACTATATGTCGGAACTGGATCATCAGAAATTAAAAACCGAAACAGATTTAGTTAGAGGAATGTCAAAGCAATAAGCAAAATAAATTCTTTTGACAAAATTGCGGTTTCGCAAAAAAGAAATCGATTTTTTACCGAAATTCCGGCATTAAATTGTATATAAAAAATAAAATATTTATTGGAGAGAAAAAAATGTTCGATTAATTACTAAAAAAAAAAATTTATGAAGGTCGTGTTAAAATTTGAGACTAATCGGGCTAGCCGTTGTCGAGAAATGTTGGTCACCGACTTTGAAAACACCATTTCCTTTTTAAATTTACTTATAACTTAGGAAATATTCACCGGAACTAAATGAAACTTTCTGTGTATATTCTTAAATATATGAACATTAAGAAAATAAAATAAAAAAAAAATCGAATTTATGAAAATTCTAAATGTATATAACACCTTAAAACTACATGGATCAACCCCTAAGGGTTGAATTGTTTGATAAATTAAAATGTAGTAGATTTATAGTACTTGATGACATGCAGTTTTGCCAGACTTTTTAATAAATAAAATTTTATTTTAGGAATAGATATTACCTGCCAAGCAATATCCGCACGCGCTTTCCCCATCGGGATGCTTTTCCCGCATGTGAATCTCCAGCGTTTCCTGATATTTGTAATGCCAATTGCATTGTGGACATTTTAGAGTCTTGCAGGAGTTTCGTGTGGACATTTGGACGCCACTGTTTAATCGCGCCGAATTAAGCAACATTTCACAGCTGAAATAAGAGAATATTGATATAAGAACAATATAAAGGAAGATTTTTGTTTTAAATATAAAAAGAAAGGAAGCTAACATAGGCACGCCGAAGTTTGTATACCCTTGTAGATTGCAATTCGATTAATAAGTAATGCAATGTAAATTATATATATTTAGGTAAAAAAGAGAAGTAATGCCTGCTTTCACCCCGTTTCCCTATATATGCTGAATTTACAGATTTAGAGTTACACTTTGTAATTCACAATTTTGCATTTTTCTCTAAATTTAACAATTGTTTATTTCTGTGACATATCAAAACTAAACTACATCACATATTATTTCTGTGATATATTAATTTTCATAAAATTAAATCCAAAATTATGAAATATTAAAATAAGGCAGCTATATGATTCACATAAAATTAAAACCGAAGTTCTAGAATAAGATAAGTATATAAATATATCAAAATTGATGAAAATGTCTTCAAAACTGAAAGGGTTATACATTTATATTCTAAACATATGATTCACATAAAACTAAAACCAAAATTCTATAACAATATAACTATATAAATATATCAAATTTTATGAAAATATCTTTAAAACTGAATATGTTATATATTTCTTTTCTAAACATTTTCCGATCGTTTCAATGGCATCTATATTATAAAGTCTTCCGATCCGGGCTATATACTAGTTAGGGTATATAGAATATTAACTGCTAAGTTTTATTCATTTTATTTATTTTGAAACTAAGCGAGATCTTCATCTACTCAGAGATGTAGCTTTATTTTAATATTTCAGAATTTCGCAGTCAATTTTATGAAAATAGGTTGACTATATATCATATGTAGCTGTCATAGAAATGTAGATAAAAACGCAGAACTGTGAATTTAAAGCTTAAACTGAAAAACAGCAAATACTTATAGTATGTTTAGGTGAATGTATCGAAAGTAGGCACTAATTCGTTCTCTTTAACATAAATATATATAATTTATATTGTTTTATATTTGAATTAATCTAATTACAATCTGCCAAATTGATCTCCCTTTCTTGTTAATGATCGAATCGCCTTCTGCAAGGGTATAAAACCATCGGCGTGCCGAAGAAATGATCTTCCTTTCGTGTAAATTTCACCCACAATGCTTCAGGTGCCGCGTATCTCACATGCGGTCTTACTAAACGGTCCTTTGCTACTTGTTTAATATCACTTAGTTGCTTTGATTATTTTTAATTTGATAAACGCTGCATCCCATTCAACAACAGAGTGTCGGTAAAATTTTAATGATACCCGGAGAACGAGAACGAGAACCCGAACTCGAACCCGAACCCGAACCCACCACAGTCACCTCGGTAAGCGACACCATTAAATTTGTGACAATTGAGGAACTGGGGGAGCATTTATTAAGCGAAATCAGCGCAATTGGTTTAATTTTTGGCTCCCATCCTGCACCCCCAGATCATGAACGAAAGATTTCCCAACATTTCTGTTAATTGAAACACACAAGCGTACAAATTTACACATTTCCATATCGTAAAGAGAAATACTACCACAAGGAGACTTGTTAATTGTTAATAATAGATTTTTGTATCTAATAGGTGGCTGTCAATTAATTAATTCCATTAGGTAAGTCGTCTCTAAAGATCTCTTTTGGGGTTGATAAAGTAATAAAATACAAGTCGGATCACTTTCGGTTTTTTAATCTTTCAGATACACTTTGGAAATGTATCTAAAAAGACTTCAAAATATTGAAAGAATAAAAATTCGGTGAAACTTTGATTATTATTCATTAGCGACATGTTTTGCTATACAAACAATCGGTAGATATAGGGAAACTGTATAGAAATTGTAACTATAAAACTGTTACTGTAAAACTGTAGCTGTAAAGCTGTAGCTGAAAACTGTAACTTAAAACTGTAACTTAAGCTGTAATTGAAAAACTGTAACCGTAAAACTGTAAATATAATATGCATATCTAAATGTAATTTAAGTAAATAGTAATAATAAACACTTTGAAATAATATTTAATACGAAGTAATTCGTTTTTTACATATATTTCTAATTTATATTGAATTAATTCCTAGTGATCTAAGTGATATCTTCAAGTGTATACAAACGTCGGTATGCAGAAGTTAGCTTCCTTTCTTATTCCTTATAATTTCTGTATTTAGTATATTCCAGTGTAACAACGAGCAATAATTATTATTCCAAAATTATTCGAAATAAAAAGAAAACTAACTTCAGCATTCCGAAGTTGGGTATACCCTTGCAGATAGCGTATGGATCATTAATAATTAATTTAATTTAAATTTGATACATGCTATGTGTACAGTTTCACAGTTACGGTTTTACATTTCCAGCATTTCATTTCCTCTACATTTAATAATTGTTTCTACGACAGTTACATATATTCTAAAATATCCTATAATAAATATATAATGCTAAATTTTTAAGTAGATAAAAATCTTTTGTAAAACATCACAGTTATAATAATTGTTGTAATAATCTCTCGATCATTTCTATGCTATATACATAAAAGTAGTCCGATTTTCATAATCTTTAATTTTAAATTCTAATATAACACAACATGACTGTATCTCAAATTAGATGAAAATGGGTTGAAAACGGGAAAGGTTATAATTTGTTCAATTTTCTGATCGTTCCTAAGGCAGCTATGTGATATAATCGTTCGATCCGGCCCTATATACATACTAGTTAGGGTATATAGAATATTACCAACAAGGTTTCAGATTCAGATATGTAGCTTCAAAGCTAAGAGACTAGTTTGCGTAGAAACGTACAGACTGACATGGCTAGATCGACTCCGCTGTTGAGGCTGATCAAGAATACACATACTTTATAGGGTCGAAAATGTTTACAAAATGTTGCAAACTTCCGACTGAAATTATAATACCCTGCAAGGGTACAAAAAGTGATGGCAATCAGTGGAGTGTTAACTAACACGAGTCGGAAGGGCTTCCAAACCCCAAATCCCAAACGTCATTTGCGTTTAAATGAACCAGCTAGTCCATTCGACCCGGCCAAAATCACCTCGGGGCATAGCATCACTCCTCCTCCCCGCACATATTTCTATATCGCAATTACTGGTTCCTGCTCACTTGGCCTAATGACTTATTGTTCAGCTCGGCTCGGCTCCCGTTACAGTCACAGTTCGAAAGTTCAAACGCACAGTCTTAAATAATTAGCCATATTAGGGCTGTGCTTGAGCAGACACGTAATCGCAACCCTTTCCGTCCGTCCGGCATAATAATATTTGCACCCTGTTAGTTAACTACCCTTCGGCAAGTAACCTAACGAACCGCCAACGGCACAATGCCTCGCAGGTTTTCATACTTTTTAGCATATACATACGTATGAATACATCGGGAAAGGTTCAGTTAAGAGTGTCCAAGTAGTGACGATAAGTACTACGAGTGCCTGACTACTATATAGAATATATATTTATACATATGAAAGGTAGTGAACAGAATTTACACAACGACCTATTCTTACATCCGCAGTTATTATAGTTGTTATTCCTGTTGTTGCTGACCAATTAGTTTGAAAATTTTGATTAAAGCGTAGCTTTATCTATAACGACTTACAGGACAATGCTAAAAGCAAAAGAATAGAATAGTGACGTATTTACAGATAAAATGTTTTCATTATACCCTTGCAGGGTATTATAATTTTAGTCAGAAGAACGTAGTAAAAGAGTCATATCAGCCCTATTAGGTATATACATATATTGTTGATCAGGATGAACAGCCAAGTCTATCTAGCCATGTCCGTCTGCCCTCGCGTCCGTCCGTTTGTCCGTCCGGATGCCCGTTTCTACGCAAACTAGTCTCTCAGTTTTGAAGCTATCTGACTAAAACTTATCACTATTATATATACTCTAACTAGTATACAGCCCTGGTCGAAGGACTATATCATATAGCTGCCATAGGAAGGATCGGATAATTTTTAGAAAAAAAATGTATAACTTTTTCAGTTCTCCTCAGATTTGCATTTAATTTTGGATGTAGCCATTCTATATTATTACATTAAATTTTATGAAAATTGGACGACAATATCATATAGCTGCCATACAAACGATCACAAAATATAGGGGAAAATGTAACACCGTGACCATAAAACTGTAACTGTTAAACTGTAAATATAATATGTACAGCTGAATGTAATTTATGTAAGCATAACTTGGTTGTTTTTTTAACATAAAAAAAACATAATTTATTCTGAATTAATTCCTGGTGATCGAACAGAAGTTAACTTCCTTTCTTATCTTAAATTTAATTCTATTCAATTTAAATATTTTCTTTTTACCGAAAATCTCGTAAGTTACTTTATTTTATATTTTATTTTATTAAAATTAGATAAATTAGCTTTGGCATCGTGGAGGCTTTTGATTTGATGGAATTGATTTGATTAAGTTATGGCCAAAATAGACATATTTTATTTTGGTTTCTAGCCACTGCAATTAAAAAAGTGAGTAACGAAGGCATACATACCGCGCACAGTCCACACCCTGGGGTCGTCCGTTGATGTGATCCGAACAGGCACCAATGGTGAAGCTGGATGTGGCGCCTGCCGCTGCGCCCGCGCCCATTGCCCCGGCGTTTCCCACGCTGGTTACCGATGACGAACTGGGGGACATGGCCAGGTTGCTGCAGGGCGAGCGATGCGGCGGAGCCTGGTGCTGCGGCAGGGACGGCGACTTGGTCCTTCCCTGGATGTCGAAGAATTCGCAGGACTTGCAGTCGACGCCATTCAAATCAGGATGTTCGAGACACTGGCTGGGAAATAAGGAACTTTGATGCTGCTGCTGCTGCTGGTGCTGCTGCAGCTGCTGCTGAAGGAACTCGGTTATCAGCTTGACGCGATTGCCATTGGACTCAGTGTTGTTGGCGGCCAGGGCCGCCAGCGAAGCGTGGAAAGAGCTGACTTGAGGAGGGAATATGCCAGGAGCAGTGGCGGCCAGGAAGTCAGAGCTGGGAGCCTCTGGTAACTCATTTCTCTGAGGCGGCGACGACGAGCCCGGGTTCATTTCAATCTCCAGTGAAGACTCTGCTGACTTACTATTATTATTACTTAGATTATCAGTACGGGGTAGTGATGAGACCTCGCCGGAACTGGTTGAGGACGAGGATGAGGGTACAGATACTTTCGATAGCTTATTAGTCTTTGTTGTTTCTGTTTCTGAGTTTAAGGAACCAAATTTCACAGATGACTTCACCTGGTGATGATGATAGTACGCACTAGGTGCTGCCATTTGATTATTACTAGTGTGATCAGATCCTTGATCGTCTTCGGGATCGTTCTGCGGCTCTCGCTCTCCGCACTGATCGAAGCTGTCGTTCTCGTTCTCGTGCTCATTCTCCTTCTCCTGCTGATCAGCTTCGGTAGGAATAGGAGCAACCGCATCGGTGGACATCTGCTGGAGGTTCTTCTCGTCGGCAACATCCCCGGTGGCATTGATGTCTAATGGCTGCAGAAAGGATATCGATGGCTTCTCATCCATATTTCGCTGTATTATGGCGCTGGAGTACTCCCGTTTAAGTAGCTGCTGTTCCAACTCGATCAGGTTGAGCTTGTGCTCGGTGTTCGCATGCAAGCTAAAGGACTTGACGTTGCCAAAGGACAATTTGCATATGAAGCACATTAATATTGGTTTTTGGATCTTGAATATTATGTCTCTAGTTGGATTTGAGTTAGCATCCTGCGCCGTTACTACGCGAAACGAGTGTATCTTGGGACTGCTTTTGTACAGAGTCTCCTGCTCCTTCTCCTGCTGCTGATGCTGTTGCTCCTGCTCCTGCTCCTGCTCCTGTTCCTGTTCCTGCTCCTGCTGCTGATGTTTCTTGGTGTCCTTCGCCTCCACAAAACCGAAATCTTTGGCATTCGAGAAGTCCTTTACTGAAATCGATGCTGTTGCTCGCCTGAACTTCGAAGTTTCGCCACTTCCATTATCATTGGCATTGTCCGCATCGATGATATAGGCGCTGCTGCCATCGAGATTGTATACTATTTTGCCATTAAAAGTTTCCACATCAGTACTGGACATTGGAGAGCCGTCTTCGTCATTACCATTATTATTGAAGCTGAAATGACGATAGAAATGAAAGGATAATTATTAAGCAATCTCAAATTAGTTGTATATCTAGTTATATCCGACTTGTGTATATATTACCAGGCACAGATGGTAGATTATTAAAGTGTCATTCAGATACCCTAGAAACTCAGAGACTGGCTTGCATAGTACAGATAGGATTTTGATTTGAACTAACCCTAGTGCATCTTCCAGAAGTATGGAGATCCATTTTGTTTGATTAGTGAGCCGGGTCCTCATTTGGGAATCGGTTAAAGTAGTTGTAAAAATAGTAAAGTTCACTGCCTCGTGGATATGCGCAAGACAAAGGATAATTATTAAGCAATCTAGCCAAATTAGTTGTATATCTAGTTATATCCGACTTGTGTATATATTACCAGAGACAGATGGGAGATTATCAAAGTGTCATTCAGATACCCTAAAAACTCAGCGACTGGTACATGTAGGATTTTGATTGGAACTAACCCTAGTGCATCTTGCAGAAGTATGGAGATCCATTTTGTTTGATTAGTGAGCTGGGTCCTCATTTGGGAATCGGTTAAAGTAGTTGTAAAAATAGTAAAGTTCACTGCCTCGTGGATATGCGCAAGACAAAGGAAGTCAAGGTTTCCCCGCCGTTCGAGTTCCCCGCGTCCGATCCGCATCCGTTCCTCTTTTGATTCGTTCGAAAAATATTTCGCGCGTGCCTCTGTTCCTTATTTTTATTTATTTTTTTGTATGTCTTTATTTCTGTGGAGTCGTCGTCGTCGTCGTCGTCGTCGTTATCTGTTCCTCATATTCCTCAACTGGTTTCAAAGTCAGAGTCAAGTTTTCTGCTGCCTTACACCCACATACAAAATTCCGTGATATATCAGCCACCATCGAGTGGTGCGGTGGTGTTTTTGCCTTTGATTCTGTTTCTGTTCCCCGGGTACACAGCGACAAACCCGAGCTCTGAGTGCGAATCGCTATTTTCCCTCTTCACGCATCGCAGGCCCCGAGTGCGCACTTCTTTCTCTCGGTGTTTCCACAGCCACCACTTGAGCTTCGCTTGTGGCGTTTTGGCCGCGGTGCGGCTTTTGCAGTTGGCTGCAGTTGAGGTTACAGTTGGCTTGGTATGCAAACGACTTTTGGAGGCACAGCCAGGCAGAGGCCGAGAGCCCAGGACGAGATCCAAGCATTGCACCTTTAGTCCAAAAGAATGGATTTTGTGTTCTTTTCTTCTCCCCAGGAATGCCAATATGCATCGGACGACGCGCGGGCAAAAGCAAGAGCGGCGTAATTCTTCGCCTTGCGTTACGTTCCGAAAGATATTCACACTTGACTTTAGTTTAATTCAAAACTAACTATGAAGTAACACTCTTTTGCTTCTAATCCATAAATTTCACATAGATTCGCCTTGAAAATATATAGAGTTTAACGAAACTCGTAATACTGCTCAATTGTGATTTGTTTAGTCTTGAAATGACATGATTTTTCTTGATTTATTTTGTCCAAATCCTAAACTAAATACTATCTAGTACGTAATTTGAATGATTCTTCTTTTGTTCCTCCCAAAATCGGTGGAAAAGGCCCTTGCATGCAGAAGCTTTATATATATAATGGATGTACGTACATATATTGGAATGAAATGAGTTAATAACAATGGTTGTGTCTGTGCTCAATTGTGATTAGTTTTAAAGTTAAAGCTCTTGAAATGACATGATTTTTGAATCACTCGAACAGCGTTCTTGATTTATTTTGACCATATCCTAAGCTAAATACTATCTAGTAATTAATTTGAATGATTCTTCGATCAACTCTGCAGCTGTAACCTTTTGTTCCTCCCAAAATCGGTGGAAAAGGCCCTTGCATGCAGAAGCTTTATATATATAATGGATGTACGTACTTATATTGGAATGAAATGAGTTAATAACAATGGTTGTTTCTGTGCTTGCATGCACACACTCACTCACACACACTGGCTGGCTGCTAATTCGTGTGCAACTGCACGCACATACATTACATTTAAGTTGTCATCAGAGAAAATGTACCCACTGTGCATGTGTGTATCTGTGTGTGCCAGTGTAGTTGCAGTTGACAGTTGGGAAAACGCATTTTCAGATAATTGCCGAGCGAACTGACGAACTGAGTCCGCTCGAGTAATTACCTGGTTAGATGGTTATTGTTCTTTTCTGACCTTTTATTGTCGTCGAGGTAGTTTGTGTTGTGTTTAGTGCGGAATTGCTTCCTTGATATTATTTTGTATTATTATTGTAAGCTTGCCTTGCAGAGGGAATGGCAATATAAATGTATATTTACATATACAAATAATTGTTGTCATCATATCTTTTAGTTATAAAATTTAATTAATTAATTTAATTCAATTTGTGCTCTTTTCTCATTTATCCGAATGATTTGTGGCAAAAAAGAACTGAGCTAGGTAGGATTCTATATATAATTCTATATAATAACACTCGCTTTAACTGATTTAAGTCGGATGTACTGGCCATCGAAGGAATAAAATAATTAAACTTTCTACTTCTTTATGAGAAAATGCTGATAGGCATCGCGTATTTCTATATTATGACATCTTGGACACAAGGAAAACCAAATATATATAAATACAAGAATGAAATATGAGAATAAAAATGCAACACGCTTCTCATGGGATTTTCCTCTCATAAGGAAATGCTGTTGTTTTAGACCGCACACGTATTGTTGGAACAAAAAAACGTAGATTGTAGGTGTACATTCTAGGAAGAAGGTTTGGATCATTAATTTGCTCGGCTTGCCAATTTACGTTTCATTTGATTTTCGAAGGAAACACATCTGGTTTGATAGATTTTGGATTAGTACTCATAAACCTGGTATCACTAGGTCTCAATCGAAAGATAACATAACACGATTACTGATCAATATCACGATCACGATCAATACTAGATTTGTAATCAGTGACCAAGTTTCTTCTGGTGAACGCTTATGGTACACTACGCTGTCTTGTAACTAATCGGCCCGAAACAATCAGATGATACATATTATACATATACTTCATAGTCAACAAAAACGAAGGCAAAGTTTGTATACCCTTCCAATAGCAATTCGATCTTAACAATTGTACTGGAAAAGCTATAATTATACCCTTGCAGGTTATTATAATTTTATTCAAAAGTTAGCAATGCAGACATTTCCGACCTATAAAGTATATATATTCTTTATCAGCATCAACAGCCGAGTCGATCTAGCCATGTCCGTCTGTCCGTGCGTCTGTCCATGCGTCTGTCCGTTTCTACGCAAACTAGTCTCTCAGTTTTGAAGCTGAATGAAACCTTGCAGTTAGTCTTCTCAATACTCTTACTCTCATATATATTTCGGAACAGACCGGATCGGACGACTATATCATATAGCTGCCATGGGAACGATCCAGAAATTAATACAATTACAAATTATAACTTTTCCAGTTTTCAACAGATTTCCATCAAATTTGAGATAAATCCATTTTGTATTATTCTATAATTTCGATTTAAATTTGATGAAAATCGGACTTCTATATGATATAGCTGCCATTAATTATAGAGGAAAATGCCAAACTATGAATGTAAAACTGTAACTAAACAATTGTAAATATATAAAAGGTGACTGTAATGAAAGTAGGAATTAGTTCCTTGATTTTTAACAGAAATATATATAATTTATATTGCATAAATTATTAATGATCGAGTTAAAATATGCAAGGGTATACAAACTTCGCCGAAATTAGCTTCCTATCTCGTGATAGATGATTGCAATTTAAGTAGGCATTGAATTAATTGAATGATACAATGAAATCTGTAAGGGTATACAAACTTCAGCGTGCCGAAGTTAGCTTCCCTTCCTGTTCTTTTTATTCTTTTGTATCGATATTTCACCCATCGATAAATTTAAGCTAGTGTCAATAGTTTATCGCGGAAAGGAAGCGCTCTAGAACTCTTTGCTAATTACTGTAAAAATAAGTGATTAGCTGAAATATGTCTTGAAATTCATCACTTATCAGTGATCAGTGTTGTTCCAAATAACGATAATATTTGTATGGTTTCCTCAAAATCAAAGTCCCGACTACGTGTCCCTGCAGGAAGAACGCCAAAGTTTGCCGAAATAAGGCTCGATGCAAAATCACCTTGAAAGATAGAATAAAGGTGAAAGGAACGCGGTACACCAATCTACCAAGTACAATATATGAAATCTGTACGACGTCTGTGATTGTATTCATGTTTTTTTACTAAGAAATCGCCTTTTGTTCTCGGGAGAAGAGATCCCAGCGGCAGCGGCATAAAAAGTTGCGAATATAAAACAAAAGTGTCACTTGCCGAGGGTCTGGAGGTAAACCAGACGATGTCCGAGCTTGAGCTTGCATTGTTATTATTCCCCTTTTGTCTTGATTCCTTCTCTTTTCTTTTCATTTGCTGGTGTGTTGTGCATTTGTGGTGTGCTGGTGGTGTGTGTGGAGTGTGTGGAGTGTGCAGGTATGGGTGAGTTTTTGCCGGGAGAAGAGCCCCACAATCATTCATTTCGGTAAGATCAATGAATATCGATACGACAATATACCCGGGGAGGCAGAGGAGCTGCTACAAAAAAGGCAACCAGAAGGCGAAAGCCAAGGGATTCGGTTTGATGAACTGTTTTCAAAAATGTGCAAAAAACGAGTATATAAAGGAGAAAAACCAACAATAAATTTCATTTTTTTCCATCCTTCATTAAAATTGTCGCCGCATTGTTTCCCCAATCGTATGAATATGTTAATGAGTGAGACTGATTTTGAGGCTTTTCGCAGACAAAGTGTACCATATATATGTACAGTATGTTATTATACATATAACGAGGAATAGGAGTGCCTAAAAACGTTAAGCCAAGAAGTATGTACACATGGATGTACATAAGTATGTATGTATATAGAAAAGTAAAACAAAACAAGAAAGGAAACTAACTTCCGCACGCCGAAGTTTGTATACCCTTGCAGAATGCAATATATATTATATATATTTGTGTTAAAAAATAACGAAATAATGCCTACATTTAAAGTCACGTTTACTATTATATTTATAGTTTTACATTCACAGATTGGCATTTTCCTCTATATTCTAAGATAGTTTCTAATGATAGTCTACCGACTTTTATGAAATTAAAACCGAAATTTTAGAATTATATAAAAAAAACTATTTCTCCAATTTAATGAAAATATGTCGCAAACTGGAAAATTTATCATTTTTAATTGTATTAAATTCTAGATCGTTGCTGTGACAGCTATATGATATAGGTGTCTAATATTCATAAAATTTAAAACGAAACTGCGGAATAATTTAAAATGGCTAAATCTCTGATTTGATAAAAAATATGTTAAAAACTGAGAAAGTTATTATTTTTAAATGTATTAATTTCTCGATCGTTTTTTTGTACAGTTATATGATATACTCGTACGATCCAGCCCGCTTCGATCTATACAGAGGTGGTCAAAATTATTTACACAACGATATATTTTCACATCAAACTTCTATTAGTTGTTACTCTTGTTGTTATTGACCAATTTCCCTGAAATTTCCTTTATAGCGTAGATTGATCTTTTGCAGGATCAGGTCGAAAGGGAAATCAAATTAAAACGGTTAATAAGACAATGCTAGTAAAAGAATAGATGGATGTATAGTGTCATATTTACACATAAATTGTTTTCATCTTAAATTTAATTCTGTCAAATTTCAATATTCTTTGTAGCAAAAATCCCGTAAGTTACTTTATTAATAATTAGAAAAATTAGCTTTGGCATCGGTGAAGGCTTTCAATTGGCTTGAATTAGTTTATTAAGGGATATCCAATACAAAGAAACATATTTTCTTTTGCTTTTAGCATTGTCCTATAAACCGTTATCTTTCGCATTCCTTTTTGGCTTACTTCTGGATAGATCTACGCAATAAAGCAGGAAAATTTGTTGACAACAACAAGAATAAAAACTAAAAGAAGTCGGGATGTGCAAATAATTGTAAATTTGTGTAAATACTTTTAACCACGCCTGTATACGAGTGAAAGTATATAGAAATATTAAATAAATAGTTTTAACCACCCCTAAATACGAGTGAGAGTATAATGAAGACTAACTGCAAAGTTTCATTTAGATATGTAGCTTTAAAACTGAGAACTAGTTGAATTGAATTTCAAATTTAACACATACAATAGTTTTCTATTCTATTTGAAGCTTGCAACATAACAGTTTATTTAAATATATTAACATTAATAATTAGGTTTAGGCGGGAGGCGTAGATTATTAAATTTAGTTTTTTAAGTTCTTTTAATATTAACATTTTTTATTATAAATGCTTTCTATGCCCTACTGCTACCCTACAAGCGATCGGTACAGTTAAGTGCAACACCATGAATGTAAAACTGTAACTGTAAAACTGTGAATTGATATTTATAGGTGAATGTAATTTAAGTAGGCATTAATTTAATTAATAGATATCGAACTAAAATCTGCAAGGGTATTCAAAATTCGGCATGCCGAAGTTAATAACAATAAAGAAAGCACGCCGAAGTTTGTATACCCTTAAAGATTGCAGTTTGATCATTAAAAATTTATACAATATAAATTATATATATTCATTTTACAAAGCAACGAAACAATTCCAACCTTAATTACAGACACCTATACTTATTAAACTTACAGTTGGACAGTTACAGTTTTACATTCACAATTTATGATTTTCTATAAATTTAACGATAGTTTCTATGGCAACTATATGATATAGTTTTTCGTTTATATGCTCGGAGATAACCCCGTCACTGCGATGCAAACTTCTGACTAAAATTATAATACCCTGTAAGGGTATAAAAACAGGAATCAAAGTTAACTTCGGCACTCCGAAGTTTGTACAGCTTTTTTAGATTTCAAATGGATCTCTAATAATTAATACAATATATTTTATACATGTCAAAAAACATCGAGTAATGCCTAAATTCATTAAATTCGCTAATAATCATTCACTAACAATCTATCGATCGTTCCTTTTTGGCAGCTATATAATAAAGTAGTCCGATGTATACATATATATTAAATTAGATGAAAATATGTTGAAAAGTTTGCCTCTTTTCTTTTTTTAATTTCTCCCTCGACCATAGGTATATGATATCCGCATATGATATCTTCTCTTAAGAGAGACAGTCTTATAAATATTATTAGAAAGAATGGAGAATTTCATAAACTGTTTACGTTTCCACTGTCTGAATGATCCGAAAAAAAAAGTTGAAATATGCAACAATATCCCCTTATTAGGCTTAAAGGTAAATCACAATTTGAATTCATCAATGAATTCATTAATACCAAAGACCTGCAGCCCGGCTCACAGGATGCGGCAACACCCGAGGACCGCTTCCAATGCGGATTCCCAAAGATTTGATTCCAGAGCAAGGGTTCCGCGCCAAAAGGAGGAGCAGAAGTAATACGGAGTAATATTAAGGCGAATTAATGCACAGAAACTGTATACACACATGCACACAATATCGAGAAGGGAGAACGGACCGGCAGCAACAACGAAACAAAAAACAATGATGGAGAAAAAATGTATTGTATTTTATTAAAGAAGGAATTGTTTTCCCTCTGCCCTCAGTTTTTCTCAGAACAGAACAGAACAGAACAGCACACAGCGCGCAGGGTGATGTATGAGCTGCTACATAGGCTTAAGAACACAATACCGGGGATCTGGTGAGGCGAGTCAGGGAATGGGAATGGGAATGGGGATTGCAATTCAGGACGGACTGGATAAGGAGCAGGGAGCGAGACGAGCCATTAAGCCGTTAAATCGAGACAACAGTCTTCTGCGTCGTCGTCCTTCACGCAGGAACTATGAAGCCCACACGAACTATGCACACATATGACAGAGCCAGGAGCAGACCACAATGACCGACCACAAAAACGCAGAAGGACCATACCAGGACCATGCCCAAGGAGGCAATTGACAGATGCATCATAGCCAGTTTAAAGCATATTATCAGATATGATCTATGGGATTAATTCGGATTCATTTCGAATGTACATAATAAACTAAAATATATTCTCAGCTGAAAGCGGCGTTTCAAACTTACCAACTTATGGAGTCAAAGCATGGTACCCACTTTTGGAAAATTGTAAATATACTGAAATGAGAATAAGCGATTAATAATTATGGTTAACTATCGTACTATTAATAGTATTTAATTAATTAAACATACAATTAAAGAGGTGGAATACAAGTAACGAACTTCCACTCAATTCTACAAATTTTGAATACCAAATTTAGCTGCCTTTAACGAAAAATAATAATAGTAAGGATTCTGCTTAAAGCCTTGAGTATTTAACAAGTTAATGCCGAAACCGAAGCTAGTACTTATAATACTTATAATCGTTGCAAAATTTTACAAGTGCTATATCATCATATATCAATATCAATTACTATATCAAATTGCTCCTATAGGAACGATAGAGAAATTATTATATTAAAATTTCGCCATTAGTTTTATAAAAAAAAAGGGCGACAAGTACCATAGAAGCGATAGTTTTTAACATATTCATACCCCTTCAGGGTATTATAATTTTAGTCAGAAGTTTGTAACGCAGTGACTATACAAAGAATATATGTACATATATTCTCGATCACAATCAACAGCCGAGTAGATCTAGCCATGTCCGCCTGTCCGTCTGTCCGTTAGTCTTCTATATACTTTCATTCGTATATAAGTCGAAACGTGATGGATTGGATAGGATATAGTCATTTAGCTGTCATTGGAACAATAGTAAAATTTGTAGAAAAAAGGTTTAGATTTCAGATTTAATTTGATGAATATCGGCAGACTATTTCATAAAACTACCGTATAAACAATCGTTAAATGTGTAGGAACATGCGAAACTGTAAATATGTTCACTTATACGTATGAAACTAGTCATTACTTAACTACACCCCGTTAAAAAACTATTATATTAATTGGTAATGATCGAATTGGAATCTGTAAGGGTATGCACATTTTGTAGTGCCGATATTGGCTTCCTTTCTTGCTTATCAATATTACTTAGCTACATAAGCACAAAATCTCCAATTATATACTCCAAATGGCCTTTACTTTTGGCTAATACATTCGTTCTTACATTGTGAGAGCAGGGTTATCAGCGTCTGAGCGGATAGTATCTACATACATATGTACATAGGTCTTTTTAGTCCTAATTAAACTAGTTAGTTAGCTTTTCAGATACAGATTCAGATACATTACTTCGACAATGGCTGCAGAAATACATTGTTATATTTTGTGAATTGCAACCTTTGTTATTGTTTACCTTCTTTAATCGGTGTGACCTGAGTGGCATTACAAAAATACGTTCTAATTAAGCCTCTGATTGATGAAACTCCATTACAGTGTCATAAGAAAATCATCACATACTCTAGGAAAATGTAGAAAATATATAACAGACTAATGTAGACAAGTATGTTATCTTCGCACTGTGGGACTCAACACACCTTTAAGTGCTTACATATCACATTTTTTTTTGCTTCAGTTTCAGGTCAAAAAACAACAGAAATAAAAAACCCAAGCATCAAGAAAAGTATAGCACGTAAATTTACCAGTTACCTGCTTACATACAAACGTATCTACAGATAAATGTTCATTGCCCTAAGAGAATTATAAAGCAGTTTTCACCTTCAAGCTACTTGTCCAGCTTACCAAACAACAGGCACGTATTCACGGTAATAACCGAAACAAAAAGAACGCCACGAAAGTGTCATGTTTGGCGAGAAGAAAATACCCTACAAATCACTGCCTCAACCATACCAATCTTTGATAGAAGACGAGGTTTCGCTTTAGTAAATGTATTTAATTCTTATTTAGGATACATCATGTAGCGCTCAATATCATATCTTCATAAAAATATATGAATATGATAAATAAAATATAAGAATAATATTAATATAAAATATAAGAATAATATTTTATTTATCATAATCATAGATTGTTATTCAAAAATTCAAAAATATTATACTTTGAATTTGAAAAATATCCGATAAACAAGACTGCACTTTTTACCTAATCGATTATTTTCGTTCCCTCTATTAAAACGAATATCGGTTTTTTCAGTTCTTGTTTTAAGAAATACATGAATAAATTTCTAATGTATTTACACCATATTCACAATATATCAAACCTTCATAACAATATATAAATATGTATTTAAAAAGTGTCATTTTTAAATATCGAAAAATATCCCCGATATTTTTAAATAATTATCGATATTCTCAAAAAATATATAAATATGTATTTAAAAAGTGTCATTTTTAAATATCGAAAAATAACCCCGATATTTTTAAATAATTATCGATATTCTCAAAAAATATACGTAAAATATTAAATATTATTATAAGATTTCTTGATCAAATATCTATACAATATCGATATATCCATATATCTGATCAATTTCAGATAAACTTGGAAATATTAAATATTTATGTTTTATATAAATATATAAGTATTACAGTTATTTTTACAGTTTTACATTCACAGTTGAATGAAATTAGGTATTACTTCGTTGTTTTTAACATAAATAAATATAATTTATATTCTGATTAATTAATTATTAATGATCGAATTGCAATCTTGACGTTTACAAACTTTGTTCGAACTTATTTTATAACAAGAAAGGATACTAACTTTGACAACACGAAGTTTGTATACCCTTGCAAATTGGAATTTGAATTTTAATAATTAATACAATATAAATTATATACATTTATGTTAAAAATCAAGGAAGTAATTCATACATTCATTAGAGTCACCTATACTTATTATATTTACAGTTGTACAATTAAAGATTTAAAGATTCACAGTTTGGCATTCCTCCATATTTAATTATACTTTCTATGGTAGCTATATGAAATAGTAAATCCGAAATTCTAGACTAATGCACAGTGTCTATATCCCAAATTTTATGAAAATCTGTTAAAAAGTGGAAAAGTTATAACTTTTTTAATTATATTCATTTCTGGATCGTTCCCATATATACTCTATAGGGTTGGAAATGATTTCTTCACTGCGTTGCAAACTTCTAACTAAAATTATAATACCCTGCAAGGGTATAACAAGTCGTTCAAAAACAACAAAAGGAACTACTGCCAATTTTCGGGGTTTGCTTTTGCCTCGCATCGACGCTTATAATTCCTAACGGGTTATAGTTGAGATGTTGGGTAAGGTACCAAGGAAATTAGTGATAGCAAGTGGTCTGATGATTGATCTGATGATGATGATGATGAAATGATTGTAACCAGAGCTACTACTTGTCTGTTGACAAGTTCTTTTTGTTGTTTTTGACCAAAGTCTTGTCTTTGATTTTATAGAAATCGAAGCGAACTTGACCTCGGTTCTGGATATAATATTCTATTTTATAAAACTGTAATTGTTATAAAATAAAAGTTAAATACCATGCAAGTATTTATTAAAATTATACAAAATATTTTAAAATTAGGGAGCTGAGCGCGAGATATAAAGAAGGAAGAAAGTCCATCAGTGGAAAACAGTTGGGATTTTTCGCAGATGCAAAACTCCGATTCCCACAGAGCTACAGCTCCATCATCTATCCGATAACAGCTGATGGAACAGCTGTGCCTCATCCAAAATATAGACACAGCTAGATAAAGTTGTCTCTGCGGAATAAGTTAACAACTATTTTGAGCTGTTCAGCTATATTACAATGAATTACAATGAATTAGAATTAATGAATTCTTGAGTGATTTTTCTCTAACAAAGAGAATATACTCGGAAGAGTAGAGTAAAGGCTCCCAAAGATGCAAGAACCAGCTAGAAGCGCCTTCCATATTTCGCTCGTTCCTTGCCATTTTAATTTATGTTTTCGTAGTGAATGGTCAAATTTTCACTGATACAAAGAAGAAGAATTCAGAGTTGCACCGAAGAACTATTTTCTGACAAGTCCATCAAATTCGGATGCACAACAGATGGAGAACAATATGACCTTATAAGACATCCGCTCAACGAATGGAAGGCCCTATTAGTGTGTAGCAATATATGAAGACTCTGATTATATCCGATATAATATTACCGTTCTATCAACCAACATTGCAAGGGTATTACACAGCAACAAGTGGGTGTGCTTAGATTTTCTCGCACGCTTTTGTGTACTTCTATCAGAGTTACTAATTAGTAACACGACAGCCCAAGAACCACCCTCCTTTGCAGTGTCGTTGGGATTTAATTGGGCGACAACACGATGCTCCGGACGAGTAGGAGTGGGAGAGAAGATAGCAGCGGCAGATAATAATTGATATATACAATGTGCAGAGTTGTCATTGGCTGGCCAATGAAAGCTTTCAAATCGCCAATGGCACTTTTTCTGCTCAGCTCGTGTTGTTATTCTAACCCGGAGGAGCAACAGTTTTATTTATAAGAATAATACAATACAGAGTACCGTAATATATGGTACTATATAGAATGACACTACGCGCCATCGTAATAATAGCTTAAATAACAAGAAAGAAAGGTAACTTTAGCCCGCCGAAGTTTGTATAACCTTGCAGATTGCAATAGATCATTAATAATTAATACAATATAAATGATATATATTGCAGAGTGCATTAGATCATTAATACAATACAATATAAATTATACATATTTATGTTAAAAACAACGATATACTTTCCTATACTTATTATATTAACAGTGTTACATTCACAGTTTGGTATTTTTCTCTACAATTAAAGATAGTTTCTATGGCAGATAAATTATATAGTAGTTTATACACTTAAAGTAGAAATTATAGAATAATAGTGAATGGCTATGTTTCGAATTAGATGAAATGATGTTAAAACTGGAATTTCCCTGGATTTTCCTATTGTTCCTGTAGCAGGTATATATTAATCGTTAGATCTAGCAAGTTTCAACTTACTTATGAACATACATACATTGTATTACTAATTCTATTGACATTAGTATTAGTATTACTATTACAAAGAATACAAATTTATATTCAGATAGCTTTACAACTGAGACACAAATGAATGGGCAGCTGGACCTGGCTAGATCGTCTCGTCTTTATACAAAAAAGTAACAGAAAGTTACAAAAAGTAACAGAAAGTTACAAAAGGTAACAGAAAGTTACAAAAAGTAACAGTATGGATTTACGAGGCCTTAGAACCTATCTTAAAATGTAAAATTTGTTTGTTTTAGCTCCTATGGAAATCGAAACTGTTATTTACACAAACGGACGTAGCTAAATCGACTCGGGTGGTGATGCCGATCATAGGTACATGTACCTATGCTCGAAAATGAATTGTGTATCTGCCGGGTTACCAGGTACAAATGACGACTACAACAATTTAATGGAATTAATGAAATTATAATTAGCCACGAATATAAGCAACCATTTGAGCAATAAAGCAGGTACTGGAAAAGCAGGGAAGAGAGCACTTCGGTGATGTTGGAGAGCAGTGCGAGGAAAGGGTGACCAGTATCAAAGACGATTGCTTGAGAAGAGGAGAAGAGAAGCAGAGAAGAGGAGACGAAGGGAAGAGAAAAGGGAACCAACAAAGTCGCGTCGGGTGGGGAAGCAGAGACAATGAAAACACTCTTGACAGACTGAGACCGAGCGAGCCCTATTTTGATGAAATTAAAAATTTCAACGAATTTTCGTATTTTAATGTGCCCGTAATTACCGATGCCGTATAATTATTAGTGAAATTATTATTAAATTGGCGAATCATTATCAACGTCCTCCTTTTATGCACACTCTAAACAATGTTTTGGAACAACGAAATTATGTGCTCTTTGGTGTTTGGTGTTTGGTGAGGTTTGTCCTATGAAGTCTTGTTTGTCGGGCAAAGATACATATATATGTATATATTTGATATATAAACATTAAAAGCAAAAAACACAATCATACTCAGGGGGGCTCACCCTGATTGTGAAGTCGAAGAACTGCTTTTCAACAGCAATAATTATTTTTAATTACAAGCAGGCACCGTCTCGTCGACTTCCGCCGCGGCTCCATATACCGCTCTTGTGATCATTTCCGAGTGCTTCATCTGCAAATTGCTCGAATGCGGGAGCACAATATATATTTTAATTTGATCTTTTGATAAACAATTTACGCAAAACGAAGATTACGCTTTAAATATCGCAGCTGAGGTACAGCTGGGAAAACGCCGATGCCGTTCACTATCGTTCCTTATAAAATGACAATAATGTAAGTGCACTCGTTGGGAGATTTATATATTTTTTTAATAATAATTTTGATCGAGGATAATAATTAATTTATACTTGTGCTCTTTCATATTGCTTTCGGTTTAATTTTATTATTTCAACATAATTCATTTCATTCAACTTAATATTATTATAATTGTTACTACATTATTATAAATACATACAATATTATAATTTTATAACGCTATTAAATAACAAGGTTAAGGTTTTTTAAAGAGATTATAATTATGATCATTATTATATGTTATAAGATATGGCCATTTTTAATATAATATATTTTTCTAGAATGATATTGATTTTATTAAAATCTTTCGACTTAATCTTATGGATGCTATAGTATCTAAATGAAATTGTAATATCCCTCAAGACAGAAACAAAAAGAATGGAAGCTAATGAGCCGCGATTCACATTTCGGTGAAATGGGAACAGCGGAATGGAGCACTGACCAATGCTCATCACTGGTAGTAACTAGTATCGATAGTAGCGTCAATGTTTTCACAGTTATTGTTTTGTGTTTTGGGTCGAGGGTGGTGGTCAGAGAGGGAAGTATTTGTATTTAAGGGTTCATTCTGGGTTCTCTGGCTTGCTAGAACCTTGGCCACGCTCTGTATAAATGGTTTAACAACAATCAACAAGCTGAATATAATTCATATGTACGTATGTATTTACGTAGCTGCGTGTGTCGCTGCTACTCACAAAACTCACTTAGAAAAGCAAAACACGAGAACACAACGTAACAACACACACACATTCGCACACACACATGTGAGAGCGGGAAAAGGCCGAACCTTTGTTGACCATAAAGATTAACTCAACGGGACTGGGAATGGGAATGGGAATGGGAATGGGAATGGGAATGGGGGAGTAGGTGCTAAAACACACGCTCGCCCCAACAACACAAACACAACAAGCAGAAGACCAATAACAACAACAGTGGTGAAGTTTACGTACACATGTACATACATATTTATTGGTAGCCTACATACATACGTACATACATATGTACGTCTATGTATGTGGTGGTATCTTGACCCACTCCCAGTGAACTCTCGCCGCTCACGTGCGCACCAGGGCTTTGGTCACCTTTATTTTCTCACACCCTGGCAACTGGATGAAAAGCAAGTAATTTGGGGTGACCACTTGTCAAGCCATTGCGGCGCGATATATTCTTCTTTGAATATAGGCACGGAAAACAATTGCAAATCATTTAACTAGTCACTAGTTCAGGGCACTGAGAGAAACTAGTTACGCCCTGCAGCTTAGTGCTGACAATAGTTGAAGTGTTTTGTGTTTTCTAAACTGAACTAAACCTTGTCCACATGTTATGTCGTTTTACAAACGGTACAGTAGCTTTTTTGTAGCTTAAATCATTTGAAAGTTGGGCTGCGAAAAACAAGCAGGATCGAAAATGAATGAATTTCATTGCATTACAAATTTCGGTTAAAAATTAAAATAACTTGCAAGGGTATTAAATAGTTCTAGGCATCTACATATATACAACATGAATTTGATTCAGATAGCCAGACAAGCACACAAAAAGTCCCAACAGCCTCAATAAAAAACAGGGGAGGAAGCAGCCCGAAGTTTGCAATTCGATCATTACTAATAAGAAAATATAAATTATATATATATAGATGTTAAAACAAATCAAAATAAATTAAAAAATAAATAAAATTCAAAATATATAAATAATATTTATTTGTGTTATAAAATTAAAACGGAAATTCAAAATCAAGCCACGGAAATTCAAGAACAATATAAAATGGTTATTTCTCAAATTTTTTGAAAATATATTGCAAACTGCAAAAAATATCATTTTTATATTCATAAAATTAAAAAAGAAATTCCGCAATAATTAAAAATGGCTAAATCTCAGATTTGATAAAAATCTGTTGAAAACTGAAAAAGTTATAATTTATATAGCAGCTATATGATATAGTACATACTTTATTATATTTATAGTATATGATATATGTTATGATATGGTCGAGTGATAAAATATAAAAGACTATCTGCAAAGTGTTATTCAGATAGCTTTAAAACTGAGGGATTAGTTAATTAGTTTAATTTTGTTCAATAATATATATATATTTTATAGGGAAAATGTCTCCTTAACTGCGTTGCAAACTTCGGAATTGAATTATAATACCCTGCAAGGGTATAAATATCTAAAAGGTATTATTTATTAAAATGTATTTATCACACAGAATATCCGTTAATCGAGCGTTTATAGTTTTCTATATCGATTTTAGCTTCAAATGTCGATACAGGATCGATATTTTCCGAAATACCGTTTTATACCCTTGCAGGATATTATAATTTCTGTCAGAAGTTTGCAATGCAGACATTTCCGACCCTATAAAGTATATATATTCATGATCAGGATCAACAGCCGATCTAGCCATGTCCGTCCCTCCGTCCGTCTGTTCGTCTATCCGTTTGTCCGTTTTTAGGCAAACTAGTGTCTAAATTTTGGAGCTATCTGAATAAAACTTAACAGTTACTATTCTATATACTCTAACTAGAATATAGCCCGGATCGTATAACTCCCATAGGAAGGATCGAAAAATATTAAGACTAAAAATTATAACTTTTTTAATTCTCCACAGATTTGCAACTTAAGCCTTTCTTTATTATTCTATATATACATATATGTATATAAATTTAATAAATTTGATATATCATATAGCTGCCATAAGAAGGATCTGACAATTTTTAGAAATAAAATGATAACTTTTTCAATTCTCCACATATTTGCATTCAACTTTAGATATATTTTTTGTATTATTCTAGAATTTTGATATAAATTTAATAAATTTTATATATCATATAGCTGAAATAGGAAGGATTTGACAATTTTTAGAAATAATATTATAACTACTTCAATTCTCCACATATGTGCATTTAACTTTAGATATAGCCTTTTTGTAGTATTCTAAAATTTCGATATAAATTTGATAAATATCAGACTACTATATTATATAGCTGCCATACAAACGATCGGTACGTATAGAGGGAAATGCAACACGGTGACTATAAAACTGTAAATATAATATGTATCGCTGAATGTAATTTATGTATTTTCTATTTTTCTATTTCTAACATATATATAATTTATATTAATATCTATATATTAATATATATTAATATCTAGTGATCGGAATGATATCTGCAAGGGTATACAAACTTCGGCGTGTCGAAGTTGGATCCTAACGCATAAAGGAGATTATTTAGACGCATTGACCGCCGGGTCATGTTTGTCCTCCTCTTTTAATTAGATTTGTGTATATGTACGTAGATCCAAATATAATAAAAAGTAATTAAAAAAATCAAAAATATATATGTTGGATATTTGTCAATCTATGTCAGGATCAAAATATGTTTTATATCATTAAAAAATCCACAATTTTATATCTTCTCAATTAATTAATTTATGTTTCCGAAAAGAAACCAGATAGAGAGAAAATCTAGCTACGCGAATTGTGATACATCATCCATACATTATAATAATAAAATCCTTAAGAGTATATGTATCATACACACACACACACACACAGAAAGAAAATATAGTAAGAAATATTTCCATATAACATCTCTCTCGCAGAGAACCCAGGTTGACCAATTAAAATACTCGGAGCGATGCTACTGCCTGCGTGTGTGTATGTATCTGTGCGAGGGAATCGTAATTAATGCAGTCCCGGCAAAAGGGGAGAGAAGGAAGGCGCGATGAGAGGCGGCGGGGGAGGCGTGGGTGGGGCGGTGTTCTGCGGGAGCAGCACTAAGCTTACATTTTAAACGACCAATCAGAAGATGTTATGCGCCACATGTGTGTGTGTGTGTGCTTGCGAAACGCTCGGCATTCACACCGTCGTCACACACGCACACTCCTCAGCTCAGTGCGATTTATGTGCCACTTTCCTGTGTGTGTGTGGGAAAGGGGGGAGACATATGTACGAGCTTGCATGCATGATGGTTTGCATATGAGGGAACGGCAGACGGCAGACGGCGGACGGCAGAAGGCAGACGGCAGAAGGAGACTCCAAGTGTAGAGATTTGGCAAAGTACATATGCATGCATGTATTGGTACACACATGCGCGGGGCAGCAGACATTTAATGGCTGGCAATTACATATATGATATGCAGATTTTTGTATCGCAATCAAAGTCACAGTCGGCGGCTCCAGCATCGGGTTCATTTTTTACGCCACGCCTATTCACGGCGCGCGCGCTTATTTGTTCTTTGCCCGAGCATCATCCGCACCAACACATGCTCGCGCTGGCGAAGCCCAAGCCAGATCCACATTCATTGACGCTCCGCGCAGCACACAGCGTTCCGGATTAGGGTTACACCTACACCTACACAGCCACACACACATCCATACATACGTACGTACGTAGAAAAAGCGAGCTAAAATAATTGAGAGCCCGACGAGCCCGCGAGAGTGAAAGGAAAGTCAACGAGGCAGAGGCAGAGGCAGCGGTAGCCGCCGCAGCAGCAGCATCAGCAGCGGCAGCGGCAGCTAGCTCGCCACCCCACACTTTGTACAACAAAAAACAATGAAAACGACTAAATCATTGCCACTCTCCATCTCGCTCATTTCGCTCTTCCTCCGAACGTATGTGTGTGTGTATGGGTGCTTGTATATAAACAAGACAGAAAGAGACGCAGCACGACGACGCTTACGAGAGAGAGCGAACGCGAGAGCAAAGCTCTTAATTTAATTAATATTGACTAACAGAGTTCAAGAGAACGAACGCGTAACTGCGCTCTCACTCTACTCCACTACTTGGAGACAAATCAGAATTTTACCACTTGGGGAAATTTCTTGTGATGCGAAAATAGAAAAAACGATTAAAACTGGTTTTCCAATCCTCAAACCAAAACGCTACCCCTTCCCACCCCTCCCCACCCTTACCCTCCTCCAGCGAACGACGAACTTCGCTTCGTGCTCGTTGTCGGCTTTCGACTTCGGGCTTACTTTTTGTTGTTGCTAATTTCTATTTTTCTTTATTTTCTGTTGCTGTTGTTGTTGTTGTTGTTGCTGTGTGGTAACCCCTTTTCATGTGCACGCATTTCCACACACTGTAATTTGTAATTGTATGCGGCGCCCGCTCGCACATACATACGTACGTACGTATGTACACACATATCAGCAGCTGGAGGATTTTCAAATATCGCAGTTTCGCAGCCGAAGAGTGGAGAGTGGAGAATGGAGAGACGAGCTGGAGACTATGTGGCGACGTTCATCTGCGTCCCAGGAGAAATAATATCGCAACGCCCACCACAACGCCCCTGCTCATCCCAATGAGCAATGCGCGAGTGCAAATATAATGTAAATGTAAATGTGAATGTGAATGTGAATGTAAATGTAAATGTAAATAAATAATTTATACATAATGCGCTCCTTATGCCTTGGCCTTTACGCCGCCGCCTCTCCCTCGCCTCAGCCTCTCTGCCGCTCTTCTGCTCTGCCGCTCTGCCGCTCTGCAGGTGATGGTGTCTCTTTTCTGCATATTTGCGGCTGCCTCCTCTAACTAGGGTTTTTTTTTTTTCGTTATTGTCATCGTCTCTTATGGCAACCCAGCGAGCAAGGCACTGTGTGTGGGTGAGAGTGTGGGTCGCGGCGAGTGTGGGCAGTGGGTAGTGGAGTGGAAAAGAGACGGGAGAGTGAGGCGAGAGTCCCTCGTCCCCTGTCGGGTAAGTGGCGCGTGCGAGCGAGGGAGACGGAGCATAATATAAAGTACACAATTACGCGAAAACATCGGTCTCGCAAAAAAGGAAGATTGGAAAATTTTCCTTCTGGCTCTCTCTGTTTATTCGCCTTTGATTTTATTTTTTCCCCCCCCCTGTTGTTTCCCTTGCGCCGAGCGTTCCTTTTATTTTTTAATGTGTTTATTCCCGCATTCTACATATTTCTCAGTTTTATGACGATACGAACTTATCGATATGAAATATATCGAATAATAAAAATGAATAGAATCCTTAATAACATGCTTAATGCAAAATGATGACATTTAATTACACTTAAGTAATTAATTAATTATTAATAATTATATAGGAATGTATCTATCATATGTACCATGTAAAAACGTATCAAAAAAGATTGGATTTTTACGGAGAGTGCACTTAATTGTACACAACATGCATAAAAAAGCGCGCAAAAGTATACACACACACACATACACAACGACGCTCTCACCCACAACACACAAACTCATTTGCATTTGTAATACACACACACACAGATATACAGCACATCTCAGATTCCTCTCTTCAACCCCACACACACACACACTCGCACACCCGCACACAGTTGTAATAAAAAGTTACATGAGCAGTCAAAATACATGTGCATGTACATACACACTCACACCATCATAAATATATACACACACACATGTATGCTTACAATTTCAATAGAAGGAATTCTCCGTTTCGTTGTTTATATTGTCTTTCCTTCTTCTTTTTCTTATTTTAATTTCGCTCCGCTCGGGCATTATCGATTATTTTTCCGTTCTCTTTCCTCCTCGAAATTTGCCTTTTTATCCTTCCAAAAAAAAAAAAAAAAGCAGGAAGGAAGCGAGGAAGCTATCGATGTTGTTGGGGTGAAGAAAGCGAAAAAACTGACGGATTCTGATTGAAGGGGATGATGGTTTTTTATTTTTCCCTTTTTCACGGATAGAGATATACATACACATGTACTTGCATTTAAATATACGGATGTAAATGCAAAAACTTCAATTAATGTTGTATATATATACAAACATGGAATGTAATTTAATTGGTTCTCATCTCGAGCTGCTCATATGCTACATACATACATGGGGTGAAGTGCAAGGAAGGGGATTCAGAGGCTGGTAAAGCTCTTAATTGGTCAGCCTCTGTTAATTAACAGTTTTGGCAAATCGCAGCATATGCTCCGCGCGCTCTCTCTCTCTCTCTCTCTCCCTCTCTCGGGGCGACGCCAACGAATCACGTATGGCGGCTGGCTGCGCTCCCCAGCCAGTGACAACACCCCCCGACGAAAGGCGGCAATTAACTCTATGCTACTAAGCACACGCACACCGCCACCCGCCACCCGCACCCACCGACACACACACACTCGCACACGCACACAGTCAAGCAATAAAATAAATGGGGGTTTCGGCTGCAGGTGCGGATGTATGGGGGAGAGCAGCTTTGGGAGAGCAGCAGCGAAGCGAGGAGCGCAGAGAAGAGAAGATGCGGCGACAGCGCGACCAATCACATCGCTCTACTGTGTTGCCTTGCTCTTCTTCTGTCTCTGTTTCCGCTGTTTCCGTCCCATCTTGCGAGATTCAGCCAAGAAAGAGAGCGCGCCGAGCCATTGAACTCTCTTTCGGTCGTCGTCGTCATTGTTTTTGCTTAATTACCGCCCGCCGTTGTTCCCCCTTCTGCCTTTCTGTTCCCCGTTCGCTGAGCTTACTTGCGTTTGCAGCTCGCTTTCTGCCTCTCATTCGCTGACTTCTAGTCTCCACTCGTCTCCACTCGTCTCCAGTCTCCCCAATTAAAAACACGACCAGGACCACTCACACCACGGCACTGCAGCGAGCTCCCTCGTCATTGGCTAATTAGAGTAGCTGCTACTAATTAAGCTCTGCTCTGCGCCAAAAGGGGTGACTTGCTTTCGGGTCGCTTATGTATAGCTTTTAATTGGTCCATTTTGTACGCAGGCAGCCAGGAAAGTAAATATGTAACAATAACATACGATATGATATGATATTGTAACTAAATATATTTTGAAACGTATTTCATTTATTTGGTATTATTGGTGACATATACATCAATCAGAATATCGATTTATCGAAATCCCATAAAATATACCAACACAAGGTGATTCGTCTAAGGATTTTGGAAAAAAGGTGGAAAAACATCAATCACCCATGCATAATATGTTTTTTACATTACTTTTGGCTACTTTCGATGTTTTGCCATTACAAAATAAATAAAATTATCCATAAAACGAATTTATTTTATTAGTTTAAAGCAAAAATATACTTTTCTACAATCATCCGAACATACTTGTTGCCTAAATTTGTATAATTATAATTTTTAGTAAGACGTTGGAAGTGCAGTTAACATTTCATACATATATATGAACCGACACTAAAAAATATATATGTTCTTCATCAACATCAACAGGCGAGTTGATCTAGCCATGTACGTCTGTCCCTTTTTACGCAAACTAGTTTATGAGTTTTTTAACATATTGCATTTATTTTAAGATGGACCCATACTTTACTTTAGAATATTAGTTTTAATTTAGTTAAATCGGATGACTATATCATATAGCTGACATAGAATTGATCAGTAGATTTATAGAAAATTAAAATGAATGACTATATCATATAAAAGCTATAGTAGCATACCGATCGGTTAAATTATAAAAGAGCCTATGAGGTTAGAGTATAGCAAAAGTTTGATGCTTTTAAATATACATGTTTTTTATCACGTCATTTGATCGAAGTGAATAGATTCTCAATGATGCAATTACAAACTGCAAAGGTAAACAAACTTTAAAGATATAGGACTAGTCAAACAAGGTTTTATGGTAAACATTTTTAAAAACCATAATACTCATATTAATGTCTGTCTAGAAAGAAAATTACCATAATAAATCAAGTCTTATTGTATGTAGCAAACAATTATATAGATATTGGGTAGATTGATGCTTTAAAGGAATCGTAGAATAATAATAATAACAAAATACTGATAACATTTATATGTATTGCTCCAACATAATTTAGAACAGAATGTAGGTATGATATTTATTTATAATGGATCTATTATTAAATGTTTCCTGCTAAATTAAAGTAAAAAGCGGAAGTAGGAGAATGTTTTTATATAATAAAAGTGGTTTTAGGATAGAATGACTGATAGAATGACAAGCAAACTGATGTTCAATGGGACAAACGTCTAAAAAAAGACCATCATGAAAAGGATATTGGATTGATGTGATTAAGGAATCGTTCAACCCCAACAGTCCCAATTTGAACAAGAAACAAAGCTAACTTCGGCACGCCGAAGTTTGTATACTCTTGCAGTTTACAACTGGATCAATAAGAATTAATCCAATTGGAAACAAACAACTAACAGGAATTATATAAACCATTCATATGTACCATACGAAGTAGGCTTTAACATTTAGATTTATATATTAAATTTAAAGTGTTAAAGTTAAAGTTTTGCAATCACAGTTTTGAATTTTTCTCTACATTTAACAAAGTAATAAATATATATATGAATATTGCAACTCGATCAATAATAAATAATAGAATATAAATAATATATATTTGTGATAAAAAACAATGCATACTTTCAATACAGTATCCTTATTTTCCTAATTATCATTATTTCATTTACAGATTTACAGTTACAGTGTTACATTCATTCATTACATACATTCTATATATTTAAAGATAGTTTCTATGGTAGCTAAGCATATGAAATAGTCTTCCGATTTCATCAAATTAATTAATTATTATAATTATTTTGTATTAATTTCTGGATAGTTCCTAAAAACTAGATAAATTATATGGTACTTCGATTTTCATAAAACTAAAAACGAAATTCTAGAATAATACAAAGTGGCTAGATCTCAATGTATATAAATCTGTTATAATTATGTATCTACAAAATTTCCGATCGTTCCTATGGTAGCTATAAGATATAGTCGTCCGATCCAACTCATATACGAATAGGAGAAAATTGAAGACTAACTGCAAAGTTTCATTCAGATAGCTTTAAGACTGAGAGACTAGCTTGCGTAGAACGGACCTGGCTAGATCGACTCGACTGCTGATGGTGATCAAGAATAATATAATGTACATGGTCGGAGATGACTCTTTCACTGTGTCGCAAGCTTCTGATTAAAATTAGAATACCCTCCAAGGGTGTAATAAAATGTAATTGCTTATAAATACCACCAATATTTAAATTAAAATTTAAATTAATTATTATTTCGAATCGAAAACTCACCTAAGGGCCTTTAGGAGCCGTCAAAGCCGTCGTTTTCAGCTGACTGGGAGGTTAGTCCATTGAAGGAAAGCATTTGAAGATCGTTTTTGGTTGTTACTTTCTCTGGCTACTGTGTTATTTGTTGTATTTCTGCATAGGTTTAGTTTTATTTCGTTTATTTTATCAGTTGAGTATCTTTTGTTATTCTTTAGTTCGGTTGTATAGTTGATAACTAATTTTTTAAGCGGCTCTAGTTTTGTACTATTATTTATATTTTACGTTTACGCTTAAATATTATTAGGAACTTTTCAATCGAGCGGGAGTTAATTTAATGGATTGCGACACCTAAGGGATGATCAAGAATTTATTATATCCATGAATAAATATAGAATTCAGTTACACAACTTGTAAATATTAATACTTTACACTTTCCCGTCATTGTCTGAGTTTCTTTTAACCTTTTTTCGTATAAATTCAACAAACTTGTTACTTTTTGGGGTCGAAAAATCCTTGAAAGGGTTACGAGCTTACCCTCTAAAATTAAAAGAGTTTGTCAGGGTATTTAAAACAAAAAATAGATGATCCTCAGTCAATATAGCATCTTTCTCTTGACACAAAAGTTGGATTTAGCAAATCCGAAATGACAGGTGTTACGATTTTCCGATTTAAATACTATTTACATATTTATTGTCGTGTATCAGTGAACGTGTCACCTGCTGACAGGTGACACAAATGCAGGCGAGCACTAATTATGTATCCTCAAATTCACAGATTAATGGGGATTATTAGCAGAGCTCTGTCTTCTCCTTCACCTTTACATTCTGACGGCGCAGATGAATAACTGGCGTAAGGCTATAATTTAAATGGCTACAGCTACATGTACATACGTACACTTTTCATTATGTATCTGTGCTATGTAAAAGGACACCCAAGGCAGGAGCAGGAAGCGGGTGTGTGTGTGTGAGTGTGGGTGGACCACACGCCCCGCGATTTGAATTGCCAAACTGTGTTTTTTTCTCTTCAGCTTTCTTTTTTTGTTTCCATATTTTTAATATCAACACTTTAACTCCTAGTTGCGAGACGACAGTTGTCTCTTTTTTATACACACTCCAACTTTGCCATATATTTATATATCTCTCCGTGTGTGTGTGTGTGTGTTTCATCAGACAGGGAGGGGGAGAGAGCTTACCGTGACAGCCTAACAGGGATAGCAATACATAAAGAGACAGAGAGAGAGAGACAGCGAGTGAGAGAGAGAGCACACAGAGAGAGAGAGAGATGGAGAGAAAAGCTGCGTCGCCGTTTTTTGCATATGTACTTCCATTTCTCCTCTCTTTGTGGACCACGTGCTCATTAAATCGTCGAAAGAAGCAATTCATAGAGAACATCGTCGGTGTCTAGCACCCCTTTTACCTACACACACACACACACACACACACACACACGCTCAGTGCTGTTATATTAATTTTTTTGTTTTTTTTTTTCGCGCACCCTCGTTCGGCTTTGTTACGGCTTCGGCTTTTTAGCTCGGCTCTGCTCGGTTAATGTTCGGTCTCACATAATTTAAAGAAACCTTCCCCGGGAACGGATAGATTCTAACTCCTCGTTTCCCAGCTTTTATTGAAATGAAATGAAACAAAACGCTGATCCTGTCGGCGGGTTCGAATTGTTGTTGCCAAGCACACATACATGTGCGTTCAGAATAAGGGTTAATGTATTGTTTTTATCGGCAGAGAATTGCAACAGTATTTGGGGTACATTTTGCCGTTATTCCGGCAGTCAGGTGCAAACACTGCATCCAATTCGCAGGCGAAATGCGGCGGGAGTGGGAACAGGAAATAACGCCGATCTATGTATCCTATCTCCGGTCCTCATTTTCCGCTTTATCATCATCATCACTTTTTGTGGACACAACACAATGCGAATATACGTGTGAAGGGAGTGCAGCAAGTCAGGTAGACAGATGGCACGGCGGCACGATAACGACGCGGCACCCACGACCGAGAAGCACTGCTGTGATATTCATAGTCCTTGCGACCCACTTTGGTTAACTCTTTCATTTCGCATATCGGAGGATATTTATCGGAGTCACATTCACTAGTCACAATCACAAGTCACAAGTCACAAATCACAAATCACAGGTTCACCGTCGCATCTCTTCATCTGGACTCTTCGTCGGGACTCACCATCCGGCCCGCATCTGACTCATTCGACGTTTTTTTTCGACTGAGCTGCGAGCGGATTGTCTGACTTACTTTGCTCTGTGGGCTCACCAGTGCTGCCGGTTCAGCTTGTTCCACGCTAGTTCTGGAATATATGAAAATATAAATGCTTACACAAGTTCTTTTTAACTGGAATGTAATATAAAGAATAATTGCAAAATAGACGGATTAATAGTATATTTATTTAAGATAAGCACTTACTAAAAAATGTATGTGTGTTTGCATGTTTTAAACGTTACAGTGTAGCTGCTTTTTCAGTTGGGTTTCGCTGAGAACATAGGTTACTGGGACCTGGCAGCACTGTCCTTGTGCTTACTGCCGCACTCTCTCACGGTCCCGCGCTCTCTTTCAGATTGGTTTTAACACAATCAACAACAACAGCAACAAAATCGAATCATGCGTACTGTAGCGGCCGCGATGGGAGAGAATGAGACTGAGAGTCGTCCGTAATGGGGTAATTATTGCCACGCAGAGTGGTAATTACGAAAGAGCGAGAAGGGAGAGATCTGGAGCCGGAGCCGGAGCTGGGATAAGATAAAACAATATACCAATGTAGTGGGTCGAGCCTCTCTTTCCCTCCGTTTACTGTATATACACACGTACGTATGTACAGGCTTATGTGCTTATGTGGTAGTGCCTTTTTTGTGTGGGGGTGCAGCACTTGGAGCAATCATCGTTCATTATTTTTTTGTATTACTGCCGACGGATGTTGAGGTACAAGTTCCACATTCATCGTCCCGAGAGTTATGTATGCACATACATATGTACATACGTATGAAAATGTTTGTACATTTCTATACATTCTGCATACGCCACACGCCCGGTGTAAAATTACCCATTTGGTACTAAAATAATTGTATAAAAACAGATGAGCATAAGAACATGAATATATTTATATATGAATATGTATTTAAATAAAGATAAAGATTGAAATGCAAACCTGGTTTTTAACGGGTTACTCCGCTGTAGAAATTCATTTTAATCCATTTATTTAACTCTAAAATTTGTCATACTTTAAGAATGTTTTAAGCGCTTAACCTTTTATTAGTTCACAATATTTTTAACGTTATGGGAATTTTAAGTGATAACGTACTTTAATAAAGTATGTTTTTACCTTAAGTTTAAATGCAAGAACATAATTTTAATCTATTTATTTATCTCTTACTTTTGTCAAACTTTAAGAATCTTTTAAACGCTTAACCTTTTATTAGTTCACAATATTTCCACCGTTGTGGGAATTTTAAGTGACCACTTTTGCACTAAGCTATGTACTTCCTTGCAAGGTATTATTATATTTATATTAGTCAGAAGTTTGAATCGCAGTGAAGGAGATATTTCCGACCATATAAAGTAAATATATTCTTGATCAGCATCAACAGCCGAGTCGATCTAGCCATGTCCGTCTGTCCGTCAGTCTGTCCGTCTGTAAGTTTTTAAGCAAACTAGTCTCTCAGTCTTAAAGAAACTTTGAAGTTAGTCTTCTATATACTTCACTCGTATTTAAGTCGGAACGGGCCGGATCGGACGACTATATCATATAGCTGCCTTTGGAAAGATTGGAAAATTTTAACAAAAAAATTATAACTCCTACAGTTTTAACAGATTTTTTTTTTTAGATGTAGCCATTTTGTATTATTCTAGAGTTTCAATTTAAATCGGACTACTATATCATATGTGTATATATCATATGGAGGGAAATGTAACACTGTCACTGTTAAACTGTAAATAGATATTTATAGGTGAATGTAATTTAAGTAAGCATTGAAATTAATTTCTAGTGATCGAACAGAAATCTGCAAGTGTATTCAAACTTCAACGTGTCGTAGTTATCTTCCTTTCTTGTTTTTTAACAGGAATTTCTATAATTTATATTGATTAAATTCCTAGTGATCGAACTGAAATTTGCAAGGGTACACAAACCTCGGCGTGCCGAAGTAAGCTTTCTTTCTTATTTTCATAAGCGTTCCTTCTCAATAATAAATATGTACTCATTTGTTGTTGCTTTGACGCTGTCCCTTTGGTTGTTTTGTTTTTGTTTTTGCACATACTCATTAAAAATAATCCATTAATTAGTTGTGCATTCAAAAAAAATCAAAAACGTTAAAAAAAGGCGTCATTTTTGCATGCAAAGTCAAAAAATATTTGTAATTTTCATTGTGTAAACAGTTTCTTTTCTAGATTAAGAATTAAGATTAAGAATTAAGATTAAGAATTAAGGAATCTAGGTTCCTTTTGACGAGATACATAAATGCGTTCTGATATACACATGTACATAAGCACATATATCTTTATTTTTTAAGGAGAACATATTGTGATTTTTCCCCAATAAACCAAACTATGTCTTTTTACCGACTTTATTTAAAACATCTTTCAATCTAAATTTGTAAATAGTAGTTATAGTTAGATATAGTATAGTATATAGTAGTATTATAGTATAGTATATAGTATAGTATATGTATAGTTGTAAAATTGTAGTTATAGTTTTGTTTACTCCATAAATCGAATTTAAAAAATAATTCGAATCGCCCAATAATAGTGATGAGTTCCGCAGTTCATTGCTTCTGCCTATTGGGTATCATCAGGTAGTAAATGTAGAGTCTTCTGTTGGCGAGTTCTTAATTGCCAAAACCAACACTAGAAACTTGTTGGAATCTTCGTTAATTACTCAATCTGTTAACAAATAATTAACAAATAAGCATATGGGATGGGCGACGACCACACCCATTAACTGCAAGTGAAATTAATGGGAGAGAACGTCTGCAGTTCATGCATATGGAAATGAGTTTTTTATGTTTTCCAGCTCAAAAATAAACCTTACCATTTTGTGCTCATCACACACACATGTACACTATATGTACATGTACATATACAATTACAGCAGTGTGCTCAGGCTACGTGTTAAATGTTTTAAGTAAATACAGGTGATCAAACACAATTCTGAACACGCTCGGCCGCCACGCTTAATGAAATCACGGTCGCTATACGATCTGAATAATTGTCGAGGTTCGAGCTTCGATAGATCCAAATTTCGTATAGGTTTCTTTAAAGCAGAGGTCTGCGAGGTTAGGAGATGCTTATAAGTAGATTAGGAAGAAACTAGTTAAGACCTGCTTAGTGGCCACTATTTAGGATATCTTTTTATAGTCTGAATCCATAGGAAATAAGGGTAAGGAGGCATAAGGAGGCAGCTCCAAAAACATGTACAGTTTGCCAAGTAATTCTTTGCCAAACGAAAAATGCCACACAATTTTGAGTTTAAACTGAAAATTTATAAACAAATAAAAGAATTTTCTCAAATTTTCTTTTATAATATTACTATGATAACTTTAATATACAACATAAAAAACAAAACCTTAATATTTCAATTTAAAACATAGTAAAAAATAACAAAAACATTGCACTTCGTATGCTGTATGTATGTATACATATCTAAAGGGTGAGTTTTTAAGAGCTTTCCTACATTAAAAAGCACAAAAAGAAACACATAAAATTCAGAAAAATTAATGAAATCTTTATTTGAATTGATAGTATGGCCAATATAATTTAATGTTTAAAGATTATTCGATTTAAATGTTGGCCGCGACTTCGCCTTAAATGCTTCATCCGCTTAGTCCAATTTTGGCATATTCTTTCCAACATTTCTGCCGGTATCTCGCTCATAAAAGCCTCGATGTTGGACTCCAATGCTCCATTTGTTGCGGGCTTGTCCCTATAAAACAAAAGAAAAATAATAATTAAAAGAAAATAATTAGATCACACGATCTAGGCGGCCAATTGACGAAACTGTCCATAAAATGGAAGAAGCGCGCGATGAACTTTCTTAACCGAGCACTCATTTTGATAGTAAAATTCAATAATTTGCAAACTTCGTTCGTGTGTTTAACGATTCATGCTTAAATTATAAGCCTAGCTGAAAATATTAACCAGGGTTACAAGACAAAAAGCTAGCGTTAATTGTAAAAACTAGGGCTGCCAAAAAGAAAGTTGCTAAAAAATTACCATTTATATATTCTTGATCAGCAGCACCGCCCGAGTGATTTAAGAATCTTTGTCTTTCTATATAAATCAACAATATTGCAATATTTATATCTGTTGCTCGCAAATCAAAATTGTTTAAAAATTTGTCCACTTTCATTTCCTCTTTCAGAAATCACGAAAACTCTATCTATACTGGTAAATTGTAAAAATAAAAGAAAATGTAAAATAAGATAAACGAAGTATGCAGAGATGGAAAAAACAAGTGCTAGCTTGCGGCTAAATTTTTATTTCGCGACGACGAGTTTCCCAATAATAAAGGCACTAAATAGTGCAATAAAAATTAAAAGTTTATTTTATGTAACATTCTTAAATGTCGAGTTTTGTTGTTTTAATTTATTGAATTGAGAAATATGCGACCGTATAAAAGACTTTTGTGACAGTGGGATTCAGGGGGACTTTTTTGTTTTTGTTATATATTTTTAATTAATTGAATTTAAGTTTAGTTTTTTGTATATTCTTAAGAAATAAATGTATAATATATAGAATAAATTTAAAAAATGTTCGAAACTTATTGCATAGTTTTTTATTTTAATAAAATTGGGAAAAATATTAGAAAATGTTCATGCGAAAACTCTTTTGTGACAAATTGTATATACTCTTGATCAGTATCACCAGTCGAGTTGATTTAACCATAGGCGTCTGTCCGTTTGTCCGACTTTACGTTTCTACGCAGAGAATACTATTAAATTATTAAATTTTAAGCCGATCTCTTTCGCTATCCAGCTTAAAACAAAAGACGCATATTTCTGTTTTGAATTCAAAGTTTATCCTCCACATTTAAAGATTCTTTTTTATGATATCTACATATTTTATATAGTCGCCTGTTCCGTTCCGTTCTAAAATAATAGATCTACTTTATTGTGTTGAAAAAGACTCCTCCTTCACTAGGTTGCAAACTTCCTACTAAAATTAAAATACCATGCAACGGTATAATGGAATCAAGTATTGAACAGAATTATTGGAGCTTTAATACCAAGAACCGAAACTAAAACCGACTCCGAAACCTCTTCGAAACTGTGTGGAAAGGGCTCATTCACTACAGGTTAAGGTTGAGTCTTGAAATTTTTTTGTCAATGAAAACACGGGGAATAGAATGCCCATACCATAAATTTGAATAAATTGTCCGAGAGGAAAACGTAAAAGTGGCATATAACACTAGTAAGATAAGACACAAACTACAAAAGACACAGACTCCACAAAGAGACACGCTGAGGCAAATGACGAAAAAATCGTATAAATTCGTCATAAACGGGGAAAAGAAAAAATCCGCTAGAGGCGTTAGCTATTATCATTGCTACACAGGGGGAAAATAGTGCCAGAGAAAAGCATTTTCAATTAAGAGGATTTTTCATTAATTTAGTTGTTTAATTCACTAAGTAAAATTAATTGAAATAAAAGAGTATTTAACGGTGCAAATTTAGCTGCTTATTAGCTATAATATGTAATTCTCTAAATCCTGTTTAATTGCGACATCACTGTGCACTCACTACGAAGCAGCGAAATGTATAGCTTCTTTTCCAGTGTAGGAGTCCGGTTGTGCGCATAATACTCTCCGAAGATCTCCAATCTCATCTCACACTTTGTCTTCTCACCTGTTCTTGTTTATTTCATTATAATCATATCCAGAACACGGCTTATTAACTACGAAATTTACGATTTCACACACACACGCGCCCGAAGACGAAGCCAGCGAAGAAATCGGAACTCGAACGATTCGATCGAACACTTTGGATGCTGAGTGAGCATCTCAGGGAGGGTCTACGATGTCCCCTGGCATACCTGGGCGCTATGAATGGGACTCTGGTACCTGGGACCATGAATGAAAGATCTGGAAACCCTCTTCTTTCGCTCGCCCACAGACCTTGGCTCCGGCCAGAATAGTTAACAATAACTTTGTGAGCAATTTCGGGTTTCTATTCCATGAATATTAATATGCATGAACTCGATAAATATTTATGATCCAAGTAGAGTCGAATCTTCGAATAAGAATGCTTGCATCAGATGTTCTGACAGTGTGGAGCCCGCATAGTCAATAGCTCTACGTAAACTGTATATTCAAATAAATTTATAAATACTTTTGCTCAGTTTATGCTTCAGTTTTAGGTATACATGAATTTTTGAATATGTGAAAAGTCCATGCATGTGCGGCACACAGTAGTTCAGCAACGATTCATGAACCGGCCGGTCGGTGATGTTGATGAATCACCGATGAATGTCCATACAAATCACTGATAAGTTTACGAAGCTGTGATCAACAACAATTCATCAACGATTCATCAATTATTCCGAAAAATTCATCAACGATTCATAAATTAATTAACAATTCATCAACTATTCATCAGCATTTCTACTACTATTCATCTACATTTCATCATCATTAAAAAACACTCCCTTTTGTCACGCAGAGGTAAGGGTATAGTTTATAAATAAATAGATATTATGAAATAGATATTTTTTGTTGTTGTTTTTTTTTATTGAGAAAGGGAGAGTGTAAGAGAGAGAATCTATTTGCCGTTTTCTACTGATAACTGATAAGTGTATGTGTTTCGGCATTTTCTTCATCAGCGTTTCATCAAACTTTCATCAACCAAGAAAAAAATGAGAATGCAAGAGAGTCGGTTTTGCCACGATTGCCCACTGAGAGCGTCCGCTTGGTAGAAATACCACACGGCACGTTGATAAATTGTTGATAACAGTGGCCTATTGATGACATGTGGTACTTCAGGGGAATTCCCACTGTGGCGGTGCGAAAGGAGACGCAGAATTAATTTTCGATCAACTCAGAAAATCTGATGAAAACTGGAAAAGTTACAATTTTTTTTCTAAAAATTTTCCGATCGCTCCTATGGCAGCTATATGATACAGTCTTCTGATCCGGCAGACATACCAGTATATATATATATATATATACGAGTCCGGTATATACGAGTCAGTGTATATAGAAGACTTACTGCAAAGTTGTATTCAGATAGTTTTAAACTTGAGAGACTAGTTTGCATAGAAACGGACAGACGGACATGGTTAGATCAACTCGCCTGCTGATGCTGATCAAGAATATATACACCGAATCATACACATCTTATGATATGGTGTTGTAAAGTATGTATATGTATCTAATTTTCGCTTTCTTTAGATAATACCCTTAAAAACTGTGACTAGGAAGATGCTTGCTTTTTTCCGTTGGCCATGAAAACTAAAGGATTCTAACAACGTGCCTAATTAGAAACTAGTTAAATTATTTGTATACCCTTAAAGGGTCACGATAGAATCATTTTCAACCCTTCAAATATATACATATATTCTTGATCAGCATCAACAGCCGAGTCGCTTTAGTATGTCCGTCCGCTTCTACACACACTAGTCCCTCAGTTAAAGCTTTCCGAATGACTATTTGCAGATAATCTTCTATATATCCTCACTAATATATGAATATATATACACATATAGTATATCGGATATATATAGTATAGTATATCGGATATATATAGTATAGATATAGTATATCGGTATATCATATAGCAGCCTTAGAACAATCGTACATTTTGTAGAAAAGATATCATAACTTTTCCAGGTTTTAACATATGTTGATCTAAATTTTGATATATCCATTTTGTATAATCCTAGAATTTCGGTTTTAGTTTTATAAAAATAGGACTACTATATCATATCGTCGACAATTTATTCAAACAAATGTATAGCTTTACATCTTATATATAATTTATATTGCATTCATTAATGTTCGAATTGCAATCTGCAAGAGTATACAAACTTTTGTCGCACCGAAGTTGCCTGACTTTCTTGCTTTAATTTATTTACATTTAACAATTAATTAATTATGACTAAGCTAGTAGAGCATTGTTAACTATGACCAAATAAACAAACTTATGTATATTGATTGTGCTTCAAGATTAAAACAAGCTTTGCTTGCCAAAGTCTGTTTACTTATTTTCTTTATTCTCATTTATTTGCTTTTTAATACAGTCTACTTATGTTCATGTGTATAAAGAAATAAATAAATTAATATATATATATATATATAAATGTAAATATATAAATATATATAAATATATAAATATATAAATATATATAAATATATAAATATATATACATATATTTATTTATATAGCTTGTATTGCAACAAAGTCATAAAGGCAAAGGAATCCTCCTGCGAAAACAAGCAAGGGCGAGCGAACGGAACTGAGGAGATTTAATAGAATCTTAATTAATTATCTTGTCGGACTGGTAATAGTGGCGCAAAATGTTAAATGGATAATTATGCTGACAATTCGAAGGGCCGAAGGCGCAACAGTTGGGGATGCTGCGACGCGACGCGACGCGACGCTTAATCTCTGCGGTCAAGCCAACCCCGAGACAAACGTTTCAATTATAATTGTTTTTAGCGGCTGCTTTAAATTAACAAAAATAGGGGAGGGCTGATGAGAAAATCTGGAAACGCAGAAAGCAAAAGCAGAAGCGTAACAAATAAAGCAGCGCCCGCACAGATTTGTTTGGACTTTTAATTTGGGGATAAGGGAGCGCCTAAGCCATTAGCATTTTCACCATCATGTTGTGCGTTAAGTACTCGATACTTGACGAATTAAATTAAGAGATCCCTGTCCTGCCCTGCCGCCCCTATAGGGCTCTAATTCAGATTTGTGCGGTTAAGTAGGGGCTTTCTCCCCGTTTCGATTGGATACACGAACGTTAGCTGCGTAATCGACAAATAAATATCGATTTTTGTGAAATTTGCAATTTCTATTCATCATATCTAAGAGGTATTCCCCCGCTTTATGGGCCTTGTCTTGGTAGTTCTGCATTAACTTATACAGTTGCGCAGTGTCACTGAGACATAATTAATTTCGATATGGTTTGGCAGTTTGGATTCCGATTTGCTTTGCGACGCAAAGTGGTCATTAGAGACACAAAGCCAACTATTGATTTGCGCCAAACTGCATAATTATACACTCGAAAAAATAACATACTCGCACGGGAGATCATAAATAATTGGACTCCATAACTGGATTCCATTTTTAGCATTTATTTAATTTCAAATAAAATATTTAAATATATATTTAGTAAAGTTATAATCTCCTATTAAGTCCATCCCTGCAAAACATCGATTTCCACAGAGCTCCTTCCACCATCCGATAACAGGTGATCGAACAGCTGAGGCCCATCCAAAAGGTAAACAAAGATGGTTGATGTGGCTTCTACGGATCAAAAATGAATAATTTACCAAGCATTTGGGCTGTTCTACTATTGAAAATCCACTGAATTTATTTGCACTAAATTTAAATGAATTAAATGACAAAGAATTGGATATTCTCGAATGATTGTTCTCTAAGAAAGAGCAAATGGTAGAGGCTCACAGAAACTATTAATTATAAAGTAGAAGTAGGCATTTATTATTAAATATTAGCAGATCCTGGCATTTTGGGCCAAGAATATACCGGAAAATACCAATGAGTTTTATTTGCCAATCATTGTTTATGTTTTCGTAGTAAATGGACAAAAATAAAAATTCAGTCCAAAAAAATATCGCTTAACGGCTAAACAAGTCCATCAAATTTGGAGGGAGAACTAACTCGGAATGGCAAAACCTTAAGGACCTTCAGTCCAACGTATGGCAGATGGCAAGAAGAAGCTGGTACAAAGACGTTTAGATAATAATATATAAATATTAATATACGAGGTCCTTAAAAAGATCCATAAAAGAAATGGATGCTTAAAAATTAGCATCAACAGTGATGCTTAACAAAGTGTTTGTATAAGTGCAAGGGTATACAAACTTCGGCTTGGCAATGTTTAAATATTTTATTGAATTTTACTGCAAAAGTTGTTACTTCAGTTGTCTTCAAATGCAAGAACCATTAGGGAGTTGTGAGATATTGTGTATATTCCTCTTAAGGAGAGCTTCAAAATATTCATAGTTCTTTCTTTTCACCTATAAAGTACATTAATTTTTTGTAGTGTGTGGTGTGTGCTAAGACTACCTCCGATTGTATTAAATGTGGTCCTTCAGAAATGATTCCTTCTCTGCTTAATAATGTTATTTTTATGAATATGAATCCCGCTGTCGCCTTCATCCCCGTTTTTGTGCGGGATAAAGGAAGTCCTTGCAACATAAATTTCGCACACACGTGCATTTTGGACTGCCTTTCACTGAATCTTTATCAGTCCCATTCCGCAGGTCGGCGAATAGATACAAATTTTATGAATGTACATATAAACAAAACAAACTTTGCTTATGTTTTAGATATCACTTGTCTGGAGCACAGGTTTTATGAAAATAAATGAACAATGTCCATGGGTTATAATTAATTCACATACGTACATACGCATGACTGTTCGTGTAATCGGTTTCATTAGCTATCTTCAAGCCAGAAAGTTAGCTTTAGCTTCTTTTAATGGGGTTTATCGAATCCTTAAACTATGGCCTCTCCCCCTGCGCGATATTAACAAATTCGCCTTCCTAATTTTGATCAAAGGAATGCAAAATAACCCCTTCCAGTGAGTACTCGATGTACTAAAAGTAAAATCAAAAAACTCCCGAAAATAGGCAAGGGTTAGCTATGTATAGTAGTTTTCCGCTTCAATGGCAAGGGGTTAAAATTGTTAAAATTCCTGCTTGCCGTAGCTTAAATGATTTTAGGTGGTGTGAAGGCTTATTGCTGCAGCAAAATCAATATTGAAATCAATATAAAAACTGTACCCGGCGAGCAGGAGCAGTTGTCACCCTCACTGAAATTGCTAAAAAAAAGTGCACCCCCCAAAATCAAATATAAATACATATATATATGTATATGTATGTATGTTCATATACATATCTGGTAACGTATGTACGTACATATGTGCACATAGGATTGTGTGTATATTGTGTGGTCTTACGGAAATGTGAAGAACGGTTGAATTTAAAATAAGACAATTTTCTAATTTTATGCGGGACCATTAGCTCAGTAAAAGCAAAAACACCCGAGAATATTTCTTATTTACAATGGCATCTTGATATAATTGATAATACATATAATTGTATAAAAATATTTTATACAGAGCGCAAATAAAGTCAAGTAAAGTATTTAAAAATCATAAAAAAAAGAAGTTAACTTTGGAACCCCGAATTTGTATACCCTTGCGGAATTCAATCATTAATAATTATTACAATACAAATTATATACATTTATGTTAAAACTCGAGGAAGTAATTCTTTATTTTATTACAGTCACCTATACTTATTATATTAACAGTTTTACATTCACAGCTTGGCATTTTCCTCTATATTTAAAGATAGTTTCTATGATATGATATATGATATAGTATTCCGATTTATATATAATTAAATTCAAAATTGTTCAATAATAATTAATAATTTGGATTATAGCCTTTGTTATAATCCAAATTTCATTAAAATCTGTTGAAAACTGGAAAAGTTATAAGTTTTAATAGAATTATTTTCTGGATCGTTCCCATGGCAGCTATATGATAAGGTAGTCCGATTTTCAAAAAATTAAATTCAAAATTCTAGAATAACAATTTTATGAAAATATCTTGAAAACTGGAAAAGTTATAATTTTGTTTCTAAAAAAGTTCCTTTGGTATTATAATAATAATTATAAGTTTTTCATTTTTCAAAAGATTTTCATGAAATTTAAGACATGGCCATTTTGTATTATTCTAGAATTTTATTTTAAATTTTATGAAATTTCGGAACAATCAAAAAATAAACATGAATAAATTATAACTTCGACGTTTTTTTTTTTAATATTTTCACTACTCAGAGATTTAGCTCTTTTTAATATTTCAGAATTTCGGTTTAATTTAATGAAAATCGGGCGACTATTTCATATGCATATCTATAATTTAAACCTGAGACTGTAAGTATAATAAGTATAGATGACTGTAACACATATATATGTGTATTAAATATTAATGATTGAATAGTAATCTGAAAGGTTATACAAACTTCGGCATGCCGAAATCAGTTTTCTTTCTTGTTTTCCATATATTTATTTGATATTTATATTATTCTCTTATCCTGATCCACCTCTAGTGACTCTAGATAGTGTCTGATGTTTTGTAAACCTTGAGTTAAAACCCGCTAGAATAATTATGTTTTCGGAAAATAGGAAATCACTGAAACATTGTAGGGGGAGCTCAGTGTTAATTTCCATAAGTTTGAAACCAATCGGAATTGGGCCAAGCGCTGGGGCTCTCATAGGGTTAAGCAGGAGTGTTCCTGTTCCAAGCAAGGCTCTTGTACATACTCTTACACGGCCTGGAGTCTGGGGGTCCTTCCTTCCTTCCTTCCACGCCTCGCTGTTCCATCACCGTAGATGATCGCGTTTTTATGTGTGTATACACACATACTATTTACGTTTTTTGTGTGTTGTGTTTTTTTGTTTTTTAATTTTTACTGAGGGTGGCAACGTCGGTGGTGCACTGTGACTGTAAAAGGTGGCAAAAAACACCCGTTGCCGTTCCGCGTTCCCTTCCAGGTCCCGTGTGTCCCCGTCGTCCCCGTCGTCCCGTCGTCGCTCCCTGCTTTTCCCGACGCACACACACTTTGCCTTTCCACCACCACCACCACCGACTCTTCATTATAATTTTCGTCGGGGTAGTTTTTTTTATCATTTGTGTTTTGTGTGTGCGTGCCGGCCCGACGGGCTCGCTGAATACCCTACTCCCGGTGCGGCCCACAAGGCGGGCAGGGTGTTGCGCGAGCGACCACGCCGAAGCGCTACCTACAAATGTGCACCCCCAAATTTTTTTCGTTTTCGTTCGGTCTGTGAAAAATTGGATAAAAAATTCTTGGCAGTTTTAGCATCTGAAATTTTCTTGCCAACATTGAATTATGGAAAATCGATTCTTTTGGCAAAAAAAAAAGTGAAAGCGACATCTTCCACCCTCGTCATACATATGTATATGTATGTATGTGTTTCCCGGAGTACTACATATACATACTATATTTGCTTAAATATGCAACGGGAACCACTGATTTGCGTTAGATCTTGCCACTAATGAAACTTTTGCTCCGTAAGCGGCAGCAGAAGAAGGGCGGATGCATGAATCGGGATAGCTGTCATTAGTGAATTCACTCGGGCCATTAATAAAGGCACAGGCATAATTTCATTAATATTTAAGAACGATTCCAAGTCGTATATGCTTCCTGGTGGCTTTGCTAATAAATATTAATAATAATATGGACTACTAGTATACATACGTTTGTAGGTATTTGGAGTAAATTAAAAGTTATGACAAGACTCTGTGAGTTCCGCAATTTAATTAGTTATTACTTTTCTCTTAAGGGTACAGATTTGTAGTGTTTATCCTTTACCTTTCATAGCAAGGGGTCGGATGCAAATTGGGCAATATATCAGATTATATGTCGAATAAAATAACTAAAGTTAGAGTTAATTTTGAATTACGGAAGCATCTCGCTGTATTAAACAAAAACATACAATTTTATGCAATGCATACAAAATAATAAACAAACAAAAAAGGAAGCCAATTGGAATTCGATTATTAATAATTAATACAATATAATTTGTATACATTTCTGTTAAAAATCAAGGAAGTGTTCCCTACTTTCATTACAGTTTTACATTCACAGTTGGGCATTTTCATCTATATTTAATGATAATTTATATGTAAGCTATATGATATAGTAGTCCTATTTTCATAAAATTAAATCCGAAATTCTAGGATAAAACAATATGGCTATATCTAAAATTTGTTGAAAATATGTTGAAAACTGGAAGTTATAATTTTTAATTGTATTAATTTCTGGATTGCTCCTATGGCAGCTATAGGATATAGTCCTCTGATCCGGCCCGTTCCGACATAAGTACATACATACATATGCATACATATATACAAGTGAGAGTATATAGAAGACTAACTGCAAACTTCCATTCAGATAGCTTTAAAACTGAAATACTAATTTGCGTATTAACGGACATCCGGACGGACAGACGGACATGGGTAAATCGACTCGGCTGTTGATGCTAATTAGGAATATGTTTACTTATGTATATACTTTATATGGTCGGAGATGACTCCTTCACTGCGTTGCAAACTTCTGACTGAAATTATAATACCTCGGAAAGGGTATTAAAAGGAGGCTTAGCTCGGCACTCCGATGTATACCTTTGCAGATTGCAATTGGACCATTAATAAAGAATGTTCTATTAATTATAAATTCTTATGTTAAAAAGAACGAAGTAATGCCTACTTTCATTTAGACTATTAATACTTTTACACTTAGTTTTTTATATACGAGTGAGAGTATATAGTGAAGGAGACATTTCCGAAAATATAAAGTACATGCATATATACATATGTATGTATGTAGGTATTTATGTATATATGTATATTAATGCTTAACATAAAGAGCCAAGTCGATTTAGCCATGTCCTTCTGTCCGTCTGTCCGTTTATATGCAAACTAGACCCTCAGTTTTAATGAAACTTTGTAGTTAATCCCTTATGTAAATATGTACTATTTATATACCCTTACTCGTATATACATACATATATACACTCTGTCAAGTAATTCTTTGCATAACGAAAAATGCTACACAACTTCGAGTTTAAACTGAAAATTTATAAACAAATAAAAGAATTTTTTCAATTTTTCTTTTATAATATTGTTATGATAACTTTATTCTATGAATATAAAAATAAAACTTAAATATTTCAACTTAAAACATAGTAAAAAATAACAAAAACAAAAACGTTGCACTTCGTATGCTTCATAAGTCGAAACGGGCGGAATCGGAGGACTACACCATATATGTACATATGTATGTAAATAGCTGTCATAGTCACCGAAAATTAAAATAAAAATTTTCAACTTTTTAAGTTGTTAACAGATTTTCATAAATTATAGCCATTTTTATTAATCCAGAATTTCCGTTTTCATTTTATGAAAATCTGACTACAATATTATATACATACATACATACATATGTATATAGCTGCAATAGGAACAATCGAGAAATTAGTACAATGAATTATAACTTCGGTGTTTTTAAAAATATTTTCATCTACTCAAAGATGTAGCCTTTTTAATTTTTCAGATGTTTGGATATACTTTTATGAATATCGTTGTGAAATCATAACTGTGAATTTAAATCTGTCAATATAATATGTATTTATTGGTAAATGTAACGGAGTTGTCATAATTATAATTTTGGTAACTAAAATATTTATATAAATGAATTATAGATTTATGAATAAAACCAGTATTGCCCTCCTTTTACCCTTTTCAGTATACCTAAATACATATACATTTATACATACATATGTATGTACATATACATAAGTATGTACATATGTATTTGTCTGATTTGTGTGGGAATTTTTCATAAGGCATTCAACCTTTCGGACATACATACATACATACGGAAACATATGTACATACATACCTTTTTTTTTGAGTGTTCTTAACTGTTCCTATTTGCCCAAATGACCGGATTTGTGGAGTGGTACGTACATACATACCTACATACATACAAACATATGTAACTTTTCATCAAGGTGCGGAAAACAATTCGTGCGAGAGGGAATGGAGTAAGTAGCTAATCCTGTTGTGTCCGTATCAGAATTACGAATCGTGTTAATTGCCTTTGTTTAATTTACCCTGATGCATACCGGAAATTGGCAGGAACTTCATTTGTACGTACTGCTACGTAGCATCGGTTAACAGCTGGTCACCACCGAGGGGTCTTGGGGATGTTTCGGCGGGTTGCGACGTGTTCCGACGTGTTTCGACGTGTTGCGATGTGTTGCAAGGACGTGCGCGCACGGTTAGTCCACGTCCATCCTCCTTTGTAGTTCGTGCGTGCCAAAGATATTAGATTAATAGCGTTAATAACGCTGCAGTTAAGTTTTAATGCTTTCTTGATATAATATCTGATAATTGAATTATCATTGCTAAGCAAATAATAAAGCAGAGAGAGAGATTTTAAAACGATGTACTATATTTAAATTACAATACTAACAAAAATGACAATACTTTTAGTTTGACCATCTTATACTGGGATAATTACTTTTATAATTAAAAAAAAAAAACATAAAATACATATGTTTGTTCTATGACAGCTCATTTTTCAGGAGAATCTTTTCCACAGTCCCTTAATTAAATGTTAACTTATCCTAAACTGTATAATATTTCTGTTAAGCTTCGTGAAATATTTATGTACATATATTAATTTTTTTGTTCATTTGCTTATTTTATTTACTTTTAATTATAAATCAATCTCATTCATTATTTTTACATTGGAGGTGAAATAAACAAAACATTTTTGGCGACACCTAGCGGGAGAGTTTCTACTAACCACAAATAGGTGGCGCCACCACTGTTAAACCAGGGTGAATTTCAACTTTAGTGTCAATAAAGTCCCAAATGGTGGATTTCAATCTGTTAAATGTACACATTTAAATATTAAAAAGTATTGTAATTTTAGTCAACATCAACAGCCGAGTCGATCTAACCATGTCCGTTTGTCCGTCTGTCCGTCTGTGTAACATTTCAGTTAGTCTTTTATATTGCACACGCCACAGGTTTTTCATCATTTGATGCTTTGTTTTTTTTTTATTAATATTTATCTCTAAGCGATTGACATGTATTCCAGCCAGACGTTTTAATATGACATCAATCTGGAATACCTGTAAAAGGAGCTTCGATTATTTGAATAACTTTAATTACTAATTTTACGGTATAAATTGAATCAGCCCATCTGAACATTTAAATTCGTCTTTTCGGTCCATTTTTGTTCATGCCAGGAGCCATAATTTTAAAAATCTAAAGGAGCTGAGGTTGAGGACAACAGTCTGTTTTATTAAAATAAATATTAATATTAAAGTACGGAAAAAGTTTTATCTTTTGAAGTGTGACCGCTCTTTTCACAAGTTCTGCGGCATTTTTGGAGGGCAATGTTGTGGTCATACTTTGTTGTCCCCGCTCTTTTCAAACTTTACACACGTTTAACATTTAATGCTTGGCTTTTGATTAATATTTGTCGCAAAGCGATTGACATGTATTTTATCGGTGGTGCAGCCCTGGGACAGCTCTCAGATGTCTTAATATGACAGCAAACTGGAAATACCTGTATATTTAACACTCTGTGTCAGGTTCATCCAGATATCTGAAATCGACAAGGCGAGCTGTGAAGCTCTCCTATTTTTTCCTTGCTAGCCTACGTCTGTCTAATCTATATTTCCCTTCAAGGTTCTCCTCTTTCTTGCAAATTAAAATAATTGCCAAAAACCTTAAATCTGAACCTGAAATATTGCATTTCCTGTTACTAATTTAATTATAATAACTGTATCAGCACTTCTGGACTTCTGAATTAATCTTTTCCGCACATTTTTGTTCATAGCGGGATCTATAATTTGAAATATCCGAAGAAGCTGTAAGTGAGAGCGAAAGGCAAGTGGTCGAAAACACCCTGTTTAATTAAAATTTGTATTGTTCTTGCAACCCGCTCGAGAAATACTAAAAGAGTGCCGTCAGGAATCTCCTAAAGCCATCCAACTATCTTTCTTTCTTTCTTTTAATTTCGTGACTCCGTTCAGGCGTTTAAAACGGCGCTGATGAATGCTTTTTTAAACTATTTGTCTGTCGCTCTCTTTCACTGCTTTAAAACGGTGTTTTACCCTCTTCGCACAGTATGAAGAGGGTAAAACACCGTTAAAAGTTTATTATAGATAATCTAATCACCACTAAATTGAATACCTTCTGGACATCTGCGGCTCATACTCTCCACCAGTTTTTAACAACCTTTTTTTGGAGTACCAGTCTTATTGAGCCCCAGCCCACATATCAATCAAAATAAAACATTTTTTGTTCTCCCAAAGAGCCACTGGAACTTTACTCCAATGGGGTTTAGGTCTGGAATTTTTGCTAGCCAATTCATAACTTCTTGTTTTTCTTTCTTAGGCCACTTTTCTTTACGCTCCTTGATGTCTGACTTTGATCGTGTCCTCTATAAAGATCCACTTTTCAGGGATGTTATCAAGAGCATATGGATCCAAAGTATTCCTTAATATATCTAAATATTGAAATCGATATACAATACCATTTATTCGAACGATCGGGCTGGCACTTTGCCTGCAAAATGCATGCATAGAATTTCGGTTTTTATTTTATGAATAGAGAGAGGAGACTATAGCATATAGCTGCCATAGAAACTGGACATGTAGAGGAAAATGCCAGCCTCTATATGTAAAACTGCAACTTTTAAACATACTCTCGTTTTTTTTTTAACAGAAATATTTATAATTTATAATTTAATATTTATCATCCCGTATAACGGGATGCATGCTCTGTCCCGACTAATACAGTGTCTAGCTAAAGCTTCGATTCAAATCCTCCCGCCTAAACGTTGGAGGAAATTAATCATAAGCCATGGCTGGAGGTGCCTGGCGGCATGCATAAAACGCAAGTGGGTGGTTCCACGTAAATCTAACCAGCTTATAGACACTAGCAGAATGGAGGACATAGAGAAACGTCGGTGAAAAGCGTGACTGCTACCACAATCGGGGTCGGAGGGCAGCAATCCTCTCTGCGTGACGCCAGTGGTCACACCTCTGATTTGACGGGACCAGATCACGTCAGCTGTATTGCCACTGCCAAAAAAAGAACGCAAGGGAAGCTAAGCCGCACATTTTCTATACAGCCTCGGACTTGGAGTGTGTGCAGGATTCGAAAGAAAGCCTGAACCAGGTTCCAGATCCTAGCTTAGGGATGGGCCTAGGCTTTCAAGCGAGGGCAAGAAGGCAAAGGAGCAGTACAAGGCTCCCCTTCGCATCCAGAGCCGGCTCCAGACAAAAGCTGCCCTATCCGAAGAGGAGAAGGTAAAGCTTAGCTGGGCCGAGCAAAGGATCGAAGAGAGCAGACTGCACTTCGCTAAACTTCCCAGCATGACCTCAACGGGCGGTTTCGCCAACAAGGTCAACAAGGAGATACTTGCCACCAAACGGCAGCGCTCCGCCGAGAGTGCCATAAAGGACACTCCGGGGAGCAAGCGGCAACGCCCAAGGAAGGAAGTGGCTGACGCAAACGGTCTGCCAGATGAAAGCGTTGTCGGAGGGTGCCAAGCTGGAGGTGGTGGACAGGGAACTTCTCCCATCCATCTCAAAGGCATAGGCACTCTTCCCCGTCGCTATCCAAAGGGACTGAGGGCTGAAGCTACTGTAGCGTCAACCGCACACTGGAAGGTACTGCACATCATCAACCCGATACCCAAAGAAGGCGACGGAACACATCCAGTATCCAAGATACGGGAGGATGGCGTGGGGCATGGGTAGCGTATACCTGCGCCTCAAAAAGCGCCTCCCCGGAGATAATGATGCTTATACCCTGAAGGCAGGCGAGGTGGAGAAGGACCTAGGTCTGGAAACCATAGTTGAGCCCGGTGCCCATGTCCCTCAGGGTGCTGCAGCTCAATCTCCATAAGAGGAAGATCGCGTGGGCGGAACTCCTCATTGTCATGGAGCAAAGGTCCGCAGATGTAGCTCTAGTCCAAGAACCATCGATTGCCTCGGGCAATGCCGTCGCCGGCCTAAAGTCCTCAAACTACAACGCATTCTACCCACCATCGGTAAATAGGAACAGAACCGACGTACTCGGAAGGGTCTTCAAGGTAACCTTATGCTAGAAAGCTAGAAGAAGCGCCTACTAGTACCTTCCTGCTACATAGCACATGATAGGCCAGCTCACCAGAACTCAGGAGCCTGGTAGAACCCAGCTCGAAGAACCAGCAGACGCCAACGCGCACCACAGCGTGTAGGGGAGCCTCAATATAAACGACAGAGATAAGGAACTTTAAGTCTTTATATAGCAAACGTGGGGGAGGAACACACCTTCGTAGGTCCCACTTCGTCAACAAAGCACTATGGTAACAGACTTTCTCAGATCATAAGAACATACTGTTCCAATACGAATTCGATCACTATCCAAAATTAACAGTCTTTAGAAACCCTCGAAACTGGGGAAAGTTAAAAAAAAAAATCGCCAGTAGGCATCACTAGCAGATGCCTCCAAGAGGACGCCAAGTGAACTAATTGCCTTCGCCAAAACCACCGCGATCCTCAAGGACTTCATGGGCCACGGGCCTTCCGGTTCAAACTAACCTAATTATTAATGATCGAATTGAAATCTGCAACGGTTTACAACCTTCGGCGTGCCGAAGTTAGCTTATTTTTTACATCCTGTCCCTGTTTGTAGCATTGCTCGAACAATGCGGTTCAACCTTTTTACGAGTCCCTTGAGTCTCGATCGAGTCACTCGTCCATTAAATTCTTTCAGTGGTAATGGTGTCTTTCATTAGCAAGTGTACTTGATCAGTCTAGCTTTCCTTGGGTTCCGAGTTCGTATCCTTACTAGCTCCACAGATTCTTTTACGGTCTTTGTTTCTGTACCGTCTGGATCTTTGATTAAGATGTGCTTCCTTAAATGACACGTCCATGGGTCTTATAATAGTCGATATCATACACAAATTGCTAAATACATAAAACACACGTACATTTTTTAAAAGAAAGTAAGGAACATTTTCGAGTTGTAAACGAATTAAACATTTCCAAGTATATAAATAATACACATTTTTTGTATCAGAATTAATATTAAACTTTATTGAGGTTAATTTGCATCTATTATATATTGTTTGCGATACGATACCGTATAATATATACAATATAAATCAATCAACATTATTATTATGTATCATATTTTGTTGTTTGATAAATTAAATAAATCTTAAAAACTTAGTTTTATATAGAAAGCACTTTTCAAATCGAACTGCACACATACCTAAACAAATTAAAATTACAACTTGAGATATAAACTAAATAACAAAGAATAAATTAAATCCTTTTGGGGAACATTATGCTATTTATTAGTAACTGAAATTTTGCTACCACTAAGAATATTCATATTTTCAACTTGAGATTACAACAATGTCCTCTAAACGCCTATGATTGCAAAACTAAATAATATTACATTATGATATTTAGCTACCGGAAAAATATAGGTTCTAAAGTTCTCGGTCTCCCAATATTTATATTTTCATAATATTATTCTTATTTGCGGCCATTTCTTTTCATTTAATAGTAATTCTTGTCTCAAATTGTTCAGAAATTTTACAGATACAAAGTAACATTTTGAAACAGTCATAAATAGCGTTTAAAAATGCTGTCATACTCTGCACTACGTTGTGTTGCTCATCTTATTGCTTTCACATTTTACAAAGCGGTAGCATAGCGCGAGACAAAAAATAAAAAGCATTTTATTTGAACTTCTCGTAGTTTTATCGCCTAATTTTTTATATATAGCAAGCCGGTAACCAAAAATCGAGGGCAAGATTAGAGCGGAGCAAATTATAGGCTGGATTCGAAATATTCATAATAATACATAATAAATATTGCAGGTATTATAAAATCTGTTACTCAATAGCTGTCTATCAACATTTGTTTCTCTTTGTCTGTTGCGCAATACTTAAATTATTGTAAACCTGTTTATTTAGCTTAAGATTTTTAAAAAATTTAAGTGATAACATGTCTTAAGTATGTACATGTTCCTATTAAATTTCACCTACGATGGTACCGGGTATCTCACAGTCGGTCACACTCTACTACAGCGTTTCCACTTGTTACAAGCGCTTCGACTTTCGGTTATTTTTGTATACCCTACTTTTTCAAAATTTACCGCTACTTATGTAGCTTTCAAGAAAAAAGGACCGTATTTTTGTCTACAATTATATTCGTTAGAAAAACAAGACAAGAGAATCAAAAATGCCTCTGTCGTCTTACTCTCGGTTTTCGGCCTAACGATACCCTGTACTATAGCAAATGAAGCCACAAAACTACGAGCAGAGCCGAGCGAATGCCCTGTAAACAGTGAGAGCAGCAGTAGCAAGGTCCTAACAATATTCGTTTCGCTTTGTCTGCCGCAGAGTGGAAAATGGGAACGCTAGTCATAAATTCATATTTAAGGGGTTACATGTTTTTCGGGGGGAAAAAATACAATTTTTACAAATGTTAAAAAAATAATTAAATAAAATGTAAGAAAAAAATAAAAAATTTATTTCAAACCTTTTATTGTTTTAAAGACACATTAATTATTAGGGATTACTGACAATAACCTCTGTTTAAGATAATATCAAGTGAAAGTAAAACAATATCAACATTTTTTCGGATTTTACAGAAGTAAAAGCCAAAAAAGAAAATTGTTTAAAGGTTCGGGGTATTTCTTTTAACATTTATAAATGAAACAACAAATTTGTGATACATTGTATCTAAAAGAAATGAAACATCGCTCAAGTATTTCGTATAATCGTAACAACAGACTTTAAAATCGTATAATTAGATCGACTTCAATAACTATTCTGGAGATGACGTAAAATAAACAATAAATAACAAAAAAAAACATGGATTTTTTTTAACGTTAAGCCCCTGTAATCCCTTAAATAGAGCAAAGTAATATGTCGAAATCCTGGCATCTCTCCGTCAATGGGATTTTGAACCCTGCTCCGATTATCGTTAAACTCTGTTTAATGTAGTTAGCACTTCGTTCAGAAATTTAAAGTACGGTTTTTCAATAAGCGGATACTTATGGAACATCAGGCTATGCCGAGAAACCGTTGTCCTTTACCCTTTATAAATCAGTAGATGACATGTATGCGGTTGACACTAGGATCTCTCTGTACTTAGCTGATTTATATTGGTAAATATCACAACCCTTTTAGCGATAACCGAAGCATGGCTGTAAATTCCGATTATTGTTGATTATGGCGATTACTCTAGGTTATTATGCCTATAACGTCGTAGTCGGGCGCTATTTTCAATTTTCGGATCCCCTGGTGGCGGTGAAATGTTGCACTCCGTCGAATATTTGTCACTCGTTCGCATACTGCTGGATTTTTGTTCACTTTTATCTTGCACAGATCCAAAATCATCCTCGTTTACCAGTGTTCCATTATCATCAAAGTCGCCTCCTCCCAACATCGAGTTGGGAATGCCACGAGTTCTTTAAAGAGAACAACAAAATGAAAAGTACTTTTTGGAATAATAAATTACACATTACATACCGACTAGATGTCCGGGACCGGGGTCTTTGAAATCTTAGTTGCAGCTGAGTTGGATCAGTAACATACTTCCCTTCCGTTGATTCTCGACGTCGACGTAGTCCTAAAGTAGCCGATCGATAAGTAAGAATATGTATTAGGAAAGAATTTAATACTCTGTATCTTGATATACATTATTATTATTACTTATATTTGTCATTATTCTATTACTGAATCTGTTGTTTTGATCAATCGAAGAGGGCTTGGAGTACGGAGAGAGACAAACTGGTTTTAAATATGACTGCTTCACTGACATATTTAAAAACAAACAATACACGGCATCCCAGCCGCTTTTATATACAACAGCAATCGGAAATATCCGTACAAGGAACCAATCTGCAGCATTTCTGATGCATATTTCAAGGGCATTGGTTACTTAATGAATTCAATCAAAATATATTTAAAATAAATGTTTTTTATTTTTGACAGAATATTTTAATAAATATATATTTTTTAGAAGACGTCATTATGGATGGGGTTCCTTGGACTTAGTGCATAGATAAAAAGAAAGGAAGACAACTTCGGCACGCCGAAACTGAGAGACTAGTTTGCGTAGAAACGGTACAAACGGACAGACGAACATGACTAGATTGACTCGGCTGTTAATGCTGGTCAAGAATATATGACTGCTTTGCTGCATTGCAAACTTCTGACTGCAATTATAATACCCTGCAAGGGTATATGTCTAACTCACAAGAAACATTTTATATTTACAGATTTACAGCTACAATTCTACATTCAGTATGGCAGCTATGAGATACAGTCGTCAGATTTTCATAAAATTAAACCTATGATTCTAAAATAATACAAAATCGCTACATACTTATATCTCAAAAATATTTTAGAGCTAAAAAATTATCATTTGTTTTTCTATGAAATCTTTTTAACGCCCTGCAAGGGTATAAGAACAGCTGGAAGTACATGTCAGTATGACCCTGTTAATGTTTTTTCATAAATTTCTTTGATCACACTGGTTCCCGAATTAAATATTTAGTAATGATTATAAATCTAATAGTAATGATTAACATGGGAAGTAGCCACATGTCATCAATAGGCAACTGTCATCAACAATTCATCAACGTGGTTAACAACAACATGAATATTAACTAAAAGAAGGGGATGTGCAAATAATGGAAAATTTGTTTAAATACTTTTAACCACCCCTGTATGTATGTATTTTATCTGGCAAACGTGAACAAATTTAAAATTCTGTAAAATTCCAAGAGTGTTTGGTACAGCAGTAAATGCAAATGATAAATAGTGGAATTATATTGAAAACAGAGGTATTAAGTGTTTTATGCGATCAAAAACAAAAATTAAAAATTGAAATTACGATCTAAATTATTCAATTAACAGCGAGTCATATTTTTAAAGTGCAAGATAAAAAAAATAAGCCGAAAAATAATGTAACCTAAAATGTTAATGAAATGTTAATGAGTTGTTGATGAATTGTTTATGAATCATCGATTAATCGTAATGATAAATTGATTAATTCCTAATGATAAATTTTTGATGAATCATTGATTAAATGTTGATGACAGTCTAGGACATGCCCATGTTAAATTTATCAGTAATTTTTATCGACATTTATCGATAATTCCGCCTTGACTGTTAATGATGAATGGCACTGCAGGTTATGTACATACATGCTATCTCTTTTTCTTACAAACACACACACAAACAGTAATACTAATTGCTAAATTTTGTATAGTACAACAAACCTGGTGTTAGATCCGTAATATTAGGAGAATTTTCTATAGAATTCGAGTGTAAAGTTTTGCGAAAAGGTATAACAGTATCCATTACGACCGCATTTGTATTTGTATTATGAGGCGTGTTTGTTTCCAGTGTAGCACCAGCTCCTCCCGCAGACTCACCCCCTGCCCACGAAGCACACTTGGATTGACGAACTGGAATTTTGCTGGGGGGTATCAATAGTGGCAATATGGTTGAGTCCGTGGCCACATTTTGTCTGATCACTGTCTGATCATTGGCTTCGACACTGTTGCCATTCACAGAATGAGTTTCGTTAGGTGCCTTTGTCATGGCTGTGGGAATTGCATTTGTCGCCATATAACTATGAACTATGCTCGCGGGTGAACCTATAAGTGCAGCAGCTTTTGCTTCTGATGTTTCATCACAGTAATTAGGAGGCCTATCGGAGAGTTGGTCTTGATTTCCATGATTTTCGCTTGCAGGATTATTTTTAACGGCCGCCGCCAAGGCATCATAATAGATTGAATCATCCAAATGTGATCTCTCTGCAAAGAAACCAATATTTACTACATGAATGCAGGAAAGTATCGTTATATCGATTTAAAATCGATATTTTAGGAAAAACTTGATATTTAAGTCGATAACGTAGCGTTCGATAAATCAATACTTTTAAAATGGTAAAATTCACGATATTTGGAATATTTAAAATGACTTTAAATTTAAGTTACCTTTTGGAATGACACGAATCTCCAAGCGACCACTGATACAACCATTGTTGTCCTGAATGGCAGCGGCGTCCAAGTTCTTTTGCTGACAGGAATCTGTGACCTGCGCACACCACGGCTTGGTCGCATCTCCTTCCGCTGCATTTGAGTTTTGATCGTCCAAAATATCGGCGATTACCGAAACATTTGGAAGGCTGTTTCGGTGCTTTGATCTAGTTTTCTGACTCTCATTCGATATATTTGATTGAAACGCCGAGTCCTCCTTAAAAGACGAAGGTTGAACAGTGTTCCTTAAAACAACAGAAGGTGAGGGTTTTGCGTTATTGCCCACCAATGCAATTTCCGAATAGGTTTCTCTGACGCAAACATTTCTGGCTATATCCATTCGATAAACCTATATAATTTATACAATACAATTACACACAGGTTTCACTAAGTCCTAAAGATGCATAAAATGTCTTCGAACGTATTACAAAAACATATACATATGGGTTTTAATTGATTTGTACAAATGTTGAAAGCTATGCTTACTGTGTCATCGAATGCTGCTTGCTGCACAGCTGGTGGCTCCAAATCTTTACGCAATACATTACCAATGGCTGGCTCTGACCAACAGTTTGGTATCGAAATTCGTAACGCCTCGTAGTTCTCGATTCCGGTTATGTTCAGCATGTATCTAAAGAATGAAGAATCCATAAGAGTAATTATTAAAATCTGTACTTGCAATTTTCGTATTTACAACGTAAAATAGTTTTTAGTATTCTTGAAAAGCTTGTTTCCCTAAGTCTGGACCCAGCTGAGCTAAAAGTTAGCAATACTAGTTAAATATTAGAATAGAATTAATGGCTGAGAACGAATACTGATAAAAATAAACAAAGTATGTTTTTCAACAGGACAAGATCAAACAGTTAATTTATAAAATTATTTCTATAAATTAATTTTTTCGATATTTCAAGGGTTTTAATGGGCGTAATACACTACGGTCAGTACACTAAAGTGGCCCTTGTGCCACCAAGCACGTGCTTTTTTCGGTTACGCGATAGTAAGCGCGGCAGAAGAAAGTAGAAGAAGAACTCGAAGAAACGTGCTGCGTGCTGTCTGATTGATTGCTTGCAACGTAATACAAAACTAAGGGTATTTTTGGGTCTAGTATTTCTACTCTGTACGTGAAAATTGAGCTGATAAACACAGTTTAGGTTATAAATGAAGGTGATATCTATGATGGTTCTACGGTTGGGTAGAAAAGGTAAGTTAATTTTGAGAATTCTACTAGAATAGGACGAAAACCTTCGGTCTGCATCCCAGTTTAAACCGCGTAGAGCGAAAAGTAAAATGTTCTGAAGTTCCAGACATAAGATTCATATTCTAAGATAGGACGTATAGTATATATGTAAGTAATTGACCATGCACAATATATGATCGATAAAGTCAACTTTGGGATCCAGTCGCATTGCCAAACTATCAACTAAATTAATTCTAGCTTGGAAACGACACGAGAGAATGTCATTTGCTTGCATTTAGAGCCATTAAAGTTTAATAAGTTTATGCGGCACAATGGTTGAGGACGGTAGAGTAGGTTTTGACACAACTGTCGAGTGAAAGCGTCGTCTTGTTAGATGCCAAAGTCGACACTTTGATGAAACGTTAATGACAATTTATACCCTTGCAGGGTATTATAATTTTAGAAAGAAGCTTGTAACGCAGTGAATAAGTAATCTCTGATCATATAAAGTATATATATTCTTGATCAGCATCATGACTTATACATAGTGAATTCATATTTGGGTCACAGCATGGACCATATTTCATGTCTTTACCGGCAATTTGAAATAACTGAAAATCATAAGTTTGATCAATATATTTATATATTAATGTTTAAAAACAACGAACTAATGCCTACTTTAATTACATATAATAATTTACATTCAATGTGTTGCATTTTCCTCTATATCTAACTATCGTTAATGTGGCAGCTATATGATATAACAGTCCAATTATAATAAAATTAAAACCGAAATACAAAATGGCTATATCTTTAATTAGATGATTAAAACTAAAAAGGTTATAATTTTTTCTAAACATATTTCGATCATTCCTATGGCAGCTATAAGATATAGTCGTTTGATCCGTCCTGTTCCGAATTATATAGTAGTGAGAGTATATGGAAGCCCAAGTTAAATTTATATAGCTTTAAAACTAAGCCTAGTTTGCTGACGGCCAGACGGACGGACATGGCTAGATCGACTCGGCTGTTGATGCTGATCAAGATAAAACTGAGAAAAGTACATGCTCACATACATAGTACACCAGTTATATAAGTGCAGTCAACATTTATATATAAATATAAATAATAATTATAAATAATTATCACCGCCAACTTGCTTTAATCGGAGCACGTACGAAATGCCATTTATTGATTTATTAATTTGTTTAAAAAACGTAATAAATGAAGAAACGCTAGACCGATATAGAGGTGAGCACGTACGGGCCATATGTTTTCCTATTTACTTAAAAATCATAGTATTCGTAAAAAAAAAGCTTTTGATTAAATAATTATAATTATATATAATTAAACTTTGTTATATATAATATAATTACCATATCAAATAACTGCCATAGGAGCGATTGGTCAAACAAACAGTGCATTTTGCATGCATTTCTTATTAAAAATAGCGAAAACTATAGCAGAGCTCGACTTATTCGGGTTTTAAGCTTCCTTAATGAACAGATTAGACTTTCCGCTTACCTTTTCGCCTTTTCTTTTCCAGTTCTTTGGGTCTTGGTTGACTTTACTGTATCAGCGACAACGGGCGTTTTCACTGCCTTATTTGCAATGGGTAATGATATATCCGCTTTGTTCAATTGCTCGAAATTGGGTTGGAACTGAGAGGCGAAATGTGCAATACTTAGCAAGTGTTTCTTTTTAAAGAGTTAAAGTTAATTCAGTAGATATTGTTAGGGTTATTTAACCGCAAATCGTGGTTAAGTTAAGTTAAGGAAGAAGACATTTTATGCATTTTATAAAATTAGCATTTCGCAACAATTTACAACCGAAAAGTGCATTATAAATACCTGCGGCTCTCTGTTCCATTCGTTATCGGTCGTATCCTCCGAATCATCGAATTGACTCTTCCACTGGGAGGCCAGGGTAACGGCACCGCCTTTAGTGACCTGTTGCAATGCCGACACGTTCTCATCGTCGATTAATGCAAACTGCGTCACTGAATGATCGCGGTCGCCCGTCAAGCTGCTTCTGCCAGTGTTGCCACCTCCTGTTGTCGTCGATCCACTGTTTACCCTTTGCATGGAACTCGGGGTGGTGGTTCCGGCACCGCCCGAGGAGGATGGCCTCAGGTTGGTGGATGTGGCGGAACGACGATTGACTGGCGGCATGTTGGCAATATTAAACATTTGACCGTGCAAGTTGATGGCAAATTTCGAAGACGAGCTATTTCCACTGCCAGCAAAGTTGGCAGACGTAAACGGCGCATTCTGTTCCTGTTTCGCTGACGGCAGATCGATAGATCCTTGTTGATTCACCGTCAGTTCGTGGACACTCATTGGCGGGGCTGTAAGAACACGCAGACGGCCAAATGTGGCTGATTTTATTGGTTCATCCGTTGTTCGCTTCTGAACTTCAGTTGATTTCTCATTCAATTGCTTCTGTATTTGCTTTTCTGAATTTCCCGACTTAATTTGTGATTTCTGAATCTGCTGTTGCACTTCGACTGCTTCCACATTTTTCTGCTCATTCGTAATGCCATTGTCTTCGGTGTCAACTATGCTCTCGTCGCATTTCGTTGCATTCTTTGGCTGAAGATTTGGTAGCGCCTTCTCCTGGGATTGCGGATACTGCAATTATATTAATAAGGGAATTAAAAATAATAATAAATAGAGAATAGTTCTGTTTGCTTTATTTGTTTAAAATTGTCAATTGTGACATTTGAATCCAAATAAAATGTATGAGAACTTGTCTGTCGCTAGCTCTACATTTATTGCCATCCGTTTAAACTCATTGAAACTCCCAAAAATCAAAACTGTGTTTTTCATGTGGGTTGTACATATTTCTCGGGAACTACGCAACAAATCTTTATGAATTTTTTAATTGTTCAAAACGATTGGGAAAGTAAACGAAAACAAGAAAATCAGCTAACTTCGTCGCTTCTGGCGACCTTACTAATTGTTGTGCTGTCAAAGCGAAGGCAAACAGAAAAGCCAGGAGCAAAAATTAATTGTTAATCTGCTAATTTGAAATTCGTAAAATGTATCTTGTTTTATAAGTTTCGTTTAGGACACTTACAGAATTTCCATAGACCGGCGCAGAATTATTTTGATTTGCCATTGAAAACGAGCCAGTGCCGACGCCTACGCCGTGTAGCTGGTTGCCTTTTGATTGGAAAACTGGTTGTGGAACATTATGACTTTCTCCCATGCCAATTAATGGTGTTTTGATGGCCATATTTTGAGGGTTCGGATTTGTGGGTACGGGCGTGCTTGAGGCTAGCAAATTGTTTTGTACAACATTTTGAGTATTGGCACCATGCTGCTGCAAGTTAGCTTCGCCGGAAGTTTTAGGCTGTGGGCTTAGTGACGTTGCATTGCAGTTCCTGTCCACCTGAAATGAGTTAAAAAAAAGTTAATTACATTGAAGCGAATGCGATTCTTCTGTACTTACTCTTTCTTTAATGTGTAAGGGCTCGGTGGCTGTAATGTGAGCTGTTTCAATGTCACCTCGCTTTCGGACCTAGAAACGGAGAAAAGATAGTTGTTTGAAATGTTGAAAGCAAAATTAGTTAATCAAGTTTAGCGTTATATTCATCTTTTTCTAATATAAATTATTTACATTAACATGAGTTACCTATCGAATACCGAATGACACACCAGAACACAAAACAATCCCTTTTTTGCAATACAAAACACGTCGATTTGGACGTAGGAAAACTTTCTTTCCAAAATATTAAAAAATAAATTGTCGATTAACTCACATATTCCGTTCCACTTGCATTGGATGCCGCCACAGTCATTTGTGTTATATTTCCGTGGACATAATCATTTTTAAGGGGCACAAGGGGGTTGCCTCCTGCTGTTGTTGCACTGATATTCCCGACGATGGCCGTTGAATCAACCTTTTCCCAGTCATAAGGATCTGACTCCTTGACGCCGCGCCTTTTCATGCAGCGCTCAAATAGTCCTATGAGCATCTGCAATAATGAATATTTGTTGTAACATGGCATAAAATGTATTATATATCGAATATATTTGTAACTTACCGCATAATCCGGTCTGTCGGCGTATGTTAGCGACTGTATATGCTCTAGGAATTGCTTTAGATCCGACGGCAGATGCTTCAGCAATATTCTGTGATCGTATTTCTCCTTCGTAAGGCCCACTTGTTCCTTGTCCTTTATTTTACGCCAAGGCAACTGACCATTCACGAATTCAACAAGCATATAGAAGAGGGACCATAGGTCATCGTGTCGTCCCATTTCCCTATTGCGGTGCGCATTGATGGAAGCATATCGGACAGTGCCGCGAAAGCCAGCGGCTGCTCTGGGGCACCGAACCTCGCCCGTACCCGTTGTATATTGACGCGCCAATCCAAAGTCCAACATGTAGACCCGTCGACAATTATAAGGCAATCGACCAACAGAAAAATTGCTCTACAATAAATAAAGTGTGGAAAAGTTGATATAGAATCCTTGCTTCAAATAAGACATCGATAAATAGCTCCCATTCTCTCTGTCAGCTGTCATCGAGCGAGGGAAAGAAAACTTTAATAGAACTTAGAATGAATTGATGGTAAAATTTATGGTTAATCGATGTTTCGCTCAAAGCTTTTGTTTTTTTTAGTGACATATTGATTAGGAGGAGGCTTACCGGCTTAATATCACGATGAAGAAATCCAACCGAATGTATCGATTCAATGGCCTTTAGAATTTGTAAGCCTAACCTAAGTGTTGTACTAAGCGAAAATGCACCCCGCGGCTGAGCGCGTCGAAGCTCGGCCAGATTCTTGCCTTGCAACTGCATTACCACGTAATTGAATCTATCATTGCGACCGCAGCCGATAAAGCGGCACACATGCTCCTTGCCCTGCAGCTTCTTAAGAACAGCCACCTCCATTTTAAGGACCTGCTTGGGCTGCCGCGCAGACTCTACTTTGAGGGCAACCTGCTCGCGAGTAATGAGGTCTTGGCCCTCGTAGATTTCACCGAAGCCGCCGCCGCCAATTTTCCGAACGACCTGCAAAGATAAATACAAATATTAAATACGGGAATGAAGATTCACATTAAGTCAAATTATAGTTTCTGTTCGATTTTGTAACCACTGCTTTCAAAATAAGAGGTTACAGAAGGAAAGAAAGCTAAATTGGTTTGCAAAAGTTTGCAATGCAGGAGTAATTTTTGACCCTATGAAGTATATATATAGATAGGTGACTTCTTCGCCTTTCGTGCCTTCGACTTCTACGTTCTAGATGTACAATGATCACCCTTCTGTGTTTCGTCCGCGTTGATTAACACCCTTGATCTCTGTGTCACTAATGTGTAATGATCACCACCTTCGACATCTGTGTCGCAAATACGCAAAACTACGTTATTTCAATCTTAAGAAATAATTTATTATCACGTCTTATCTTGTTCAGGTTACCGACTCCGTAAGGTTTAAAAATTATGTAAGTAACTTAAGATTATTTTCATATTTTTGCAGCTAGCTTATAATAAAATAATAATGATAATAGTAATAATAGTAATTATTATTTTAATAATATAACTTCAAAAAGATGATTAGGATGCGAGCTATAGAAATTTTGCTGTATTTCCAGCGAAATTCTTGTCCAGGCCGCTTGAATTGCCGAAACTAAAGGTGTTTTGCAATCAAATTGCATCCTTTATAGACCTTGCGCGATTGCATCCGTTTTTCATTATATTAAGGTCAAGTGAATATGGAGGCCATTCGTGCAGTCAGTTTCGAAATCAATAGTATTACAAGTTGATTCTGTTTATGTTCTTAATTCAGTTACTTCCTGTTCCGCATCGTTGGGAGCATATAAGAGACCATTCATTGGCTGATCGCAACTACTTCCGGTCGAAGAGCGTCGATCTCATCTTGGAAATGGACATCCTGGAGCAAATCATCTTGCCAAAGACCAGGATTGGATTGTCCGACGAGCCAATAGCTCAGAGTACGAACTTTGGATGGATCCAATCCAGACGAGCGGAAGTGGTGAGGGAATCCACCCAGCTGCACTGTCATCGAACACAGAACACAGAGGCTTTACTCAAGCGTTTCTGTGAGGACGAGTCAATTCCGGAGAGCTCTATAGCGACACAGGGGGACACTGGTGCAAGTTCTTTTTCTTTAAAACCTATCTCGATCCAAATATGGTGCTAGGAAGATATCAATCGTTTAATCGTTTGCTGCAGTTGGAAAGACGTAGCGGCCGGAGAGGTGGAACAAATAAGCAGATGAGATCAAGGAATATTTTGCGCTCCGGCTGTGGTCAGTGATCGCAGTTTAGTGATGTGTACTTCCTTCAGGAGGCATGTAGCTTCATGCATACCCCTGATAGATCATCAGAGCAGGCGGATACTGTTAAGCTGGGACACTACGGATCCTACCAAGGCGTTATTAATGTATTGGCTCCCAAATAAGGATCGGTATAATCATAAAACGGTGGATTCATTATTCCTTTGGATCTATAGTTTCAACTCAGCTTTTTGCGTTTAGTGACGGATCTGCAGTTACTACTTATCTAAGGCTCGAGCGCGAAAACGGATCATGCAACACCGCGCTGTTGGCTGCAAAATCAATGGTTACTCCGACGAAACCCATAACCATAACCGAGCTGAGTGTGCAGTACTAGAAGTCATGTTAGTGAAATGGGTCAGAGTTGCTGAATGGTTAAGTGATCTTCCCATCCAGATTCTTCTAGACTGGCTACACGGGGACGTCAATAGATGGAAGACTTTCGTCGCCAACACGGTCGCTTTTATTTTAGATCACTTTTTGCTCTCGTTGTGGAGGAATGTAGGTAATAGCGAGAACCCAGCAGACTGCTCGACAAGGGGGTTGCCTCCCAGTGAGCTCAAGGACTTTGACTTATGGTGGCGAGGCCTTGCTTGGCTAATACACAGTCAAGGTAACTGGCCTTCGACGGAGGGCAGGCAGATCGACATAAACGAGATCGCGCTAGAAGCAAAGGCGCATGTTTATCATCCACTTCCATTCCTATCGTAGGTTTAGAGCTTTTCCTGTTTCAGACAGGCGGTGCGAGCCACAGTCTCTATACTGCGGGTTAAGAATAATACCGACGGCAAATGAGAGAGGTGCAACGGTCCTCTAAGCATCAAAAAGCTTGACGCTCTACGCTCTAGCATCGATCGCGCTTTTCGTTCAACGGGAATCATTATCAGCTGATCTGTCCTCCCTTAGTTAGCGCTTGTCGCCGATCTTATCTAGTGAGGGGGCGTTTGAGCCGTTCTAAGCTATCATATGAACGTCGTTATAATAATCCTCTCAAGCTCTCATCTTATTCTGACTCTGCAAGGAGGTGCGCAACACTCGGCAACGATTCTGGATACTGACAGGAAGGCAGACAGTGTGACGAGCTGTACGGAAATACGTTATGTGCTTCCGGGCTAGCCTAACCACTTCAACTCAGCTCATGAAGATTCGCCGCTTCACCGGATGAACGCTCCTAATCGACCGTTTATGGCAATTGGAGCTGACTACACAGGTGCAATAGGCACTAGCTTCTACAAGGAATACCTAGAATTTTTATTTGTCTGGCAACAAAGACAGTGCACTTGGAAGCGGTGGTCAACTTTAGTCCTCCTCAGTCGCCCAACTTTGGGGAGCTGCGGGAGGCTAATGTGAAGTCGATAGAACACCACCTCAAGAGGGTCGCTGCGGATCGACTGCTCCCCTATGAGGAGTTGTCTACGGTGCTCGTAAGCGTAGAACCATGCCTCAACCCACGGCCGAATATCGGAATATCGAATATCTTATGTAGCTCATCTACAGCAGGACCCAAGATGTGCCAGGAGGTTGGAGGGCTTCGGCTCAAAGACCTTGACATCACAGCTGTTCCCACTACCTCTCAGACCTCTCACTTACACACTTACAATCGTCATGAATGTTTCCTGCGCACACTTCTTGTTTTAACTCTCCATTCTAGATATCCAGGCCCATCCCCCACCAGGATAGACCGGACAAGCGAAAGCAAATCATGCTAGCTCTAGCATTGGCGGGCGGCATGCTCCTATTGTGCGGAAACATCGCGATCAGCCGATCGGTCGCTCAGGTTGGGTTAATGCAGAGGATCGGGAGGTGGAGATGGAGAACTTAAGCGCGGAGCCATTAGTCAGTTTTTGCGAACTCCACTGAACGCACGCGTCCGGTCTAACTCTTGCACATTCTATTCACACACATGCATAACTTTGTACATACGCCTGTTCAAAGCGATCAATTATAACGTTTTGAAGTATATTTAACAGGTGTTTGTTATTGCCTCGGAACCCCTCTTATAATGACCTCTTACTAACCAAATACAAGGGGACACAACTGTTCATCCATTTAAACCGGATCGGACGACTATCATATACATAGCTGCCATAAAAACGATCGGAAAGTCTTTAGGAAAAAAATTGTACAGTTTTCAACAGATTTTCATATAATTTGAGATATTGCCATTTTGTATTATTCTAGAATTTCTGTTTTGATTTTATTAAAATCGGATTACTAAATCATATAGCTGCCATACGAACAATCGGGAAATTATTACAACGAGAAAATTTATCTTCGATGTTTTTCAAAATATTTTCATTTACACAGAGGCTTCGACATTTTTTATTTTTTGTTTCAGACTTTCGGGTTTAATTTTTTTTAAATAGCTGCCAATGAATCGATAGTTAAATGTAGAGAAAAATGCCTAACTGTGAAAGTCAAACTTTTACTTTAAAACCTATAGCAATACATGGTGAATGTAATGAAATTATGCATTAATTCGTAGTATTTTTTCATAAATATTATATTATGATATTATTAATGATCTAATTGCAATCTACCGTGTATTTTCATATCTTCCAAGATATAAAATTGCTTGATATCTGAATTGCAGAATCTTTCCACCCTGTCAATAAAAATGTCCTTTATTCCTGTATTGCTTTAACTACAGGGCTGTATAAACTTCGGCTTTCCGAAATTTTGTCTCTTATTATATTGAACTTTCTTCCACAATTGTTTAGACCATTTTTACTAATACCAGTTACCTATGTATTTATATTATATATATTCAACGAGAAAGGGAATTAACTTCGGCACGCCGAAGTTTGTATGCTCTTGAGGTTACGGACTGATAACAACTGAGACATTCTCACCTTCCAACGCTCCTTTACGACGTGACCCGGCTGCAGCAGATCTTCGGAAGTCATCTTGCCGGACTCCTTTTCTTTGGCTCCAACTACGATCTTGGCGATCTTTTCAGGATCAGGATGAGAATTAGGAATTGGGGGCTGAGCTGCAGGAGGTCCCGGCGACGATGGCACTTTAAAGGTGACGCGACTACGCAATCCTAACCGATTGTGTTTCGCCGGCAAGGTGGCCGATCGCTGCAATGCATTTGGATACCGATGCTCCTCGATTGTATATATATTGGGCTCCTCCACATCCACGGGAGTTGGGTCCCCAGCGTGTTCTATCTGCTTTAGGAGACGAGACTGCAGGATGGCAGCGCCCAAAGCCGCGGGTGGCGGTGGTTTCGTTGGCGGCGGTGGATGAAATCTCAATAGTTTTTTATTTAAATCTCGTCTAGAGTCTAAAAAGTGTTCCTGGTTGGATGACGGTGGAGCACCATCATCGGGCGCAGAAGCATTTTTATCGTTCCTGCAAAAGGAATGTAAGATTTTCAGTTATTAAGGGCATTTACACAGGCATGTATGTATATATACATACATATATATGTACATATGTTTGTATACATATTGATGCAGATTCATATATGTACATTACTGGGCGGTTTTATTTTCAGGTAAATATATATGTCATCCGATTTTGAAGGCTGCCAAAGCCACGTTCGGCAGAATATTATGAAAAAAAACATTGCCAACGTTCAGTTGTTAATTAATTGGCAGGTTTAATGCTTCCTCTGTAGTATGCAAACAGTATCGAAAATCCTCTGGCGTTTAGTATTTTGTTTATTTAAGATACGGTCAGATCAATAAAACATGGGTTTAAAATACGGTACACTGAAGCACGGTATGGAGAGGGTAAAACACCGTTTTATGGCAGTAAAAGAGAGCGACAGACAAATTGTTTAAAAAGGCTGTTCGTCAGCGCCGTTCTTAGGTCCTGAACGGAGCCACGAAATTAAAAATACTAGAAGTACTTTTAGTATTTCTCGAGCGGGGTGCGAAAAAGAGCCAAAAGGGAGGGGAAATATAAATTAATAAGTATAAATATAAAATTCGCCTTGCTGATCTATTATTAAACGCCAGAAATTTGTCAGGTCGAACCGATGAGTACGTCCACAGGTGCCACCGTGTTCTTTCATAACCGGACACCGATCAACCGGTATGGAATCATCGAATATTAAGACGTGTGGGATCTGTCCAAGGGATGAGCCACTGCAAGAATGCAGGTCAATCGCTTTGGGACAAATAATAATCAAAAAACAAGCATTAAATGTTGAAATGGTCTTATGTTTTAAATGAGCAGGATCAACAAAGTATGACCGCAACATATCTCTTCGAAATATGCCAAAGAAGTAGGGAGAAGAGCGGTCACACCACAAAAGAGTAAACGTATTCCCCCTTCAAAACAGTTCCATTTTAATTGTATGAACTATATTAGCTCTTTTGAGCTTCTTAATTCTTCCTTTTCGCAGTTTATTGTTCATGGCGAGATCAATAGAGGAAGATAAGCCGAGTGGCAAGTAGTCAAGAACAGCCTGGTTTATTAAAATAATTAGTCGCACTCTCTAGAAGTACTGAAAGTGCGGCGGAATCTCCTAACGCCATCCTACTTTCTAGTGTTTTTTTATTCTTAAGGTATTAAGGTGTTCTTCAAGCGGCAAAACTCCATATAAAAAAGGTAACTTTTTCGTTCGAATTCATTTTAATATCACTTAATAAAGTTTGTTTTCAAGGAACAGCTTGCTTCAGCTGTCAGTGTGCCCATGTTCGCTCCTTTTCTCCAATTTCTTTGGTCACCAAGCGAAATTTTTAGCGATTTCGTTACCTCAATTCTTCAATCGGATTTATCTTATGTTAGTACTAGGCTTTTGGACCTAGCTTAAAACGGCTTTCACTAACAGCCTTTGTAAATTTTTTGCCTCTCGCTCTCTCTCAATGCTTAGTTTGGTGTTTTACTCTTAGTGTATGTACCATACAGTACTAAAACAAAAAATAAAGATATTTTTTAGTAATATTTGTTTATACAATATAATGATGATATTACTGTGTTTATGCATAAACCTAATTTTTCTACCGCAATATACGATATGCTGTGATGCCACCTACTTAAACTACTTTTAAATGAAACGGCAACGCCAAACGATATTGTCAATAAATCAAATTAACTTCAAATGGATATAAACAGAAATATTATTAATTATAATTGCTTGTAGTGCACAGTATTAGTACTGTTAATTTTTAAACAAAAATAAGATAAATATTACTATAAATAATAGAAACTAAATAAAAATTAGGACAAAGGGAAACAAAATTCACAATATATAAATTGATATCGGTTTGAACAGTAAACCCGTTTATGAGTCGACATGTTAAGGAAAAATAGGATATATATATATATATGTTCACCTAAATATTGAGAAGGAAGAGAGTTGATCAGCTGATTTATTACTTTGATTTTGAGCCCCTGGAACCAGTGCTGACATCTTTGCAAATAAATAGCTTTTTCTGGCACTACGAATTTATAATCTAATAGTTTTAATTCCATTTGATATTTATATTTTTATTCGGAAGTATTGTCTTTTTTTTATTATTATTGTATGGTTCACAAAGATATCCGCACATGTATTTAACTCAAATTGATTTGGAAAATAGATTTATAATTATTCCTATTTTAGTCAATGCATTCCCCATTTTGTTGTAAGAAATATCATTTGAAAACGAAAGTGTTTTATATTGTAGAATTATTATTATAAGTAGTTTTCTTTTTATAACTTTGTGCAATAATTAACCATTTTTTCTACCTCATCTATACGTTTGACTTCGTAGATTCTGGCAGCACCACACATAGTAACGCAGTGCCTTTGTTATTTACCCTTAATTGTAAAAAAAAAACAACCCCATACTCTTTTAAGCCTATGCTAAAAAGGATTTATATGAATTGAATAAGCAGGTTAGCTTTGTTAGCTTCGGGATATATAGGTCGAAAAAGTTAAATAGTCAAGAATTCACATTGTACACACATAGACAAAATGATAAATCTACCAAGTAATTTTTATAAATACTATTGTTACATACCAGCAGTGCCTTTCCTTTTTTGTAGCAATTTGGTCCTTCTACATATAATCGAAAGTTCACATAAACCCCCGTTTATTGAGCAGAATCAATACTATAATCGGGATTTCGCTTTTGACACCTTGTTGAGTATACTACACTAAACTCGGATGCTATCTACTTTAAATACATTATATATTTAAGGATATTTACGGAAATTACAAGACTAAGTTTTGATTTTGATATTTTTTTCTCAATTAAACTGAAAAGCCAGCAGCTGACATAGAATATAACTTCTACTTTTCCAATTTTCCAAGCAACGTACTGCGCATGCGCTGTTCATAAGGCAGGACATATTCGATGGAATCAAAGTATCGATTATTCAGAACTAAAGGTTTAGTAGCGACTAGATTTAATCGATAGACTACACTTAACATAAGATTATATATGTATCTTTATTTGAAAGAGCCATGCCCAGAAGTTTACTCACCTGAGATTTTCTTGTAAATGCATGATGTCGTCTTTTGTTTTTTAAACTTTTCTAAGAATAATTCGCGTCTTTTTATGGTACAATGAAATCACAGTAATCTTATAACATTTTCTCATTTTTCCTTATCACATTCACTCATTTTTAAAATTTCCGAAGAAAATATTTTATTCAATACACCTTCAATTGTTTATATAAAATAAAGCTGCTACTCTGTATAAAAATATAAGGTACTAGGTATTTATAATAATATATAGAATATTTTCGCTTTATATATGTAGATACAAATATAAAATATATAGATAAGTCTATGTAACCGTATAGGAAATAGGTAAGTGAAATCTATTTTTAAAGCATTGATATAATTATTTTTACCGAATTTTGGAACTGACTTTAAACACATTTCACAGCAATCATTACTTCACATATTTAAACACTTAATTTGTATGTAAGTATATACATAGATAGATATAGGTCGATACGAATAAGCAGTTTTAAATATATTTTAAAATAATTGAAATTAATTTTGAACCGTATCCAATCACAATAATTATTTCCGACGTTTACTGAATTTTATTTAAAAAAATATATATAAGAAACACATATTATTATTGAAAGCAACCGCACAAATTTTCTAGGAAAAATTTCTAACATTTTCAACGAGCTTTTCGCTTATAACCAAAAGTATTTGTGCTCCGTCTCTCGGCATTTGATTCATATATACTTTTAGATATATACTGATAGATAAATATACACTATTTCTGTGTGTGTATAACATAAACAAGAACGAAAAAGCTATCTTTAGTCGGAGAAAAAGCTTGACACCTTTATAAAATGGATATTTTCGATCAATATTTTTATATATCTATGTAAATATTTTACATTTATTCGGTGACTTACATACAGCTTTATATGCTTATGAGCACATAATAATTAATTTCAAACACTTTTTTAACTAAATTAGTCTAAACAAAAACTTACTTTTAAAAAAATAAAGTCACTTATTATTATCTAAAAAAAGAATGAATTAATATATTAATTTCATTCTTTATTTTTATTTATTATTATTTAATTGGGATTTTCTATATTATAACTCGAATCCAAGATGATATTTAAATCCTTGCAGGGCATAATATTTTAAGACAGAAGTTTGCAGCGCAATGAAGGAGTAATTTCTGACCATATAAAGTATTTATGATCAGCATCAACAGCCAAGTCGATCTAGTGATTCTGGAACAAAGATCAATGAGTATTTTATACTTTCGATGTTTCCAAAAGCTTTTCAACATCGATGTTCACTTGGAAAACATCGATTTCACTTTTCTAGAGATGCCCAGCATATTAATAATTAATAATAAAAGTCGGATTGAATGTGTCCAAAAAAACTGTTTCCTTTTTTCCTTTCGGAGCTTAACCTGGGATGCTGACTTAAGATTACTCTAGTAGAATTCTCCTAATTAATTTACCTTACCTAGCGAACCGTAGGACGATGCTTAGCGTCGTGTTTTTACACAAACTTATTAGTCACTATAGGAGAGAGTTTGAAGGATTTTATGTTCCCCGATTACAATCGTACCTTTTACTCGCAACGTATCCTAATTTTTCTTCGTTCCAGTATTTATTTTCCTTCTTACGCGTCTATCCAAAACGCGAACGTGTCTTACGTTACACGGCTGCGCCCCTTGATCGGTTGGGCGGAAGGTGGGCGTGGGACGTGGGCGTTTATAGTGGCTTTTTCTGCTCGCGATGCTCTTTCTTTTTCAAGAATTTAAGGATCTTGTCGAACTCGAATGCTAGTCTGGAAGAAGTTGCATTGGAGTCCGAGATTTATATTTTTCAAAACACACGATCACTCACGAGCAGCCAAGAAAGTTGCGGCTCAAAAGCTTATTTTTTTTAAAGAACTCTTTCCTGCCGTAAGGGGGAAGTCCAAACCAAATTCCCCCATTAGCCTTAGGCAGACCCTCGATACCTTCAATAAGATTAGTTTTTTTTATATAATATTAAAAATAATTGACCGTAAAAATATTAATTTTAGATGGCAAATAAAACTGAGCGCAGTAGCTGCCTGAAGGCTGCAACAGTCACCAAACTCCTATTTCCAAATAAAACCCATTTTCCTAATGATATAAAATAAAAGTATGGCTAAAAAGAAAATTATTATTTAACTTCGATGGGTTTTTATGAAAGTACTCACAAACATCGATTCAAGCAAACATCAATGTTTTTCCAGCTCTACGATTTATCTTAATGAAATTTGCAGTTAGTCTTATATATACTCCCTCTCGTATATACAGACATATGTACATATGTATGTACGTCGGAACAGGCCTGATCGGACGACTATATCATACAGCTGCCATAGGAACGATCGGAAAATTATTTGAAAAAAATAAAACTTTTTGACAGATTTTCATCAAATTTGAGATATATCCATTCTAATTTTTTCCAGAATTTCTATTTAAATTTGAAGAAAATCGGACTACTATATCATATATGTAGCTGCCATACAAACGATCGGTAGATGTAGAAGAAAATGCAACACAGTGACTGTAAAACTGTATCTGTAAAAGTGTATGTATGTATGTATGTATATGTGAATGTAAATTAAGTAGACATTACATAGTTTTTTTGTATATATATTATATTTGTATATAATTGTATATAATTTATATTGAATTAATTCCTAGTGATCGAATTGAAATCTGCAAAGGTGTACAAACTTTGGAACCCGACATTTTTATTACTAGCAAGTGTTATTTGCATATTGTTTACGACACTTATTTTATATTTATTATTTTGGTTGACAAAATAAACATATACTCGGCCCTGGATTTTGGATTAATAATGTTTCCTCTGTGTGATTATTACAATCTTCCATCTGAGCATGCATTATCTTTTGCAGTAATCGCTGAAATAAAAGTTAAAAAATTATTCACTTTAGGAATTGTGTTGATAATTAAAAAAATAAATGTTTTTAGTAATAGTGAAAGAAGGTATATTTACATATAATTATCAAGGATATACAATTGTATTAACTTGTATTTTTATATAAATAATTCCTACCTTTAGCTTGCCAATTTCAGTACGTAGAGTTATAATTTTAATCTCTCCTTGGTCTAAGGTTCCTCTCATTAAATTGATTTCCGCTTGAAGATTAATAAGAGACACATCATAACTGCTCTTCCTTTCGCTAGTTACTCTCGAACGTAGGCACAATGACGTCTTTCGGATCTACATAAAAATGTTCATATAGTATTTAAATATCCACACATATAAAATTATTTAATTAATTAGCTCACCTGATTCCTTAGACTCGTATCCGTATGAATAGTTGATGTTTTTCTTATTAAGTCGCTGGACTCCTTAAAGTTATTTGGTCCTAATATTCCACTTTGTGCGAAATATTGCTTGGCTTTATCAATACTGGTTTCATCTTTTGAGAATGTTTGGTTATTATTATTTCTAATTTCTGCATTGTATTGTTTTGTGTTCTTTAAATTTCCAATATCGTACAGTTGAGTAAAAGGAAGAATCTTTTGTATCTGCATTTGTTGGCTCTGCGCTGCATTATTACTCCAATAATACATTATATAAGAAAAATTCGAAGAATCTGTTTAAAAAAGTAAAGTTTGTTTATTTCATCTTTAACTACATATCCTTGATAACGTGGTCTATTAGCACAAAAATCTATTTATTTATAGGTTAAAACAACAGTCAAAACTGGAGCACCATAAATTCCAAAAAGCTTAAAAAATCATTAAAAATATCAGCCACAAATATCTGTCATGACCCAGACAGAATGTTCAAGGAAACTTTCTTTCCACTTCGTGTCCCAGCCGCATTAAAATGTTTAATCCATAAACTTCAATTGTACTTAACAATAATTGATATAAAAATTATATTCCGAAAGATTTACCGATTTTTGTTTAATTCCTAATAGGTATTGATTTAACACGCATTTTGTGATATAGGTATTTGTTGATTCTTGTTCAAACAATCTCTTTGATTTCTAAATAAATACAACTTGTGTTGTTTGTTAGTTAATTCTACTTTGTTTTTTATACTGCTGTTTAGTCATTCTTATTAGTAATGTATAAATGACTCGCATACCACAAATTACGTAAAATCAATTAATTTAATTGAATACCAAAAAATGTATTGGGAAATCCTATCACCGAAGTTTTCCGTTCACTTGTTCTAGACTTTGTAGTGCTAGTAATCTTCTGGTACCGCTCATAAAGAAGATGAAGGAAATGTTGGTCAAAAATTATTACCAATAGTATATTATAAATATTAAGTTGATTATAGATTGAATATCAATCTTTTATATAGATATAGATACATAGTTATACCAATACATCTATACATACATATACGCAAATTGTAAGATATAAATATTTATAAATGTACCTAAGTTTGTACAATCATTGAGCATTTTTTTTTCGATAAAACTACATATGTACTGAGACTAGCAAAAAAATAATAATAACATGGTTGAGTTGACTATTTCCGAGGGCTTTTACGCATTTTTTTTTTTAGAATAGAAGGAAGGGAAAAATTCCAAAAGTGCCCTGAAGCTGCTTACCTAAAATATTTTTGAAAAAAAAAACTGCGCACAAAAATTGTTTGCATCAAGAAATACTATATTAGTAATGCAATAGCTCAGAAAATCGATAAATCTACATAAAAGACTAAACAGAAGAATAAAAGAATAAATAAATGATAAATGATAAATTTCTATAAATTTCATGATTTCATCCATCATGATCAGATGGTTAATTTTTGCTATCGAAATGTTACGTTTTCTAATCGTTTTCTTATGCTCAAAACATAACTTGTTATTTTGTTTAACGGCAAACAAATTTGAAAAATACGTTTTATATTTAAAATAAGCAATAAATAATATTTTTGTACTAATTTATCATATCATATTATATCATATATAAAATATAAATTCAACTCTAAACAGCTGTTTCTCACAGAAAAGGGATTCCACTTTTTTCACTGTTTAAATTTATAAACAACGTTTTTGACCCTCCTTCAAAACTATTAATGCACTATTTTACATTATAGAATTATTTAGTGACTGTGTCATTCCACTGACAGAATGGCAGCCCTTGCGATAACTTTCTGTGATGGACCTATCGACCCCTCGCCAAATCGAAAATTCATATTGCCAACGGCAAGTTTTTTTTTTGTCAAATCTGGGCTGGGGTCAGAAATACATTTTTTTTATATGACTACTACTGATGGTGCCGAAAAAACGTCAATAGAACACTAAGTAAATTATTTTTCAACATTTACTTACCTTACTACCCTAATCAGCAAGTTCTTGTTTCCCTTTTCGGAGAAAGACAGAAGAAAGTTATTCTTTTTGAAACTCAATAAACTTATACTGACTGCTGATAAAAATTATGTTTTGAAAATGAGCAGAAGGGCCTATTATAGATTTTTGTGACTTTAATAATTATTTTTTTTATTTATAATGTTACGTATCTGCATATCATATCAACATATATTTTAAAAAGGCCGAGTGTAAATAAGACATTAGAAATCAAAACACCGATAAAAGTGTATATCGAAATACTCGCATCCTTAGTTTATAAAATAATAGAGAAAGAAGTTTCGTTTGCCAAAAAGAAGCAAAATGGCAGATAAATATTCGTCAGATCTTTGTCGAATTGTAATTGCTCAGATTACGCAAACTATAGGCTATAGCAGCACTCTGAGTGCACCCTTGGAGCTACTGCAAGATGTTATGCAAAAGTTTATGGATGAGTTTGCCCGTGACCTCCATTTACACATGGAACATGGTGAGTCTCCTCAGATTTTTCGAAGATAGCTCCTTTTTTACTTACATTTAAACTATTTACTACAGCTAATCGTCTCGAGCCAAGTGTTAAGGATGCTCGTCACAGTTTAAAAAGTCTAAATATTAATGTGCAAGAGCTATTGGATTATATTGGCAATGTAGAGCCAGTGGGTTTCACGCGCGACGTACCGCAGTTTCCTATTAAGAGGGCTTCGAATATGAATTTTTTGAAGCCTGGCAGTGCCGAAACTTTGACGCGACCTATACACATCTTTGAATATTTGCCACCGATGCAGGAAACTGAGTGCAGGGAGACTGAAAAGACAGAGTTCACACAGAAACTGGATGACCTCTGTGCCAATACGGAAATTGCTGATAAACTTGGCTTTAATCATCATAACATAGAATCCCAATCTTCGAACCCAGCTACGTTGCATTTCCCTTCGTCAAGCAATAACAACGTTGACTCGGATCAGAACCGTTCTTCCATGTGGGAACTGAGCAGCGTCGTGATGACAACAGGCGGTTTTATCAGTCCAGCTATTGAAGGGAAACTACCAGAAGCAGTTGTACCGGACATAATTGGTAAGAGATTTCATCTTATACTGGGGATGGTCGCATAAATGTCAAGGAGCAGTTCTTGTCAATATCCTTTTCATAAATATTAAACAACCTTTTTTACGGCCGCTTAAACCAGCAAGAGCTTTTCAGCCACACCAGCATTTAACTATTTAACTATTTAAAGACATGTCCGTCTGTCCTTTTCTAAGCAAACTAGTCTTTTAGTTTTGAAGATATCTAAATGAAATTTTGCATGAAACTATATTCTCTCAATCGAATATATATGAATAGCTGAATGTAATTTAAATAGGCATTGAATAAATTCCTAGTGATGCCTATATCCTAGTGCAAGGGTATATAAATTTCGGTGTGCCGAAGTTAGCTCCCATTCTTGTTGTATAGCTAGTATTATTGGATTAACCTAATGTTTGTTCTTTTATTTTCTCCAGATAAATACAAAGGTCTAGATGCACCGCCCATAACGTCATTAATTTCCACACCGTTGGACTGCTCCCCGAAAATAGAAACAACGTCGACTGTAAATATAAAGGCACCATTGTCCGAACTGGAAATAGATAATGACAAGCAAATGTCTGCAACAACAACTACAACAAATGCCAATTCGGATCCATCATTATTTAATAATAGTAATTTACCCGCGCCCAAAGCATCAACTAAGAAGTATAAAAAACAGAAGGATGGCTTAAGCCGCGATAAAAACGATTTTAAAACCCAGGAAAAGGCCCAAAGAAAAGCCATGAAGTTATATCAAAAATTAGCCAAGAATCAAAACGATGAAAGTAAAATGAAAAAGTCAAGAAAGTCAGCCGATGGAAACAGAGCACAACTCGAAAAGCTAATGAGAAAACAGGCAAAGCAAAGGCAAAAGCAATTAAAAGGGTTAACAGTTGACAATAAAAATCAGAATTATGTGGAAAACCCTGAAAATGTAAATGCACCTGTGAGTTTCAATGCAGAAAACCCAGAACCTGTTAAAAGTTGCCCTGAGCTGATACCTGCTGTGTCTGCAAACCAAAATGATCAGAGTTCAGGACTTATTTTGGCAGAGGCAAAGAAGACTTGCGAGCCAGAGCGTAATAAATTGGATATATTTAAGAAAATAACTAAGCAAAGAACGGTTTTACCACCTAGTAATGCATTTAGTAAGCCCATAATAGCAGGAAACCCACCTATAATAAGCTTACCCTCTGGGACAACCATAACTCCTACAAATGCACCAACACCGTTGGCTTTACCCTTAATCGCTTTAAATTCAGAGACAACCATAAGAAATTGTAATCTAACGGAGCAAAGACAATCGTCTGAAGTTAATCCCGTTGACATATTAGTTAAACCCAAAAAAAGGGGTCGGAAACCGGGAGGAAAAAATCAAATAAAACCAACAAATCTCGCACCATCCCAATCGGTAATTAACCTACCCATTCCCAATTTAATAAATTCAACAAGCATATCCGCTGAGCAGCCACTTAACCTAAGCAACTTCACAGACCAATCAGTGAATTTAATTTCAAAAAAATTGGTATTCAAAGAAAAAAAGGAAAGGAAAAAGGGCAAATTGAAATATGAAACTCTGAATGTAAGCGGAGATAAAACGGTTAAGGAAATCAATAAGAATATGATGTACACTTCGCCCGAAAAAATCTCTTCTTTAACCAAACTTAACGTCGTTCATGATCAGTTTGTCACGTCCCCAAATACAACCGCTACACCCTTGTACTCAGCCCATCAAGGAACAGTAGGAGCAGGAATGGTGGCAATGCCTTTGCTGCCTCTCCTACATTTTCCACCGCAACCAGGTTTAATACCTACGGGGCCACCACCTGGTATTTTCCCTGGCGTAGTACCTGGTCTTGTGGGATTTGGTGGGGGTGGCAATGCCGGCAAGGTGGGAATGCCTCCGTTCTTTGCCTTCTCAGGTCCACCAGATACTTCTATTGCTGTCAAAAATGATGATGGTATGTAATACTTAATAATATTAGTATTTTATTTAAGAAACAAAAACATTTACAGCTACAAACGTGGATCAAGTGAAATTGTTTGGGCGCACGTCCTCCGAAAATCGAAACTACTGCAATGTTGCACCTTTAATCCCGCCCGACGCTATCAAACTAAATGAATGTAAGTTACCCAACAGAAATGACTACGATTTTTTCAATTCAAGAATATATCTTCTTAATTTCGAGGAACGCATCTTACTTTTGCTTTTTAATTCAACATAATTTAATCGAAATCCTATTATAATACATAATGACTAATGGTTGAAACTGAAAAGTGTAAATTACGACTATATAGATGGCTATAAGCAAGGTTTCATTCAGATAGCTCACTAACTGATCGATGCGTATTAAACTAAAATTTGTAAACTCTAGTGGCATTGTTTTTGTTTTGCGAGAGCAAAAAAAGCCACTGCGTGTCCATCTCGGCTATAAAGGATTCTGATCATGCGCATTACAGTCTCAATAATCCTTAGCTATTTGATACGCAATAAAATACAAACTGGTTTAGGCAAAATGTAAGGATAATTTGTTTGTAATTCCTGATTTATTCTGCTAAATAAATTTCAACACTTTCAAAATAAGTAATCTCCTCCCAATTAAATACACTTATGCCAACGTTTTTTCAAATCCTCTAAACTTGCCAAACAGTCCCTTTTCGATATAGCCATTATCACCTTCTTTGATTAAGCCAAATCAACTTGTAACACGTTCCCCGGAGTGGTCCTTTGAGCGCTTTAAGTCATTCCCGACCCTCTTTGAAGTCTATTTACCACTTGTAAACACTTTTCTGTGGCATGGTAGAATCACCAAAAGCCATAGCGTCAAATCTTCAACGTTTTCACAACCAAAATTTCAGTCCGCAAACAAAATTTGATAGCACTTCATTGTTAAATTAAATCAGACAGAAAATATAATTTAAAACTCAGTAGCATAAACCAGTAGTCACATAACCTTTAATTACCTAACATCAACTCTTTTGTACTTCTACATTAAAGGCGGCGAAGTTGCTTGTGTGCCTTCAAATGTGGACAATTCGTATGCGCCGACTCTGCAAAAAGGCAAAGCTACTGGCAATCTGGGCGACCCCATTGAAGTCTCAGACGAAGACTCTGATGAAGCGATAGAAAAAGGAAGAAAACCAGAAACCCCGCAATTATTTGAAAATAAGTCCCAGTTGGATTTAAGAAGTATACTGCCTATACCTGATAAGGCTAAAAATTTTAAGAGTCCCGTGAAATTAAGCCTGGTAGGCAGTACTCCTCCATCCACTAGCTCCACACCCTCCATTTCCACCACAACACCATTTCCGCCGCGATTCCAATTACCCAGTTTTATGGGCGGCGGCGATAAGTTCAGCTTGGCAGGTGGAGCAGATCTCATACCATTATCACGCGTGGATTGCGGCTCTGCATATTCCTCTCAAAAAGTTCCCTCCAATAGCTTGACAGCTCAGCATTACACCAGCGATGATAACCAATCGTTTTTACCAAAGTTTCCGACATACGAAGACATTACCATAACACCCACAGGAGTAGTATCTTCGACAGATCTCAAGCAGCGCAAGCATCACAAGAAGCTGAAGAAAATAAAGGAGGGCAAGGTCAAAAAGAAGAAGGACAAGAAAGAAAAAACTAAGGAAAAGGACCTTATTTTGGACGGGAGCATAGCGACCACATCCGATAAGAGTGACAAGAAGAAGCAGAAGAAAAAGAAAGATAAGCAACAGGTTTGTACCTTTTAAAGTCTTTGTACGTTAAGCTGTTTTTTTTTTCTTTTTTTTTTTTGTTTAAATTTAAATGTGTTACAAATGGTTAAGTTCTCAAAGTCGCCACAAGCTGATCGTATTACACTATATATTATAGACCACATCCATAATCCATATACCCGATGATGACGGGGATGAGGGTTTGCCTCTAACCAACAACATCGTCGAACATGGCCCCGCTGCAAACTTATTTGTGGGGACAACACCTGCAACTGCAATTTCCCCAAAGTCGACTCCGACTCATTCTCCAACACAGATACCAAAATTAACGCTGAAAATAAGTGGGAAATCCACGCCCTTGCCACTTCCACTTGGTGAAACGATGGACATTAAAACACCTCCGACTATTCAACGGGAAAGAGATCATTCGCCGGAACTTGCTCGCTTCTCTCCACTGGTCACTGGTCCACCGAAAACGAAACAATGTATTATTTTGGACCGTAACTAATTATATAATAATATAACTAAACATTTTCTCCTAATTTTCAGCTGATCCAATCATAGCACCGGCAATTCCACCTGTCTTAGGCAACCTTGCAGGCTATTCTCCTGTTAATCCTACATCTGTGCAGATGCCTTCGCTGGTACCTAGTCCGACGAGTTCAAGGACTCTACATCCACCAATGATATCATCTTCATCCTCCTGGATGTCGATACCAAATGATAGCACTCATACCCATACCTCAGCCACGTGTACTCTCTCTGCAAGCTCCGTTCTATTGCCACAACAATTAATGCTGATGACGACGCCGACTCCAAAACCAAATATAAATAATTTTCCATCAATGAACGTGGCAGCCGCAACAAGTGGAAGAACGTCTACTTCCAATAGTCCCGCAGAAAATTCCCCACAAGTTGCGGAAACCAAAAATCACCATCGACCTTCGTCCTATGTGGATGCCGAAGGCAATCGAATTTGGATTTGCCCTGCGTGCGGCAAAGTGGATGACGGTTCTGCCATGATTGGCTGTGATGGCTGCGATGCGTGGTATCATTGGTATTTATTAAATCATTTAAAAATATCTACTATTATTATAAAATATATATTTCAGGATATGTGTGGGCATAACCATTGCTCCCAAGGACAACGATGATTGGTTCTGTCGAGTTTGCATCACGAAAAAGAAAGTTGGGAGTTCGGATAAAAAGGCAAAGAAACGAAATAAGAAAAAAATTAACTAAAAAGCGGAAAACTCTAAAAATTCACATTAAACTGAAGAAAATGTTAAATAAACACACCTGACAGCCTACTAATTAAAATATAATCACCGGCTAAGGATTTGCTTAAAGTAATGTTGCCCTGTGGGCTAAGAATGTGCCTCGTTTCCACGGAGTTTTTAAAGCTTTTAAGTTTCGCTCGTAAGCCTAGTAGTAAGATAAGATTAATCAGCTTGAAGAATGGAGTTAGCGGAATCGCTACATTTCGCTTGGTAACCAGTGTGACCAAAGAAATTGACGAAAATTCGCAAAATGGTCACACTGACAGCTGGAGTCAGCTGTTTCTCGTAAACAAAATTTATTAAGTGATATTAAAATTAGTTCGAACGGATCGGATATTGGAAAACTATTTATTGATGTATTCGCCGCTATACAGCTAGAAGAGAATAATCAGAGCCACCATACCCGTCGACTCCCAGTAACATATTATTTTACGTATATTAAATGCCTTTTGTGAGTTAATTTCCAAATTATGGGTCATTACGGCAATTATGAATTTAACCTCTTGTTGGTTAGAAAATCGTTCCATAATAATACTTTTTCCCTTAAATTTTCTCTCGTCTCACTTTAAAAATATATGCAATGCATTATTTCGTTCGCTAAATCACAGCTGATTAGTTTTTAGATCTGGCAACCCTTTACATTTTTCGCTAGCAACATTTATCTTATGTTAGTACCCGCACAAGCAAAAGCTAAGAAAATGTTCCTTCTATTCGCTCCCTTTTTTTTATGGACTTTTGCCGCTTGAAGAATTTGTATCTTATGTTAGTACGTAACATTTTGCGGAACTCCTCGTGTCCACTCTGATATCAGCCGTATGTTTTAGTCCCTGTGAATTAATTTGATGCCCAATAATTTGATTTCGACGTTCGTTCTGCATTTCATTTGATATCGATGGATAACTCACAGTGTAAATGGGCTATAAATATAGCTATACATGATATGTACCGCCTTTTTTGAACCTAGTATGGGTATTTTAGTTACTATTTCAAATTTAAAGATATATAAGACCTTTAAGTTGACATGCGACAGCTTGATCAAGACCACACTTAATATCCCATCCCATATTTATTATTCTCAAATTAATAAATGCTCATAATTTTTGAGAAACATTTAATATGCTTTCTTTCCCAGTTACGAGTATTTTTTTCTTTTCCAGTATACTTAGATGCGTGAGTGACCAATATTAAAGTTATTGCATATAGACTATCTTTATCGAAACATCACCTTTATCTTAGAAGACGTTAAAAACAAAAAATTAAGTAGGCAGAAATAAATATTATTTTTCGAATCCTTTAGCTAGGAATGTGTGCCGCCATCTTTACAATTTTGTAATGGTAGATACTATCTACTAGGTAGATTAAAAATTGTAAATATCTCAGCGAAGAAACTGTATTCTGTATTATCTTTACAAGTTATTCAAGTGTCGTAATAGTGAATAGGCCAACTAAAATCACTCAACGGAAAACCAGAAAACGAAAACTCTGCTGTGTTATTTACGATCAAATCAATGGTAATACAAGTTCTTAAGCATACGGCCGGTTATAGGGATTATTTATACGGTGTACTTATTTGGTTACCGTTTTGACTTTGAATTCTATTAAGAGTATTTTTTGTTAGCAGATTTAAAAGAATAGGCTTTGATTAGTAAACATCAGTGAGAATATTTACTTGAGACTAGAACAAATGTAAAAATTCAAGAAATTGTAATTGGGAAAACTGCAAATATTGTAACAATGATTTTCATATTTAAATTGTAGCTCCATTGGCATTGCTCGCTTCCAGATCTTGGTTTTGATCCTCAGGCAGAAGAAGAATTTGTGCTGTGGCAGCGGCGCTTGTTCCAGTTCCTTCTCCAGATGCTGCATCTGCTCCTGAAGCTGTTGCATTCATAGAATCTTTCTTATGGGTACTGCTATTGCCAGTGGAATCACTATTTGCACTACTACTATTATTGCTGCTGAGCGCCATCCGTTGCATTTGTCTGATAACTGTGGCCGCATAATAAGCTTGCTAAAAACAATTGATATTATATTAAATATACATAAGTATATATTAAATTTATATTTACAACGCACCTTCCAGCGTGATTTTGCAAAGTTCTTTTTCAGCTGCTCTGAGACGGTTCCATGAATATTTCTGCTGCTCGCCTCATTGCCAGAAATCCTACAATGCGGGGAAACATGTATTAGAAAATCATCTGCACTAAAAGATAGGGGCTATCTCAGAAGCTGAACTTCGGCACGCCGACGATTGTATACCCTTGCACATTGCAATTCGATCATTAAAAATTATTAAAATACACTACATTTATTTCTGTTAAACAAGAAAGGAAGCTAACTTCGACACGACAAAGTTTGTATATCCTTGCAGATTGCAGTTCGAGAGACTAGTTTGCGTAGAAACAAGCAGACGAACGGACGGACATGGCTAGATTAACTCGGTCGATGATGCTGATCATGAATATATATACTATATACTCCTGATTAAAATAATAATACCCTGCAAGGGTATAAAAATCGTATGTTTGGGCCAATATTTTACAACAAAGTACAATAAACCTGTACTAGTAACAGTACCATGCAATTCATTCTCTATATAAATATATTCAGTCTATTCATTATTCATTAAAAGTGTAGTGGCGAATAGGCACTTATTCAGTAATTGTAATGACGGTAAAACTAAGAATATTCTTATCTCCAAATTTAAATAAAAAAAATTAATTCCAAATGGGTATGTTAGTATTTATTTTATATATGAGAGTACTACTTACCAGGCATGAGCCAACGCTTGCTTACATGTATATCGCTTTTCTACGGTAACACACATTAGGTTTCTTATAAAATGTTTGGCCGACTCACTGATCTCATCCCAATACGGCGAATCAAACTCGAATTCCCCTGAAAACAAATATTCAATCAGAATTATTTACACAATGTATACATATTCCAATACCAATACCTTTTAAAATCTGAGCGAATAAATTGGCATCGTTTTCATCGTAGAACGGAGGATAGCCACATAATAGAATGTAGGATATTACCCCAATACTCCACACATCGACGGCCTTGCCATATGGCTTTTGTGCTAGCACCTCGGGTGCCACATAGCCGGGTGTTCCACATGCCGTTGCCATAATGCCCGAGTCTTCCATTTTGGATAGTCCAAAATCGCTGATCATTATTTTGCTATCATCTTCAGCGCTGTAGTATAGCAAGTTTTCCGGCTGTTCATGGATTATATTATTCGGTTACTATATTTATATTATATTTACTTTGTTACTATGTGTTCGATTTGTTGCTCAAAATTTCGGACCAAATCAGCTTTCAGCTGGCGTCGCTTTCATACCAACAGAGAGTTTCATTTTTTCGAGTACTTAGTACTCCTTAGTACTCAGCAGAGCTGAAGTTTGGCAGCCCTGCAAATATGTATATTTTCTTTGGCAAACGAACTAAGAATAGGAATTCCTTAGCTAGGCAAGCGCAACTAGGAATAAATACTAGAATACATTTCGGTCTACCCCTTCCCACCAAACGCTGAACGGATGGTCCGTTCCGAAATTGTTCAGTTTATTTTCCATCCATATTTGATGGACTTCCTTAGCGATAGTTAGGTGATGGTTTTTGGTGCAACTCAGAGTTCGTCTTCTTGACAATGAAAAATTGACCATTCACTACGAAAACGATAGCAAAGATATAAAGGGACAAATTTAATTGGAAGGCGCAAGCTACAAGTACGCTCAAGGAACTCGTCGGTGTTTTCCGGTATATCATTGCGGGGTAATACATTAATTAATTATGCGCCAACATCCAATGCGTTTAAATGTATTTCGCTTTATAAAGTTTGTTTACAAAGAATGCAAACAATGGAAGTCAGTGTGACGCAAATAAACATTTTTTTTTTGGTCAATGAAATGAATCACAATTTCGATCATAGTCTATACAATCTTTAGCGCTGCTTACCTTAAGATCACGATGCACGACACCCTGTTCATGCATATAATCGACAGCCTCCAGAATTTGTCTGATAAGATGAGAAGCGTCCTTTTCCGTGTATGATCCCTTTTCAACAATCCGATCGAAAAGTTCACCACCAGTAACCCTGTAAAATGAAAGAAAAAGATTAGATAAAACAAAAAAGGCAAGGCTAATTTCGGCAGGCCGAAGTTTTTATACCCTTACAGCTTGCAATAGGAGCATTAAAAATTTATTCGTTCGAACTATGTAATGCCAACTCTCTTTACATGTACTTGTTAATATTATATTTAGAGTTTTACAGTTACAGGCGATCATTCCTATGCGACCTATATGATATAATCATTCGATTTGCATATTAAAATCGAAATTCTAAAAAATATGGGACATATCACCGAGTTGATGAAAATATATTGAAAACAACGAAATTATTATTGATCTATTAATTTTCAGAACATTCCGATTTTCATAAAATTGAAATCTAAACTTTAAAATAACGCAAAACGGTCATACTCGAAGTGTATAGAAATACGTTGAAAACTGGGAAAGTAATACATTTTTTTGTAATTTCGTTCCTATGACCAGGTTTGTATATGATGTAGCTGCCCGATCTGGACCGTTCCAACTTTTAAAATTATGAAAATAGTAAAAAGACTATCTGCAAAGGATCTTTTAGATAGCTTAAATAGTGATCAAGAATATATACATATGTAAGTATTTATATTTTATATGATCGGAAATGACTCCTTTACCGCGTTGCAAGCTTGTGACTAACAATATAATACCCTGCAGAGGTATTTTAAAAATATGAGTATCGTGTGAAAAAAGGACGGAATATATTGTTCACATACAACTCCATGACGAGATACACCTTGGATTTGTCCTCATATGTTTCCAACAGTTGTACTATATTTGGATGGGTTAACCTGAAAAGGTAGAATTGTGAGGGAATATTTAATTATTTATCAATATTTGTGAATGGTATAAATAATCAAAGAGCATTAACTTGCATTTTCAAAAGGTTCTGTTTTCCTCAAAAGTTTATATTAATGAATGTAATTTTCGCACCCTTAAGCATGATTATGTAGTTTTTCAAACTCATTGGCATTTGAAACAAAAATGTCTCAGCTCAAAATAGAGGATCTCGGGGAAATAGAACTCACCGCCTTCCATTTGGACATTTGCCTTCGAAATGATTTGCACTGAACCTAAACACATGAAAAGAAAGCAAATTAAAGCAAACAGGAAAGTGTTTTGACAAAAAAAAAAACTATAAAAACAATATACAAATAAACTTAGTAAATAAATATATTTAAAATAGTATAGATAGATTTGATTAAATTATTGCATATTGTAGCCGACGATAACTATGTATTAAACATAAAATATTTTTTGTTAGACGAAAAACGATCAGAATATTCAAAAACGCGTTACTTCATGAGCAATTTTATGAAATAAAAATTCAATGTAAATGTCGTATCCCAACTTAGAATCCTCAATCTAACTGTTACCCTGTTAACCAGCACTCATTACGGTATTACCATATTTTTGTAAATGTACGAAATATGTATATTTCTTACCTCCTCAGTACACGTATTTCATTTTCCAGTGATTCTTCCTTGCCCTTTAACGCTTTCTTATCGATTATTTTCACAGCAAAATGATCACCTGGCGTCTCTTTACTCTCGGCCAAACGTACTTCTGAGAAGGCACCACTGTCGTTGAACGAGATTTCACAGATTACTTTATAAATATAAATTATTCCAACTTTTGCTACGTACGTCCCCAACAGTCCATGGAGATTATATTTCTCTTCAATTGACACTTGTTTGTTCAACTCCTTGATATCCCGCGCCTTGGCCTTCTTCCCCGAATCTTTTTTGCCAAAGAGGGGCATTTCTTCGTAAAATGTAGAATCTTTTTGGATTTAGGATTTCAGAAGGTAACTGCGTAGGTATGGTGCATAACTATATTGACTTCAGACTCCGAACAATATTGTCTGAAAAATGAATAACATATATTTAGTATCAGTAAAATGTACTTGTTTTTGATTCGAGCTTCCAATTAAGTATGTCACGGCTCAGAGTTCGCGGTTAAAGGTTAGTTTTGAGCTGATTATCACTTAGAAACGCGTACATTCTCTCGAGAATAACACCCATATGTACTTATTTATACACAACAAAATGTTTACGTAGTATAGATACATATATGTATGTGAGTACATGCATACGTAGGTGCACGTACATATGTATTTTTACATATTTTGAGTGGTTCTAAATTGTTTAAATACGAAGTAAAAAAAATAAATAATTGGAATCAGGCGATTTTTTAAAGAGCACAACACAGAAACACCACACAAACTTTATCACAAAATGCACGTACATATACAGCACATAAGCTTGTACTACAATGTTTTTGTTTAATTTCAAGATTGTTAGTGTGTACTATTTTATTATTAATTTTATATATAAAATAACAAAATGGATATAAGAACATTCATTTTTGTTATTTGTACACATATCATGAACATTTATATACGAATACATTTGTGGGATGAGTTATTAAATAAAAGTATAATAATAATAACAAAATTGGTAACTTGCATATTTTAGATTTGTCTGCTGGCTCTAGTTATGCATTTAACATTTGTGCACTTTAAAGCTTTCTATTTTATTTATTTGAAAATGAAAACACCTAGAGTGAAATAACAATTAAAAATATTTTTGTGTAATATTGATTTATTGATTTACATCCAGGCGCATGCGAAACTTATAGAGGCACAATTAGAGTGAGCACACTCGATACCAATCAGACACCTTCGATAGTAGTCGTTCGTGTCACCGATAGCTGGCGGATTTCCAAACAAGGTGCAATCGATTTTTCAGCAAGGCGGGCAATATTGTTTCGAAAGGGAAACCAGACTCAAAGACAATATTTATATGGATAATGTTATTTATATGATGCACTACGGTCCTTGTGATACCAAGAATCTGCTTGTTCGGGTTAGGTATTAGTAGGCGCAATAGAAAATATAGAAAAGAATACGAAACAATGAACTACCAGCGTGTTAACTCATTGTTTACGTGCATGCGTACTGAGTGGGTTAGGATTAAAGTTTTTAGTTCAGGAAGGGTTAAGATTTAAGGTTATTGTGTACAAATCGTTATAAATTGTATATAAGACTCTTAAGGGGTTAATGTAATTGATCTACAGTGGTACAACACTAAAGGTATGTGTAGATGTATGATCGATCTAGTGTTTCTACTCGGTACGAAATGTAATTAATCTAAAGAGTCAACACTTTCCACGGTAGCTCAGATAATTTTTTAATTAAAGGTAATGTTTAGCATAGATATACGGTTGGCTAATACTATTATGACAATACTGTTTTAGTAAGAGTTTTCATTAAAGATCTGAAAGCACCTTAGCCAGTTACTAACATAAGATAAATATTCTTCAAGCGGAAAAACTCCATATAAAAATAGATTGCGAAAAAAAAGGGCTTAGCTTTCGCTTGGCCGGGTACTAACATAAGATAAATGTTGCTAGCAAAAAAAAAAAAAGGGTTGCCGGATCAAACAACTAAACAGCTGTGATTTAGCGAGCGAAATAACTATTGGTATATAAAGACAACTTGGTGGGAAAAATATTGACAAAAATTATTATTCGCATGGAACGATTTTCTAACCGGCAAGGAAAGGTTGTAATTAATAATCATTGTAATGACAAGGACAATAAAATAAAATTTAATTCACAAAAGGCATTTGAAATAGGAAAATAATCTGTTATTGGAATATTTTCTGAATTGAAATTTTTTTATGGTTTACTCTTTTAGAGCGGTGTGACCCTAGACGCATTGCAAACATAAATCCGAGCAAATAACATATTCATTTGTCTCTTTCAAGGTCCTAATAAATGGACTGATTAATAAAAACTGAATTACTGTGTCATAGCGCCATAATTGATTATACGATATTTTCAGTCTATCAGCGACTCCGAGGTTGCTAATAATATCGACCAAATTACCGAAAAACCAATGTGGTTTTCTTTTATACTTAAGCTATGTATATATTTCGGTAACCAGTGCGACCAAAGAAATTGAAGAAAATGCAAGAAAGTTGGCACACGCATAACTGAAGCCAACTGTATTTAATTTTAAAATAAGAAGATAGCTATTTACATTGTAAGACCTGTAATGCTTTTCTCAGATAGTGAATTAACAGTTCATATTTTTATTTAACGGGTTGTAAGCAATCTCTCTCGAACTTGCTTAAAATTCTATGTTATTGTTAAGTCTTTAAGCCTTGATGGTCATGATTCGTCGGTTCGACGACCATTTTAAGGATCATTTAAAAAAAGAAAGAAAAGGCTGTTTATCAATGTTAACTTTAGATATTATTTTTAATTTTGAGTTGTTAATAATTATATAAAACGCTACCGAAAAATATTTACAATTTTGAAATTTTGAAGTGTGACCGTTCTTTTCACAACTTCTCCGGCATTTTAGGAGGATAAATTTTGTGGTCATACTTTGTTGACCCGGCTCTTTTCAAACTTAACACGCGTTTAACATTTAATACTTGGTTTTTTGATTAATATTTGACCCAAAGCGAATGGCATATTTTATCGGTGGTGCAACACTAGGACAGCTCTCAAATGTCTTAATATGACAGCAATCTAGAATACCTGCACATTTAACAATCTGTTCCAGGTTCATCCAGATATCTTAAATCGGCAAGGCGATCTGAGAAGCTCTCAAATTTTGTCCTTGCTAGCCTTTAATGTAATTGCAAAGAACCTGTAACCTGAAATACTGCATTTCCCTTGACTAATTTAATTACAATAACTATATCAGCTCTTCTGCACTTCTGAGTTCATCTTTTCCGCACATTTTTGTTCATAGCGAGATCTATCATTTCAAATAAATGTAGCAGCTGCAAGTGAGAGCGAGAGGCAAATGGTCTTTTTCGCACCCCGCTCGAGAAATACTAAAAGTGTGTTGTCAGGAATCTCCTAACGCCATTCAACTTTGTAGTATTTTTGATTTTGTGCCACCGTGCAGGCCTTTAAAAAGCCGCTGACGAACAGCCGTTTTAAACTGCATACCTCTCGCTCTCTCTTACTGCTTTAAAACGGCGTTTTACCCTTTACATACCGTGGTTTAATGAAAAATCGTATTAATGCAGTTGTGCCATAATAGTAGTATCAACCAAAATGTGGATTTTTATTAATTGATTTTTGATTTTTATACATTTTATTATCATCGACCTTGGTCGATGAGAAATTTCTACGGTACAGATGTTTTCAGCTAACAATATTCCCTGTCTGAATTACCTCTTATATTAAATTATTAAGACTTTTAAAAGATTACCCAAATCAATTGATGTTTGTGAACTTATGTTTTTAGCATATGCGAAACCCAACTAAAAATGTAAACACTGATAAGCTATATCGATGGTAGTCATTCAAAAAATTACAAGAACATTTTTTATTTATGTTAAGGTAATAACTTGAAGTGTGTTGCTTAATCAATTAATAACTTAAATTTAACTTCTATATGCCTGTCAACTGAAGTCCTTATTTTAAAACTTTATTTATTAGTGATACCATATCTTCTACTATACTTGTTATCGATAGCCAGTATATTTTTATGCTCAGTGTTTTATCTCAAATCATCTCCGATAGAAAAGTGCATTGTAAATTGAAGTGCGAGTCCCTAACTTTTCTAAAAGAACTCGGATAATAAATATGCTACGAATATTAGTCGTATTGCCGCTACTAACGGACGTTTTTACTCACTACATCTTTACTTGATAAACAACAACAATATTAACAAAAAAAGTCTAACCAAACCGCTACTTCAAATTCAAAAGCGGAGATGCTTTGAAAAAAGTGTGTATACCGTATACAGTATGTATGCATGGGTGTATGTATGTATTCATAAACTAAACGGTGTTAAAAGTACAATAATAAATAAAAACAATCCTTTGAAAACTTGAGTGAAACTGACCAGTTCATTAAGTAATTAAAAAACGTAAAATCCTAATAAACTTAAAAAACCCGCACCGAAATTAATGATGTAGCATCCTGTTTCGTTATAGCAAGCATGTAACTACATATGTGTGTGTACATATTTATATACATATGCAATGCGAGTGCAGTAATAAAGTCAACAATTTAAATACAATAATAAATGAAGTAAATCCTTACAGAACTTAATAAATAAATTGGAAATTACTTAAAATTACTTAAATTCAAGAATGCAAACGCATTTAAACTATGAAGAAAGGGCTGGAATGTGAATGAAGTGCCATCGTTTTTCACCTTAATAATAAATACTTAAATACTTCTTTTATTTTTTTTCTTTATCGCGCAACTCGATCTATGCAGGAGCAAGCCGAAAAGGAATATCATAGGACAATGCCAAAAGTAAAAGAAAGTCGACAGCAACAAGGATAACAACTACAATAAGTTGTGTAAATACTTTTAATTACACTTGTATCTCAAAATGTTAAACTGTATATTCCTCTTTCTCTTTAGTCTTATTAATACCGCGAGATGCTGCCAATATTTGGCAAAAATTGGCATAATCATGCTCAAATTCCATTCAAATTGACGAAATACGAATAAAGTCTACACTCTAAAAATCACTACTGGAAGTTCCAGTCTGGGAAAAACATCTTTGGAATACGTTTGGAAATACAAATATATAAAATGGAATACCATCATTGTCTTGATCGAAAAGGAGGAATAACTACAAATAAGCATTTAACTCAAGTTTCTTCCAAAAGAAATCGTGCGACTTCCCTTTTACAAAATCAATTTAGCATGATGCAGTCTGCGGATGCTAGAAGACTCATTCCTGTACGAACCCACGATAGGACTGTTTTGAGAATGACATTATTAGGACTAGGTTGGCTGATTTTATTAATATTTAACTTCCAATTGACACAGGCCGATCAAGGTTCGTAAAATCGTATGAATAATTTGTTGTTTGGTATTAAACATTAAATGTTTTGCAGTTGTTCTTTTGGATACGACTAGAGAAGCAACTTTGGAATGGACGAGATATCCCTATGGTCCTCAAGCCCAGACGCCAGGGGTAATTACATTAAACAATAATATTATATTTCACAGTAATTTTTTCATTGATTTCAATTTCCACACTCGACATTAACAATTTGCTGAGGTTCATATTAATAAACCTTAGAAGGGCCCGCGGTGGCTCTTTCTGCTCCAGGTGCTAAATTCTTGATCAGCATCAACAGCTGAGTTGACCTAGCCATGGCCACCTGTCTGTCCATTATGAAAAACTACGCCAACAATTTTTATACCCTTGCAGAGTATTATAATTTAGTCAGAAGCTTGCAACGCTGTGACAGACTCATCTCCGTCCATAATAACTATATATGTTCTTAATCAGCATCAACAGCCGAGTCGATTTAGCTGTCCGTCTGTCCGAGCGTCCGTCTTACTATTTCTACAGAAACTAGTCTCAATTTTGAAGCTATCTGAATGAGACTTTGTAGTCATATTTCTATGTACTCTCACTAGTATATAAGTAGAAAGGGGCCGGGTCGGACCACTATATAATACTGCTGCTACAGGAAAAAAAAATTTATAACGTTTTTAGTTTTTAACATATTTACAACAAATTTGAGAAATAGCCGTTTTGTATTATTTTAGAATTTCGAATTGAAATTTATAAAATTCTGAAGACTGTATCATATAGTTACCGATATAAGCTGTCTCTAAATGTACAGTAAAATGCGAAACTGTAAATGTAAAATTGTAACTGTAAAACTGTAATGAATTAATTATTAATAATCGAATTGCTATCCGCAAGGGTATACGAACTTCGGCGTGTTCAATATATTTGCATAATGTTTTTAATTTTATCAAAATCAAAGTATATAATGTATTTATACATTATTTTTATATAAATTTTTTCATTTTTTTTTAATAATTAATTAATCATCGTAAAACTTTGGAGATAGTTAAGAGTGGTATGATGATAAAAAAAAATGTATAAAGACCCACTTACAAAATGTAGTATTTGCTGCGGTAAATGCTGGTGATGCTGGTCAAGAATTTACCTTCTAGAATCCCAAATGACACATATAATTAGATGATTTTATTTTCGGGCCTGGATTACCATTCTGCGGATATATGTATGCATATTAAATGAGGTAATTACATCAATCGCTCTGATTCTACATTTTTAGTGGGTTGAAGAATCGTTTACGGACTTTGTGAAGGGCATTAACTGGAGAAGCTATGTGGTTTGCGATGTCGCCTATCACAATGTCAACAACTGGCTGTGGTCGCCCTTCATTGATCGTGGGCCAGCAAACAGGCTATACATTGAAATACAATTCACCATACGAGATTGCTCCTTGTTTCCAGGTAAGCAGATTACATTTACAAAGGCAACAACTGAATAAAAGGTGTATATACATAGGGGTGCATATCAAGAGAACATTTTTTATGTTATCAGGCTTAGCGACTTTTAAAATAACAATTTTCAGGGAAACGCTTTAAAATTGTTTGTCAAAGTTCGCAATTAGAATCAGGATTATATATCCATTCAGTATGAATAGCTCAATATTTTCTGTCATTCCTATATTAAGCCCATGAGCCTATCTAAAATAAACATAATATTTTGATTTAATTTCATTTAAAACAATTATTTTTCACAGGAAATGCTTTGTCATGTAAGGAAACATTCAGCTTACTCTTCTACGAGTTTGATGCGGCCACCAGAGAGCCTCCGCCTTGGCAAACTGATAGCTACCGACTGATCGCCCGTATTGCGGCCGGAGAGGGCCGATTCAATCAGAACTCTGATGTCGACATTAATACGGAGGTGAAGAGCATAGCTGTGAATAAGAAGGGGGTTTACTTTGCGTTCCGCGACCAGGGTGCCTGCATTAGTGTTCTCGCAGTGAAGGTTTACTATATCACCTGTCCCGCTGTCACCGAGAACTTTGCGCATTTCAATGAAACACCAACGGGAAGAGAAATAACGATAATTGAAAAGCAGAATGGAACTTGTGTGGAAAACGCTGAGCCCTATGAGACGCCAACTTACCTTTGCAAGGGTGACGGAAAGTGGACCATTCTAACTGGCGGTTGTCGCTGTAAAGTTGGCTTTGAACCGAATGACTTAAATAAAACTTGTACAGGTTAGTATTCTTACTTTTTTTTCCTTTTATATGTATAATTATATCAAAAGTTACAGACTCAGTTAAGGGAAATCATTTCCGACTTTTTTTAGTTGCCACTTACAAAAAAAAATCCTCACGGAAGGGTTTATTTTCAAAATATTCTATATTTTAATCTTCAAACTATGCGAAAAATGAAACGAACTTTTTTCAAAAGCATTCTGCCACTCTATCTTTATAAATGTATAAAGCGTTTTTTAAGTTTTAGGTCCACCTGCATTTAGTTTTATCCGAATACAACTTTGCAGATTAACTTGTTTCTATAGCAGGTAATATAAGTCGGCTCTGGCCAGATAGAGGACTTTATCATATTGCTTTGATAGGAACAGAAAAAAAACTCTAATGTTATTGGATTTTAAAATACCGTTATGAAAGTGTTCGATACCGAATTATTTTTATATCGGACTATTTTTATATTTTAAATCAATACAAGTTTCGGTATTTTTTTTAATTATTTATACTAACATCTAGTTAATATTTAAAAAGAAGTTAATTTTATTTTGCAGGAAACTAGACAAATTTTAATTTTTTACTTTGAGTTAGAAGTTTGCACCCCAATGAAGGAGACATTTCCGACCCTTTAAAATATATATATTCTTAGCATCCGAGTCGATCTAGCCATTTTCGTCTGTCCGTTTCTACGCAAACTAGTCTCTAATCTTTTCTTCTACCTGAATGAAATTTTGCAGTTAGTCTCACTCGTATATACAGAGCTAATTTTCACGTTAAGCTTCTGTTATTTTAGTATATATTTTCCTGAAATTTTGTTTATAGAACAGATTAATATGCATAAGCAAGCCGAAAATGAAAGCAAAAAAATTACGGTTTATAGGACAATGCTAAAAGCATTATAAAAAAAACAAAATGGCTGGATATAAAATTATATGCAAATCTGTTGAAAACTGGAAAAGCTATAATTTTTCTCTAAAATTTTTCGATCATACCTATGGCATGTAGCTGCTATCGCCTTTTATTTTTATAAAATTAAAAAAAAAAAATTCTAGAATAATTTAAATAGGCTATATCTCAAATTTGATGAAAATATGTCGAAAATTTAAAAAATTTATAATTTTGTAATTGTATTAATTTCTCGATCGCTCCTATGGCAGCTTTATGGTGCAGTAGTCTGATTTTCATAAAATGTCAAACGAAATTATAGATTAATACAAAATGGCCATATGACCCGTGTGAAACCAAGCACGTGCGTGTTGGGTTAGGTGTCAGTAGGCGCGACACATAATGAAAAGAGTACGAGAAAATTAACTACCTGCGTACTGCCAGATTGTTTGCCTGAATGTGTACTTAGTGGGTTAGAACTGAAGTTTTTAGTTTGCAAAGACTGTCTACGTTAGAGATTAGTGTGTACAAATCAAAATTTGCACATAATGCTCTAAAAGGTTCATGCAATTCAAAGGAGGTTCTACAGTGGTGCAATACTTAGGGTATATTAGATCTAGTTTTTCTATTTGGTTCTTGGAAATTGAGCTGACTCAACAAGTCCGCACTTTCCACGTCACCATGAATGAGGTTATAGATAAATGTTATGCCAAGCATAGTTCTACGGTTGGCTTAGGATGGTAAGTTGATTAGGAGGAGTCTGTTACAGTAAGAAGGTAAACATTGGTTTGCATCTAAATTAAAGTAAAAAGTTCTTTTGAACCTATTCGATGCGTTTACTATGCACGCCGTACTGAGGGGCTCCAAACGCAGCATCCATATTCTAATATAGGGCGCACTAAGGAAATATATAAGAATTTAGTAACATAGGGGTCATTGATTTCCTTCGACCACCGTTTAATAAATCCAAGCACACCCCTGGCTCTATTCACCATAGACGAAATATGATCGACAAAGTCAAGGTTACAATCCAAGCGGACGCTCAAATCATCAACTGAATGAATTCTTTCCAAAGCTTGGGAACGACACGAGAGAATGTCATTAGCCTGCATTTAGAGCCGTTTAAGTTTAATAAGTTTACGAGGCACCATGTTTGGAAATTATTAAGATCCGTTTGTAAATCCGACTGGCATGCGACGTCCTTGTATTGAACGCATATTTTGACGTCATCAGTATACAGAAGAAATCTGGAGTTAGTCAAGACTTTGGGCAGGTCACTTATAAATATTGTAAGCAATAATGGACCCAAATGGCGGGATGCTAGTAAGCCTTAGAACATTAGATAAATTATTCATAAAGAGAACCTTTTGCGTCATGCCATTCATTCATAACTTGAGATCCAATTAAGAAGATCAACTGGAAAACCCTTCAAATCGAGTTTCCTAACAAGGAGAAAAGTCAAATGCTTTACAGAAATCAGTATAGATTACATATGTCTGAAAGTTATTATGGAAGCCCTTATATAGGAGGAGAGCTCCAAAATATTTGTTGTTGTTGATCTTCGCTTAATAAAACCATGTTGATATGGATATAATGGTGTGATCCCGGTCCGCCTTACATACGAGTGAGAGTATATAGAAGACTAATTACAAAGTATCATTCATATAGCTTTAAAACTGAGAGATTAGTTTGCGTAGAAACGGGCAGACAGATGGACAGACGGACATGGCTAGATCAACTCGGCTGTTGATACTGATCAAGAATATATATACTTTCAAATATGAGATAGCCATTTTGTATTATTCTAGAATTTTGTTTTCAATTTTATGAAAATCGGACTACTATATCATATAGCATAGCTTTTTCAGTTGAGATTAATGCTATAGTAGAATTTCTCCTTTAATTTTATAAAAAAAAAAGCAGGATACTATATCATATAAATGCCATAGAAATTGTGGCAGAATCTAGAGGAAAATGCAAACTCTGAATGTACAACTTTAACTTTAAGTTAGGTGATTGTAATGAAAGTAATTATTTCGTTGTTTTTTTTTTTAAACGAATACATATAATTTATAATATATTAATTATTAATGATCGAATTGCAATCTACAAGGGTATATAAACTTTGGCGTGCCGAGGTTAGTTTCCTTTAAAGAATAACCCATAGACGCATTTTAAAGGGAGCGGTAGTATACAAAATATTTATTTTTCGCAGCTCTATCATAGACCTTTTTGGTCAAATGGTAATTAAAGACTCTTATTAAAAAGAACACATTAAATTATACCCACATATAGTTTCCACAATTTATGCCTAGTTATAGTTTATATTAATATTCTCGATTCTGGATCAACTAACTTTGTTGTTCAATTCAAATTTCAGAATGTCCACTTGGTAAATTTAAATCGCCGGAAGTGCAAAAGTGTACCCCATGTCCGCCAAATTCAAAGGCTTCAAAAACAGGGTCAGCGTACTGTCAATGTATCCCAGGATACTACCGGCATCCGCGCGACGGCCGACACATGCCCTGCTACAGTCCGCCGGCAGCTCCCACCAACCTCACATTGCTTTTCGTGGATCAAACAAGTGCCATATTAGCCTGGAGTGCTCAGAACCCCCAGAAAAACGAATCGTATTCGGGAGAACCCACGAAGACCCAAAAGTATCACAGTGGCATAGTGTACAAAGTACGATGCAGTATGTGCGGCTCTAATGTAATGTACAACCCCGCAACGGACACATTTAACGAAACGAAAATCACAATAACAAACCTGGAACCAGTGACAACATACACTGTTCAGATTCATGCCACAAACAGCGTGACCCTTGTCACGGAGCCACTGTCATCGCACTCCAACGAAACGTCCAATTCATCGAATGACTTTGTCTTTAACAATACTTTGACGAGCCAGAACATTCCTCCACTGGATTTGAATGAAATCAAGACGCAATATGCCGAAATAGTATTCACAACCGAGTCAGTTTTACTGTCTACAGTCTTCAACTTGCGCGTCTTAGCCATCACCAGCAAGGACGCGGATCTTGAGTGGGATAAGCCCACTCAAATTGACAATCCCCTCGAGTTCTACGAAGTTCGTTGGTTCCCGAAACTGGAACTCGATTTGATTAACAAAACGGCTTTGAATACCAAGGACACAAAGGCTCACATCGAAGGACTTATGGAGAATACCGAATATGGCTTTCAAGTTCGGTGTAAAACGTTAAATGGTTTCGGTTCTTATAGTAACATGATCTATGCCCAAACTCTACAAGCCGTTAGTTCAGGTAAATAACTTTAGTTATTATTATATTTATGTATTTATATTAATATTATTTCGTATTTAAATTTAACCCTCACTTAATTTCATAGTCTATGACGACTCAGTGCAAATACGATTCATTGCCGGCGCCATTGTCACTGGGGTACTATTCCTGGTTATAATAATCGTGGCAACAGTGTATTTTATGCGTTCCAAGCATCAGGATGAGCTCGATAAGAAGTCTACGAATCACTTGCCTTTGCCGATGGATTATGCCAGCAATGAAGGTGGGTGTAAATTCAAAGAAATACTCTTCTCTGATACTTTAAACAAAAATTTATATATTTAATATAAAGTAATATCGATCACCAAAAAGTATTACTTATGAAAATATTTTTTTGTAACTTTGATTACTTCTATTAAAAATTTCTTTTTAAGTAATAAAGCTCCATGTCAAGTCGGCTCACCCCGACTTTAATCTTTTATAATTTTGAGAACAAATCCATATACAATTTTGTGTGTTTTGATATATAAACTATATATTATTCCTTTTTCTTTATTTTTAGTTAATTCTATGGATACTACTCCAATTGTCAAAACCCTTCACTTAAACGGTATAACCTATTGCTTAAATTATATTTCTTATTTTTTTATGTATACGTAATAACTAAATTCTGTTTTAGTTTTTGGTTGTTGGAATGAATTGTTGCATGTTTCCCTAGAGGTTTTTGAATTACAAAAATATATTTACCTATTATATTAAATACTCGACTTAAAAGTGTAAAGTATTCGACTTTCAATTTAATTAGCACTTTTAATTTTAACCCATTTGTTTTTTGATTTTAGTATTGTAAGCACATAACCAAAGCATTGAATGAGGATTCATTCTTGTCTTATTGTTAGTCTCTCACTTTTTAAACAATGAGAAACATAGGAATGATCAGGAAATTAAAAGAAATTAAGAAAGGAAAATAATACTAATAATATAATATAATATTAAATATATATTATATATTAAATATTATAAAATATCTGCAAAATTTCATTCAGCTTTAAAACGGAGAGACTATTGTGCATAGACTGTCGAACATTAATGTATAAACTCGGCTTCTTATTCTGATCAATAATATATATTATATAAAATGGTTATAGCAAAAATAATGTATCACTTAGAAATTCTGATTGTAAAACTAAGATTTCTAAGTCATTATTATTTATGGTATATTAGATATAATTTAAAAATTATATCGCTTTGTAGAACTCAATTCTATTCTAATGCTTAATGTTAAACTTGACTTTTTTAGTGACCACGCCCCTCTTTGGTAATAGCCGATGTTACATAGATCCGCACACATATGAAGATCCAAATCAGGCAATAAGAGAATTTGCCAGAGAAATCGATGCCAACTACATAACTATCGAAGCTATTATAGGTGGGTACATATTTTAGTAATAACAAATAGATATATTCAATTAATAAATATCTTCTTTAAATAAAAGGGGGCGGAGAATTCGGAGACGTTTGTCGAGGTCGCTTGAAAATTCCTCCAAACTTTGTTCAAGACATTGATGTAGCCATAAAGACTTTGAAACCAGGTAAGTGTACGCTTTGGAAAAAATGCAAATACCGGTGTTCATAGAAACATCAATTTTAATTTAAAAATTAGGATAAGGAGGAGTATAGTTGGTATAGTTACAAATAAAACCAAAAACATGTAAACTATAATATTATTAATATATATTTACTTAACAACAATCGCTGTAACTACTCCATATTTGTTATCCATCTCAAGGATCTTCGGAAAAGGCTCGCTGTGACTTCTTAACAGAGGCCTCCATCATGGGCCAGTTCGATCATCCAAATGTCATTTACCTCCAAGGCGTGGTGACACGCTCCAATCCTGTCATGATCATCACCGAATATATGGAGAATGGGAGCCTGGACACCTTTTTGCGGGTCAACGATGGAAAGTTTCAGACATTGCAACTGATTGTAATGCTGCGAGGCATTGCCAGTGGGATGGCCTATCTGAGTGATATGAATTATGTGCACAGAGATTTGGCGGCTCGGAATGTACTCGTCAATGCGCAATTGATATGCAAAATAGCAGATTTTGGATTGTCACGAGAGATTGAAAATGCCAGTGATGCGTATACAACAAGGGTGAGTTCCAAACTTTATTGTAGTTATAGAAATCCTTAACTTTATTAAGTGTTCATAAACGGAAAAAAGATATATTTATAAGGATTTCAAAAAGAATTTGACTTTGTTTCCCATTCACTTGTTGTTAAAAAACACGACTTCATGGGGTTTCTCACGTTATCTCAATTTAGATCCTTTGTAAAAAGAGCATATATAATATTTACCAGGTGCCCTTTTGTATTCCTGCAAGGGAGCTATATGGCTGTCTTATTATTTCCTTTGTTTATTAAATTCCTGACTAAATCTTAAAAGTACTCATGTACGCTGGCTGATATGGTTTTAAACTAAAATGCCGCAACAGTGACACTTTCACGTGTCGTCCCAAACTCGCCACTTATGCGTAAAACTGTTATTTATTGGCAGGTATTATAGTCCTATTCATTCGTTCACATCTCTAACTATTAGTCCTAACTCGATTCTTTTACATATTTCAAATAATATTAATATATTTGAATGATTATTTCATTTATAGGGTGGTAAAATTCCGGTACGCTGGACAGCACCGGAAGCAATTGCTTTCCGGAAGTTTACCTCTGCCTCCGACGTCTGGTCATACGGAGTTGTTTTATGGGAAGTGATGTCTTACGGAGAACGTCCCTATTGGAACTGGTCAAATCAGGTAATAAATACATACATCGAGACCTTTTCATTTGTAGCTATTATAACTGTGTCATTTTTAGGATGTAATAAAGAGCATAGAGAAGGGCTATCGGCTGCCAGCTCCCATGGATTGCCCCGAAGCGCTTTATCAGTTAATGTTGGACTGTTGGCAAAAGCAACGAACGCATCGTCCCACTTTTGCGAGCATTGTTTCGACGTTAGACAACCTGGCCAGGCAGCCGCAATCGCTGCTTACCACAAGGAACTCTCCCGAATCGGATAATACTCACATTTTGGATTCGCAGCAGCGTGGTCAAAATGTTTTTATTAGCACCGACCTGTGGTTGGAACACATCAAAATGTCCAGATATTGCCAACATTTCAAAGAGGCTAACTTAAATAATGCTCAACAGGTGAGAAACTTATGAAAACTGTATATATAAACTTTGAATAGAGTCTACAGCCGAGTCGATCTAGCCATTTCCGTCTATTTGTTTCTACGCGAAGTAGTGTCTCAATATTTGTTTTATTTTTTTGTGCTATTTAAATGTAACTTTTTAGATTGTCTTCTTCCTATATTCGTCTGTATATAAGTCTGAAATTTTAATTTTATCAACATCGGGTTATTATATCGTATAACTGTCATAGGATCTGTCGCGCATTTTACGCGAAAACCTAGAAACTCCGAAAAAGTGAGATCTCGTTTACATAAAAATGTACTGCGATTTATTAAACGGTGATCGATGACCTCTGTTACTAAATCCTTATATACTTCTTCAGTTCGCCCCATCTTAAATTTAGATCTAGCGTTTGGAGCCGTCAGTACGGCGTCCACGGTAAACGTATCGGAGCATTTCAAAAGAACTTTTAATTTATAAATGTGTTTATTTGATCAAATTGTTGAAATTCTTATTGATCCAATTGTAAACTAAAGGATATATAAACTTCGGCGTGCCAAAGTTAGCTTCCTTTCTTACTATAAAATAGATATATTAATATTACTTTTTCCATCTTAGATTTCCCGTCTAACTGCTCAACAGTTATCGGATATGGGCATAACCCTTGTGGGACACCAGAAGAAGATCTTACATCAGGCTCGTCAGTTGGACACTATCATCTAAAATCGTTCAATGTATTTCAATAGTACTTCTAAGCTGTAAATATAATATAATATAATATATAATTATATATAATTTACAATAAATTGAAATAGTAATATATATTATGACAAAACAAGACAAAAAACCGAAAAACAAAACACATTTACGTAAACGTAAGAATTTTGTAAAAGTTTAGTATATTTAGTATAGAGAAAAGTATGGCTTTTACTTTTGCTTAAATAATTATTCAAGTGTAATAAGTTTATGATTGTCTATAAGTTTTTTAATTCAAATTCAAACCAAGCTAAGAATTGTACAAGTATCTTCGCCGCGACTGCTATTATTTTTATTGTTGTAAGAGTTAATAAGTTTAATTGAGACTTTGATATCTTCGGCTTATTTTGCATATTGAAAACACAAAAAACGAATAAAAAGGTACGGTTTTCCGACCTAAGCAATACACTACTAGAAGTATTTATTATTTGTTGTTCCTTGGGGCTAAGTTGGGATCTAAATCGTGAGGATTAATAATAATATTACGTTCAATAAAATTTTAAATTAAATATAAACTTAAATATATTCGGGGTATTCCCTATACGACTGAATGATTGCGTTCAGCAGAACAACATGCTCACTGATCAGTGATGGATCCGTAATCAGTAATCAAGTTGTTCTGCTGAACGCTTAAGACACATTACGCCGTCTCAAAAGTAATCGGCTTGGAAACTATCGCTATTATCCGGCTTCCCGCCAACAATAATTTGATTTTGCGTTTAAGAAAACAACTCGGGACATTCTAAAATACTCCTTAAACTGTCCAGACAATAGTTTTTGACCTGATACCTAATAAAATAGTTTGGTACTTATTGTGGCCGCTCCTTTTGTTGAAATTAGAGGTTTTCAAGTTTATTTTATGCATTGCCGCAATTACAGAATTGCACTCCGCATTTGTGGCTACAAAAAACTAAATTCTAAATAAAGAAATAAATAATAATTATTACAAAATAACTAAGGATGCCACTGCTTTCATGACTAATAATTTATATTTCCCTTGTTTTGCATTCCTTTTTATACCGTTGCAGGGGACTATAATTTCAGTCAAAAGTTTTCAACGCAGTGAAGGAGTAATCTCCGATCCTATAAAGTATGTATATTCTTGAACAGCCGAGTCGATCTAGCCATGTCCGTCTGTCCGTTCCTACGCAAACTAGTCTCTCAGTTTTAAAGCTATCTGAATGAAATCTTCCATTTAGTCTTCCGTATACTCTCACTCGTATATAAGTTGGAACAAGCAGGATCGGACGACTGTATCATATAGCTGCCATAGGAACGACAGGAAATTTTTAGAAAAAAAAAATTATTATACCTCCAGTTTTCCAGATTTGCAAATAATTTTATATATAGCCTTTCAGTATTATTCTGAAATTTCAATTTAATTTTATGAAAATCGATCGAACGATCGGAAAATTGTTAGAAAAAATGATAACTTTTCCAGTTTCCAACAGATTTTCATCAAATTTGAGTATAGCCATTTTATATTTTTCTAGAATTTCGCGTTTAATTTTATGAAAATCTTGATGCTATATCATATAGCTATCATAAAAACTATGGTTAAGTGTAGAGAAAAAAGGCAAATTGTGTGCATGTTAAGCTGTAGGTGTAAAACTGTTAATATAATAGGTATAGATGAATATATATAATTTATATTGTATTAATTATTAATTATCGAATTGCAATCTGCAGGGGTATATAATCTTCAGCGTGCCGAAGTTGGCTTTCTTTCTTGATTATATTATTATTATCGATATTTCAACCTTCGATATAATCCATCAGTATCGAGCAAAGGTGGCGTACAATGATCTTGTTGTTCATCTGAACGCAACCAATGTCGAATTACTGAAAATATACAAACATATGCACTTAAACCTAGTCGCAAGATCAGGACTATACAGTTTTTAATTAATTGAAACTGATATTAGAGGATTCCCTATACGACTACATTACTGAATTACTAAAAACATCGGCAATGTATCGCGAAACTTAGCTGATATTTTCAGCCGGATAAGTAACGGCCCAAAAAAAGGCTGCAACTGAATTGTTAAACAGCTGATTTAAATGTTTCAGTGGTCAATGTGGAAACAATCAAGGAAAATGCAGCAAAAAAGCTAGAAAATTTAGTTTTAGAGGTATTATTGAGTAATTGCATATCTGAGTTAACGGCGAATATAACGAAACCATTTGATGAGTTAATTTTATATTTATGCTTTGCAGGAGCGTTCAGGTATGGTGTTCGGAATCTGCCCAATATTGTACATAAAGACATTATACCGCTTGAAATTTTGCCAAAAATTGATAAAGATACAAAATTTTATTTGAGTCAACATGCAAACATTCGAATTCTTAACGACTTTAAAAAGGTTACAAACACTCGGCTGAAAAATTGAATCAATATGTTATATTTTTCTGAAAAATAAGTTGTAATCCCGTTAATAAAACGTGTTTTAAGCTCTTGCCACAGAAATCCATCTGACTTCCTTCGTCCGTAACACGGATGGTCCATAAGGATTTGCCCTTCCGAAATTTCTTATTTTGCTCTCCATCCGATGTGCATCCGAATTTGATAGACTTGTTTAACCGATAGTTAGGCGATAGTTCTTCGGTGCATTCACTACGAAAAAGTAAACAAAGATAGCAAGGAACGAGGGAAATATTGAAGGCGCCAAAGTTCAAAATATGACAGAGAAACTCTGTCGGTGTTTTCCGGCATATTCTAGCCCGAAATTAGTCAAAAACTATTGTCTGGACAGTTTAAGGAATATTTTAAAATGTCCCGAGCTGATTTCTTATACACAAAATCAATAAATTGTTGGCGGAAAGCGGCGGACGATAACGATAGTTTTCGTTTCCAAGCCAATTATTTTTGAGACTGCGTAATGTATCATAAGCGTTCAGCAGAACAACTTGATCACTGATTACTGATCCATCACTGATCAGTGATCATGTTGTTCCGCCGAACGATACTATTTTCTTGGGCATTCTGTCTAGCTCATGTTCCTGAGGAGTCACTCTTCAATATATTTTGTGTTCAATGATAATGCCATGTAGTGCTATTCTTTTCCTAAGGCATCTAGGATAAGACTGATTCTAAGTGATATTAGGTTTCTCTCTTAATTTCTAGAGTTGGGTTAATTGCGAAAATATCATTGTTAGTTTTATCCAATGCACGGATAACTTCATTAGAAAACTTCTTGGGCATATGTACAAAATATACTGTTACTGTGTTTATGCGGGGCCGCGATGCATGCATTCGTCACACGCAGTGAGAGTATATAGATGACTAACTGCCAAGTTTTATTCAGATAGCTTTAAATCTGAGTCTCTCAGTTTGTCAGTTTGTGTAAAAAAGGAAATTCGGACGGACGGACATGGCTAGATCGACTCGGCTGTTAATTCTGATCAAGAATCTGATGTTTATATGGTCTGAAATTACTCCATTACAGCGTTGCAATTGTCTGACCTATATTATAATACCCTGCTGGATATAAAAAGTTTATGCTTTTTGTGTATTCAAGAACATAAGAGTTTTGACTATGAATTCTAATATTTTTATTGTTGTAATACGTGAAATGCTGCGGTGCAAACAACTACAATACAAATATCAAAATAACTTAAAATGGATGTGGTATCAAAGATAGTGTATATGATGCCAAGGTGAAGGAGTACAAATTATATGTGATTCCTATGCGTCAAAATGACAATATTACTAAAACCATCAGCACCTGTTCCAGTAATTCAATTTAATTAACCGCGATATTGCAAATTTCGTGTTATATACATTCTATATTATAGGGAAATACAAAAGGTATACATATCTGTGAAATCATGAATTCATGTGTGGCTTCTTAGATTTCACGTATTCAACAATTCATGTGTTCCAAAGTATAAACATGGTATGTGCTGTGCGGTTGTGTTTGTGTAAGCAAATGTCTAGTGTGTGTATATTAATTTCGTGTGTGGGTGTGATTGTGTTGTTTATGTGGCGTTTGCCGCTCTTAAGTAAGCAGTTTTTCTGTGGTGTATATTTTAGTCGTATTGGAACCGACGCCCAAACAGGTTCACGTTCACAATAAATGCGTGTGTGAAGAGGAATGTCGATAGAAGATAAAGAGAGAGCTAGAGCGAGATGAAAATACGAACAACTCACTGTGAAATCGTGATCATATTTATTTAAACATTTTTTATCGAAAGTATTTCCCCTAAATTAGTTTGACTTAAATATAAACTCGACGATTTCAAAAGAGCTTGGAGAAATTCGTGTGATTAAGACCAATTTACAAAAAATTAAACACATGCAATTAAAAAAAGAGTGTCGCAGACTATTCGAACATCTGTAAAAAATACCGAAACCGTTTTAATACTATTAATCATACGGGAATGAAGTGGCCATGAGGAAAAAACATGTTAATAATAAACATTAAAAACAAGAAACTCACGTTAATATCAGCAATATCGGTTTCTGATCGGCATATATCGAAACTTGCTAGTAATCTTCTGTTTGAAAGGTCGGCTAAGTTATGGTTTATATATTGTTTAATATATTTGCTTGCACAGCAAATAAATGCTCAAAAAATGGACGGCCAAATGTCAAATTCAAAAATAATAAACAATAATTACAAAAGCAATGGCCATAGAATTAACTATTTGCAGATCTTCAGTCAAAATACAAATATCGAAAATAGACACCAAGAAAGTGAAGATCCCCCAAGAGGAAACACTCAGCCACATAGTGAAATTAAAACCAAAAGTTTAAATTTGTCACAAAGCCAAAACAAAGCACTTAATAGTAGTTCAAATAATTATAGTCTGATTAATCTAAGACCGTCTGCGAATATTAGTCACAGAAGTAATGCTCTAATACCTAGAAAATCCAGAGATATTCCAAAAGTTAACAATAAAAAATCATCCAAAATTGATGAAATTAAACTAAAACGCTTAGTTCTAAAGGGCCTTGGAATGAAGAAGATGCCAGATATGACAAAGGTGAATATAACTTACACAATGTGTATAAGTTACTAAACAAAAAACCCCTTTAAATAAGGCTGTCAAATATCTGTTGTTACTATCGATGGCTAGCAGTCTCAGTGTCTGATAAAATTTGTTATTTTATTGTTTACAAGAACGAAACAAGAATGAAGAAAAAGAAGTTTGCAAGGCAGTAAAGGAGTCAGTTCCGACCTCATAAAGTATATACATATATTCTTGATCTGCATCAACTGCCGAGTCGATCTAGCCATGTCCGTCTTTCCGTTTTTACGCAAACTAGTCTTTCGGCTTCTAAGCTATCTGAATGAACATTTGCATTGTCTTATTTTTATATACTCTCACTCGTATATATCTAATTCGTAATTGTAAAAGTTTTCGAGAGATTTTGAGATTTTAGTTGGAGAGATGTAGCCATGTTTATTAGGCTAAAATTCCATTTTAAATTTTATGAACGATTCTGAAATTAATACAACAAAAATTATTACCTTCTTAGTTTTCAACATATTTTCATCTAATTTGCGAAATAGCCCTTTTGAATTTAATTTTTATTTATATTTTAGAATATTGACTGTAATTTATATTGCAGTAATTATTACTGACCGAATCTGCAAGAGTGTACGAAGTTGGATTCATTCTTGTTTTTAATTTATTTTACACGGGTCGTTGCAGTAAGCGATAATGCAAATTAAAATTCTTTCGACTGCAATCTTTGAGTTATTTTAGAATGAAAAACTCAAAGCATTATACCTTTGTTATAAGAATTGTTATCAAAGCAAACCATGCCTTTTGCAATGAAATTTAAATCTCACAGATTTAAAGTGCGTAATCGACTTTACATTCGAATATTTCAATATCTGTAATAGACATTTTTATTTAAATAATAAAGAAAAAATAAAGTGATGAGTAAAAACACTTTTGCGAGAGTTAGCTCTTTCCGCATTTTTCCGTTTCTGTTGTTGATCAGCTTTTTTGGGACACTTTGAGGATCCGGAAAGTAAAAGGATTTGGCTAATGGTTATTTACTAACTTTCATTTTCGTTTGAGGACATGGCATTTTAAAATTATTGGTTGCGTTCAGCAGAACAACATGATCACTGATGGATGGATCAGTAATCAGTGATCCAGGTTTTCTGCTGAACGCTTTTGATATATTACGCCGTCGCAAAAGTAATCGGCTTGGAAACTATCGATATTGTCCGGCTTCTAAAATTATCTATTCTAAAATATTCCTTAAAATGTCCAGATAATAGTTTTTTTACCAGAAACCTAATAAAATAATTTGTTGTCCTTTCGTTGAAATTACAGGGTTTCAAGTTTATTTTGTCCATTGCCGCAACTTCAGAATTGCACTCCGCTTTCGTGGATACAAAGAACTACATTTTAAATAAAGAAATAAATAATAATTAAATAAATAATAACTAAATATAATTTAAAAAAAAACTAAGAGTGCCACTGATTTAATGCGTAATAATTTATATTTCCCTTGGCTTGCACTCTTTTTTCTATTATTATTATCGATATAATTCATCAATGTCGCGTAAAGGTAGCGTACTTTTTTTACACTCCCGTTTTGCTGATCATGATGGATAAAATCTTGCATCATGTTCAGTGATCATACGCGTTCAGCAGAACTTTTGATAGAAATCACTGAGCGCAACCATTATATCAAACATACACCTCAACAATATCTTTAATCTTTCTATTTATTAATAAATTTTAAACTTTTCCATTTTTACAATTATTTATGTTATACTGTTTTTTTTTTTTTTTGGTAATAATTTAGTTTTTTAATAATTTACTTTTTTTAATTAAATCGAATTCATAAAGTTTACCGTTTGCTTTTAAATGATTCCGATAATATCGAAAATATCGAATGCATTACCATCGATGATTTGACAGACCACCCTCATATTGTATTAATGTATAATTATGAATATAAATCAGATGTATCTTTATATTTACAGGTTAATATAAGCCAAGTTGAGTACTCGAACAAATACCTAGAATACCTAGATCGTTTAAGAAGTAATCAAGAAAACTCGGAAAACTCTTTCAATAGCCACATGGTAGAGTTTTCAGCAAGTGAGTTGCACTTATTTAGTATCGTTACTAACCGTTTCAATGACATAAGCCACAAACGATGGCGGCACAGGAGATCACTCGATGCCAGAAAATCCATGACGAATATTCTCCTACACTTCCCCTTGTCGAATATCAAAGAACAGAAGTTCCAACATAATAAAATTGATGAGGCGAATGTGAGGTTAATGATACTTTACAGCTCTTCTCTGGCGAAGGCAAACAATTCCCATCGCAAGCATAATAATAGAAAAGAAGGTAACGATAAGAGTTGTAATTTTGATAAGCCGAAAGGGAGAAGAGTCCCACAAAACCGTCAGATAAACCTTAAAGTATATCAACTTCTATCCTCGAACCGAAGAAGATTGCTGACGTCGCGCAAGATCCAATTCGAGAATATGGATTACGAGGAGACTCGAACCCAGTGGCTGGAGTTCGATGTGACGAGAGCGGTGAGGGATTGGCTCAGCAAAGCCCATCCTAATTTGGGCATTGAACTCCAGTGCGATCGATGCAGGACTCTGGGTGTCCGCGTCCTCAGCGACACTAGCCCTACAGCTCAACAACACTCCACAGACGACGAAGAACGCTTTAACCTTATGCCAGTCTTAAATATAATTGGTCATGGAGCCTTGCAGTCGGATTCAAAGGTCCATCACATAACGCTGACACACAATAAAAGCGATCATGATCCGTACGTGCACCATAACACCCGCTGGGGCGGAGCACCGGTGAAATGGAACAATTCGTGCTACAAACTGCACCAAAGATGCTGTCGCAATCAATTGGATGTGGCCTTTAAGGACATTAAAGGCTTTGAGTTCATATTGCAGCCAAAAGTATTCGACGCGGGGTATTGCCACGGACGCTGCCCGCCACGCCATAATCCTGCCCACCACCATGCTCTGCTGCAGAGTTTAATATGGCAGGAGGATCATAGTCGGGCCCCGCGGCCATGCTGTGCTCCCTCCAAGCTGGAAATGCTCGAGATATTGCATATCGATGAGAATCATAGCGATAAGCTGAAGATTTCCACCTGGAGTGACATGCAGATTCTTGAATGTGCCTGTTCCTGAGGCTTTCTTAGTCACGTATTCTAATTATAGATGGTTCTTTCTACGTTTCAATGGTAAATTAATTAATTAAATAATAAATAAAATGTTGTAATACCGTTTATAAATCTATAAATATTGTTATTGTTTGTTATTGGGGGGAACGGGTCGGATCGGACGACTATATCATATAGCGGCCGAAGGAACCATACGAAAATATTTAGAACAAAATTAAAACTTTTCCAGCTTTCAGCAGATTTCCATTAAATTTGAGAAATATCTAGTTTATATTATTCTAGTATTTTGGATTTAAATTTAAGAAAATCGGAATACTGTATCATACTATAGAAACTATCATTAAATATAGAGGAAAATGCCAAACTGTGAATCCAAAACTTTAACTGTTCATCTGTAAGTATAATAAGTATAGTTGACAGTAATGAAAGTAGGAATTACTTTTTTGATTTTTAACAGATAAGTATATAAATTATATTGTATTAATTATTATTGATCGAATTCCAATCTTCAAGGGTATACATACGTACCAAAGTTAGATTTCGTTCTTGTTTATCATTTAAAATTATTACTTGATGAATATAGAAATTAAATATTTTCTTGTATACTTTTAATATTGGCCTTTATTTTTTATGACCGTGTTTGGAACCTTAAACAAATATTATCAGATTTAAGAAACGTCCTTTAATCAAATAATATTCATAATAATAGTGTCTATTTATAATTGTTACTATTTTCAATAAAAATCGCCTTACTCAGAAATGTAACGAGAAATATGGATACAAATTCAAAGGATAATGGATACTCAATGAAGATTTTTCAAATTAAAAAAAACTGAAACACTTTCGGAAAAGTATATCCCGATTCTTGGTTATGAGACTTTTTCAAATTTGATTGGCCTGTATAATCATTAAATATTTATAAAAAATAAAAACAAAAAAGGAAACTAACTTCGGCACGCCGATTGCAGATTGAAATTCGATCTTTAGAAATGAATTTAATATAAATAATATATCTATGTTTAAAAAAAACGTACAAAAGTAATGTATACTTAAGTAAAATGTTGCTATAACTTTAACCCCTTCACTGCGTTGCAAACTTCTGACTAAAATTATAATACCCTGCAAGGGTATAATAAGTAAAGGAATAGATGGATGTATAGTGTCATATTTACACATAAATTGTTTTCATCTTATATTTAATTATATTCAATTTTAATAATGTTTTTAGCAAAAACCCCGTTATCTTTCGCTTCTGCATAGATCAATCTACGCGATAAACAAAATTTCAGGGAAATTGTTTAGCAACAACAAGAATAACAACGAAAAGAAGTTTGGACGAGTAAATAATTGTAAAATTGTCTAAATACTTTTGACCACCCCTGTATACATATGTCCCTTAGAACCCTAAGAACTCTTTTCTTTTCGAAAGGTAGTTGTTTTTATACAAAGACCTCTGGTAAGCAAATATTGACGATGGGCTTTTCTAAAGGTTTAGTCCTGTCTTTGACCGCCATGTACATACATACACATATATGAACAAACACAGGCATACCTACATACATCCATACAAAGAAGAATACACTTAGACAACAAAGTCTGCAGGCAGTTTCTTGTTTAAGGGGGTTAAACCAACTGTAGAACCAACCGTGTATCGATTTATTACATCTCAAAAGATGTGTTATACTTGCAAAAATGTTTTAAGCGCTTAACCATTCATTCTACTGTTTAATTTTTTAAACACGCGATTTTCTAATAGGAACACGGAGCTCTTGTTTTGAACAATTTGTAACCGTATTATACCCTTGCAGGGTATTATAATTTTAGTCGGAAAATTGCAACGCAGTGAAGGAGACTTTTCCGACCCTATAAAGTCTATATATCTTGATCAGAATCAACAGCCGAGTCAATCTAGACATGTCCGTCTATCCGTCCGCGTGTCCGTTTATATGCAAACTAGTCTCTCGGATTTGAAGTTATCTTAATGAAACCTTGCAGGTAGTCTCCTATATACTCATAATTGCATATATGGGCCAGATCAGACGTAGGAACGATCGAAAAATTGTTAGAAGAAATTATAATTTTTCAGTTTTCAACAGATTTTTATAAAATTTGAGATATACCCGTTCTGTATTATTCTAGAGTTTCGTTTTAAATTTTATCAAAATCGGACTACTATATTGTTTAGCTGCCATACAAACGATCGGTACATATAGAGGGAAATGTAAGATAAAAAAACTTTAAAACTTTAACTGTAAATATATATAGCTGAATTTAATTTAAGTAGGCATTACTTCGATTTTTTAACATATATATTATTTATATTGAATTCATTTCTAATGATCGAATACCAATCTGCAGAGTTTGGGAAAAATTCGGCACCGTTGTGTTCAAACATTAGTAATTTTCACATTAATCAATCATTCTTAGTCCCTACATCCGTCACTAGGTATAGATTGGTTTCAAACTCAGCGCGAGAAATAGCTTCGGAAAAATATGATCCGGTTCTAAAATTTATCGGTCTAAGTTATTGATTGCTTGATCGGCCCCAACAGCTTCAAACTCAAAATGTTCATTTATGCACTTTTATTTCAATTTCTCCTTAACTGTTTAGTTTAAGTATGCAGCTTTAAAGAGTTGAACAATATGTTTCGATCTAGATAATGAGCCATTGGAGCAGACTTTCATTTTTATAGCTCTATATCAGTAGTCATTCTTCCGAGACCGGCGAATCACTATCGTACACAAACTTAATTTCCTTTCTTAATCATACGCATGCTCTGTATTAGGCACACGAGAACACGAGACAAGCACACGAGACAACGGAAAGAACAGCCGGACAAAGAAAAGCCACCGCCAACGTCGTCATGAGCCACGCAGAGTGTGCGAGCGAATGATCTTTATGTTCGTCCCAAAAGTACAAAATTGAGACCGAAACCCTTTGAAACTGCATCAAAGAGTGGTGTAAGCGTTTATGCAGTTAAAAATAAGATCTATTATTAACCTATGTAACCTACAAATTTACTAATTTCCATAAAAACAAGAAAGGAGGGTAACTTCGGCTCCATCATAAATAATTAAGGCAGTATAAATTATGTTAAGAAGCATCGAAGTAATACCAGTATTCATTACATTCAGCTTTACATATTGTTTTTACAGCTCTCCAGTTTCAGCATTACATTCACAGTTTTAAATTTTCCTCAACATTTAAAAATCGTTTATTTTGTAGCTATATGGTATAGTAGTCCAACTTCCGTAAAATTAAATCCGAAATTCAGAAAAAATTGCAAACTTGTGACGAAAATTATAATACCCTGCACGGGTATAATATCGGAGCGAAGAGAGCAAGAGCTTTCTGATTTTTGTCTTGCTCGGGCACTAAAATAAACTACATTTTTCAATCAAATAATGTAAATGTCAAAAACAGCTGCGCCAAAGTTGCCATTATAACGCAAAGGACATATTAACTCTATTTCTATTAACAATGCCTGGAAATCCTTTGCCGTGAAGTTACAAAATATTTGCCTTCAGATCCATTCCACCATCGAATTGTTCATAACTTCACTTTAAAAAGTTTGTTTACAAAAAAAGAAAAACTGGAAATTCGTTTCAAAGAGACCCTTCCACGCATTTCCTATACCTCCTTTCGTTACACTTGTTCCTAAACGAACTAAAAAAATAAAACAATTATGCTAACAAAATTTGTTGCTTAACCTTATGTAGGATTAGGCTGAAATATAAAACTAATCAAGAACTACATAATTACATTGATAACATATGTATATTGATACGCAAAATAATCGATTATATACCTCATTCTATGCCCATTACTAAGAAAACTATATTTGCCAAAAAAAATAAATACAATGTGTATTTTAACATGTCAAAAGTGAAGTATGTATTTTGGTTACACGTAAAAAAACAGACACTTCGTTATATATATATATTTTTTATTTTTTAATTGTGCTAAATAAAAGTAATTTTACTCGACAGACAGAGACAGGCACGGTCTAAATAGATTTACTTTAACTATTACCTTCTCTTTTTATGAGATTTGTTGATTTTTCGTCTCTTTAAAATCATATCATAAAGAGCGTCCAAGCCTTCTTGAAGACCTTCGCCGGTTATGGCGCAAGTGGGTTGGATATACCATCCTCGAAATGTGGTATTAGAAGGTGTCCTATTAAAATTATCTTGCTTAATATTCTTAAAACATTTTTTCGTACATTCTTCTCCCGAAGAATCACTATACGAATGTGTGTTGTATTGTAAAAATGCAGCTGTATTTTTTTCATCACTTTGATCGCTAAGATTAGGTTTTATGTGAACTGATAATGAACTTTCGGTAATACTTTGGTTTGACACGCTGCCGTTGATCAAGTTACTCGTGCTCGATGAGCTACAGCTGTTCAACACTGATATATTCGGCGGCATTGAATAATTGTGAAGCTCGTTGAGGCCCAAAAGTTTTTCCAGCTCTTTGGCACCGCAAGCGTTGGGCAGATCTTGCTTATTTGCCAGTATAAGCACCGGAACACCCTTTAAATAAACATATAATTTGTTTTTAAACTTTACATATTTTCAGTTTAATTTTTAGCACTGCGGGGTGTGATATCAGTAGTATATGTATATACATATTAGCATAAAAATTAAATTAATGTGAAAGAAAACGAGAAAGGAATCCTACTTCGGCACGCCAAAGTTTGTATACCCTTGCAGATTGCAATTAGATTATTAATAAAATTATGTATATGTAAAACTGTAACTGTAAGCCGGAAAATATATATATATAGATTTATGTTTAAAAACATCGAAGTAATGCCTACTTTCGTTACATTCACCTATACATACTATATTTACCTGATTACAGTTACAGTTTCACATTTTCCTCATCATTTAACGATCGTTTTTGATGGCAGAATATTATATAGTAGTCCGATTTTATAAAATAAAATCCGAAATATACAGCTATATGACATAGTCGTCCGATAGGGCCCGTTCCGACTTATGTACTAGTGAGAGTACATAGAATAACTGTTGCTAAATGTAAAGTTTATAAAGCTTAAAAAATTAGACTTGTTTGCGATTAAACGGACATAGCGACGGACAGACAGGCGGACGCTGCTGGTAGTGCTAACATAGTGCATACATACATACATATTTTCTAAGGCGACTTCACTGCAAACTTCCAAAAATATTATAATACCATGCAAGGGTATAAAATACGCGACTACAGCTCAGAATTAAAATAAGTATAATTCATTGCGATACCTGATTATCTGGACATTTTGCTGTTCGCATTAATTCCATCTTTGCCTCTTCCATTCGCTCTGTGTCAACTGAATCAATAACAAACAAAATCCCATCCGTGCAGCTAAAAACAATGATCACAATTAAAACTTTAAATATAAATAGGTTTGTAGTTATGATGTACCGCGTGTAACTCCGCCAAAGTGGTCTCAGCTTTTCTTGTCCTCCAACGTCCCAAACAAGAAAATGTACTCCTTTTGCCTTGCCAATATTACCTTGAACCTTTTATAAAATTGGTGAAAGTCGTAACGTTAATCATTAAGTCAATTTTTCGATAAGAACCTTTTCACAATTGAATCCAATGGTCGGCACTGTATTTAAATACTGATCAAACTTGAGTCTATATAGTGCTGTTGTTTTTCCCGCAGAATCCAAGCCTAACATGACTACATGGAGAGTTCCCTTTAAATTAAAGATTGTATCTTTCTTTATATGCAATTAAAACGCTTTCAATTTAACTACCTGCGATGGCAAGGCATCCAATATATTTCCATTTTTCACCAAAGGCTTTACCATTGTAGCCCCCATCTTAAATTATTGTTTTACATTACTTTTACTAAATTATTTTTTTTTCTAATTCGATAATATCAGTATGACCGCGGTTGATTAGCTCAAAAATACCTGTCAAAAAGTTACAAAACAGCATATACCAATTGTAGCGTTTACACCATCTCTATTATCGATAACAATGTGCAGCGTCAACTACACCATGACTAATAAAAACATTGCATTTACACCAGTTTTATATTTTCGATAACTGAGGGAGCATTATATCTATATACAAATATATACAAAAATAAAAACTTTTAATTTATTTTTTAAATTATGGTTATACAGCTTTAATACAATACGAAAACTCTTAAGAAGTTGCATGAGGCTGGAATTTTTCCGCTTGCTGCTCGTTGGAACCCATTTTTCTAAACTGCCAGTTTCCCAGACCATCAAACTCCAAAATATGCGTGTGATATTTCCTAAAAATATTAATTCTTAGCGAAAAAGGAAAAAAAAAAATTTACAAAATTTACTCACCAAAGTGTCGGCCTATGAGTTATTGTCAGCAATGTAATGCCCATTCCTTTGGCTATTTCATAAATCGAACTTTCCACGTCAATCGATACGGCGCTGGTGCATTCATCAAGCAGAGCATAACGTGGTCTAATAAGAGAAGCAGTATGTTAAAAATACTTTGCATTTTTTTAGTTTTTAATATTTCTCCATACTTATGGTAGAATAGACGAGCCACCGCCATACGTTGTTTTTCTCCTCCAGATAATATATCCTTCCAATCGCGTACGACGTCAAAGCTATCGCTGTAAATGTTAAAACAGAAATTTATATCTTATCTAGAACAAATACTTGAATAGTTTATACCGTTGGGCGATGTGTTCAAGGCTGACCAATTTTAAAATATGCCTCAGCTCGTCTTCCGTTATATTCTTGCGTTTCATATCATCACGCGTATCGGGATATATAATTTGATCGCATAAACTTCCGATAGACATATACGGACGTTGCGGAATATAAAACATACAAGGAACATCTTCAATAGGACGGGGAATGTGCAATTCTCCGGCATAAATCGGCCAAAGTCCACTTAATATTCTGAATAAACTAGATTTACCGCAACCATTTGGGCCAGTTATCAACAAATGAACACCGGGCTCGATGCATAATGTAAGTTTTGGCACTACTATATCACAGTTTGGTGTCACCACTGGCACTTCTCGGAGGCTTATCGACATATTTCTGGGATCATCCGTATAAATTATGCGACCCTTTGCTATTGGTTTTCCATTACAAAACTCGATAATTCCGTTTGATTGATCCCCCGATTGCACTACACTCGCCTTGGAATAGACACCCTGTGCCGTTTCCTCGAAAACGTCCATCATGCCGGCGACGCGATATGTGTACCCAGCGAGGGAAACAATTTCCTTATACGATGACATTAAACGCTCGATGGCATCGGCAGCGGAAATTAATAAATTTCGTGCTGTTGTTAAATATTGTGTGCGTTCACTGACATTCGATTCCATAGAGGAGGAATTGTCACGACTTTCCAAGGATCCGTTACTAGAACTGCTACTGCCTGTTAAAATTGGCAATGATACCATAATCATACCCGTGCCGGACCAAACATATTTCATAAAGAATTGTTCAAGCATTATAAACCAAAGTTTTTGATTAAAGATTGTAGTCATTTGATTAACAAGACGGTTGTAGGCCTGTCGTAGCTGATGCATCTCAACCTATAAGTGCAATTAATATTAAATAATTAAAGCATGAATTATCCTTCGGGTAATTAGCTACCCAAGTAACTCTCATTTTTAAAAGTACTTACCTTATGGCCTCCATAAAACGCAATTTCTTCAGCATTGGTGATTATCCGGGAATGAATATGCCTGAGATAGCCATATCGGTTAGCTTCCTCCGATACCAATTGACCAAACTTTGGTGAAACAACTCGTAATATGTGTGCTGTTAATGCTATTACACTAACCGACAGAGCTGGTCCTATTATAAATTTATAAATTAAATGGTAAAACGGTTAAGTTCAATATACATATGACATAAAAGATTTAAATATATAAAAATGTATATACCTGTTAAAATATTGGCTTTCATTTTCTTTGATGACCTCATTAATGCTAAGCCAATAAGCATCAGATCGAAGCAAGGCTTGGTCAGGCTACTGTACAAATGAGCTACAGAACTGGCAAACACTGATATATCTTCCGTAAGTCTGTGTGGAGAAAGTAACGTTAACTTTTATTAAATTTTAGACAAGGAAGGATACTAACTTAGATAAATCGAAGACCCTTGCCGATATGAACTTGGAAAAATATTGATAGGATCAATCTTGACAAACTTTTTTCAGGTCCTTTTTAAGGACCCTATGGGAAAAATAATTTTGAAATTATAATTAGTAGATTAAAGTATGTTGCAAAACAACAAAGCAATAATCATTTTCTTAAACATGTTCTGATCATTTCTATGTCATTATTAGGCCCGTTAACGTATACATATTACTTGCAATAGAAAGCATTTTTTGCAGGATTATTTAGAAATAATTATTAATATTATAACTCACCTGTGATCTGCATTTTCAATACGACCGTCCAAATTGGAAACTCGATAGTAATTTTGATTTTTGAAATACAATCGATAAGAGTGACGCACTAGTCGGGTTCTAAATGCTAAAGCTAATTTACTCTCAAGAAAGCGTATCATAGAATTAACGAAAGTAGCTGGTATAGCGATACCAAACCATTTAAGCAAAACCAAAGCAAACTGCCTTATATCCTTGCGTACAATAAATTTAACAAGAGCTCCCTCCAGTGCCGCTACATAGATACTAAGAAAGGTTCGGGAAACTAGACATAACGTGTGTATTCCCAACAATCCGGTTTCATAGCACAAAGGTTGTGGTATCATTATCTTAACCAGCATTCCCAGTTGTTTTAAAAACGCCTTGTTTAGTCCAGGCTCGATCGTAATGGTTTTCTTTTTTAGCTGTTGTGCAACTAATAATTTTTCGGCTTCCGCCAGCTTTGAATCTTCATCAGAACCGTCGCCATCTGTTTCCGTTGGTGTAAGGGCACCATTCTTGTTGATTTTAGTTTTCGACTTTTCAATATTCACGTCACCGCCGTTGTGAGAATTTTGAATCACGTAAGGTATAGTCACTTTAATCGTAAGAGCCACTATTGCACTGGTCACCAGAGCATAGCTAAAAGCGTGCTTAGTGAGACCATTTTGTTCACACGTCTCAGCAATACGGTCAACATATTTTGATAGAACGCTCATTATATTAGATTTTTGAATAACAATTTAACCAAACTAGTCAACAAACGATAGAAAAATGCTGAAAATAGAACACAGAAAAATGCGTAAGTAACAAAATGCAACAAATTGTAAATACAATTTGTAAAATTTTATAAATACATTAAATCGAATGTTTCTTCAATTAAAACAAACTCGCGTTTAATTTTACTTAGGAGAAAACATCTATGTACTGACAAAAGAACACTTTCTTATTTTTTCTTGCTCAAATTAAGAATTAAAAATGATTAAAGTGGGTAGTGACGTTTTTTAATAAATATATTTCTCATTGGTAAGGCAAATGTTTACTAGAGCTTACCGCACTTTAGAACAATTTAATTAGATCATCCGAGTTTGTGCTTTTGCTTGTGTTCGTTATTTTTCCGAAGAGATTTTAAACTTAATGCCGCCGATGAAAAAAGACCGTACTCGTTGCGCTTTAACGTTAAACTAGTTAATACGATTTAAAGTTAACCCCTCAAAAGTTATTTGCCATGTGCTGGCAATAAGTTGATAACAAAAACATCCCAGGCTTCCATTGCTGTATATGTCTGTGTATATACACAAATCCATATAATTAAACGTATATTTAAAAACTCGTATATGAAAGCCATATTAATTATTGAAGCAAATCTAACAAAAATAAGAAGGTTGAAAGTTCATTTCAAAATCGATGTCTATGTACATTGCAGCACTGCAAGGCCAGACATACATAGCCATATTAATCTCCAAAAACGTATTGTTATAGCGGATTAGATTACCAATATAGGGTTAGCCTATAAGTGTATGTAGATAGTTGTACACACTCATATGAAATCGGCAGAAGGGTCCGAAGTGGTATAAGTAATTTAAGATTATTTGGCGGAAGTTGATAGATTATCAACCTATAAGGAACTTTGAACCTACTCTTTTATCTTTATGCTAGCTAATACACGGGCAATCCCGTTTTTGTATATTATGTTGCGTCTATTCAGCATCTATACAGGGCAATACATATTTTGATTATATTCTTATACTTCCGTTAAAGTAAAGACGATGCATTAAAGAATCCAAAATGCAGTTCTAATAGGAACGGTGCATCTTCTAACCAGTGTATAATCTATCACATAAATATGTATATATGTATATACTAAACAAATCAAAAATACATATAGCTATGTATATTTATATAGAACCCAATTTACTTACGCTAAGTATTGCCTTTTCCACAACTATAGTTCTTACTAAAAACCATCACAGGGTTCAAACTCCAATAGTGTGAACATATTAAATGTTATGTATGTATGTGTGTCTGCATGTACATTATACTGCTTGGTAGACACAAACGTGCTCTGGCTTTATTTATTTCGCAATCACTTAGCGAATACTTTCAGGACTTTATCACAGATTATAAGTTTTTAGTTTAGGGTTTTTATTATTGTTATAAGAAAATAGAATCAGCATTATTCTTAAAGTATGTTGTAGGCATTTGCATGCACTTTTAAAAACAAAAAAACTGCGACCGAATAACACAAAAGCTTAAAGCTTACTGGCGTGTACTAATACAATGTACATAGATAACTACGGCATATGTATGTATGTCTGTACGCTAAACAAATTCTATGTATGAGTAAAGATGATATACTCATATAAGTATTTTTCTACAGATTGCAATTACTAATAATACATACATACATACATACATATACATTAATGTAATGTTTATGACATAAATATGTATTTCATTAGCATTGTCTACCTTCAGAAATATACATATTTGTATGGGGTGTAATTAATTAATGTAATGTTTATTGCGTACAAATATCAAATTGATAAAAATGGAAACAAATTTATATTTTGATATATGTACATAAATACATATATTATTATGAACCTTTATGTGAACTATCGACGATATACCATCACTAATGCCTCTCCAACAATAAAAACACTTCATACACCTATGTACATTTTGATGAAATTAAAGCGCGGGTAGTTGAAGTATTGGACCTTTCCAATTATCCACTTTATCGTTAAAACATATTAAATATTGTTGGGCTTAATCCACGCCTTTTATAATTACTTTATACTTATAATAGCTTGGTATTTCATTTTCTTGATTACATACATATATTAACAATTTAGTTTTAAATACATTTAACTTTAAATAAGAATAAGATACACACAATTATTTGCTTATTGTTCCCATTCGCTTTTACTGGTGCCATTTGAACGAAACTCTGCTAAATCACAGTCGTCGACGAATTCAACGTGCGTAAATGGAAAGTGGCCATTCCGGCCATTTAGTTCTCCCTCCCATTGGCCATTTATATTTGTTTTGGTGACTTTAATAATATCGCCTATTTCCAATTTCAACGCAGTCTTGTCGTAAGCATTTGGCACCCTCGACTGTTTGACACGGGCATACGCTGGTAGTTTGCGCTAGATAATATAAAATGAACTAATTACACGCGCAAAATGATTGTTCTAAGCATACTTACATTTAGGTCCGTCCTTTTTAGGGTACTACCTCCAAGCGAATTTCCAGTTACTGGAAGATGAGCAGCTGTAGTTGCATTCTCATCCATGCTTTCGTCATACTTTAGATGAAAAGGTTAACACAAATTTCGCAAATTTGGCAATTACTATTCTTACGTACCCGATCTATATAGGGAACAGGTATTTGACCAATTTGACCCGCTGAATTTCTCGCCGTCCACCATTGTTCTTCGTCCTTGCGAATTATAGTTAGAACTTCACCTCGGTGAAAGGGCAAATCGTCTTGGTCCTTTTAAATAAGAACATTTAAGATTAATTATAATAATTAATTTCTATAATATATACTATATATGTATAAACTCACGCTGCCGACAAAATCGAATTTTCCCTGTACTTTTTCGATTTTTTTAAGGGCCGGCCGCCTCAATGGCGTAGTGTCCAAGTAATGAAGTGTATAAAAAGTCAATAGTTTTGGTAAGTCATCAAACGATTGATCTCCAATACGATAAACATAATGGTCCTGTTGTTGAACTTTGTTAATGATATAATTGCTAACTTTAGTATCTTCTCTGAAAACAAACAGATTGAAAAGAAAGGCTATGTTAGTATCTTATTGACTTTTAATATTGACATGTAGTACATTGATGTACATAAGCACCAGATGTATTTACCTTACACAGAGTACATAATCGCCCGCTATGGAATTGCTGTCACGCACTAAAAAGACCCCACGTTCACGCTCGTTCATCAACGCTTCAGTGGCGTCCTGACGGGACATGGGACCAAAATACCAGCTATAGGAACATATTTAAAGTATAAATACTTGTTTTATGTACAATGCAAACTGGCTCGTTATATTTATACCTGTTTCTATCTTCCACATCAAATGCATCCATTTCTATTTATTTATACGATGATTCGGTCTTCAATCATCAAATTTTAGAAAAACATGAGACCGTAAATAAGTACAAATCCTCATGCAAAAACGAAATAAATCTAATTTTATTGAATTAATTGTCAGAAATGTTTGCTTTTTGTATGTGTATCCAAGTTCCACACTAGAGCTGTAAAAATATCGGGAACTGTATCGCGATGTATCGGATTTGGTATTTATTGAATTACGTGCGATAATGTTCATTTGTATATTTTATAACCAATGATGGTAAGTTGAAGTAGGAGTATAAAAGAAGAATCTATATAGTTAATTAATGCGTGCTAGCCATTAGTTTTGATTTTAGATTGCTATTATATTCAGGTTGGAAATGACGTTCGGTCGATCTATCGATATTTTTATTGTGTTAATACATAAATATTAAATCTGACGTTAACACACCACTTCCACTTGTTAACATTTGAAATACAGACAATTATTTTTTGCGTAATTGCATTGAGTTTTATTTAAATGCATCAGAAAGTCATTATCCTAAGGCTTCCTACGAAAGGCAATATTAATTTTGATTAGCAGTCACAGTCACATTGTTTAATCTCAGCGCTGATGACCGTTGGTTGATATGCTTTCCGCAATGGATTACTATCGGCTCAAATATATTTAGCGTGTTCGCGTTACGACTGAATGGTTAAATTACTGAAAATATCGGCGATATATTATGCAGTATAAAAAAATTCAAAGCTCTGTCAAAGTTACCTATAGAAAATTTAATTATGCTAAGCTACTGGAATTTTCATTAAGCAATCTAATACCTTGGTTTATACGAAATCTGTTCCTACAATGGATTTTTCAGTCATTTAGTCGATATATTCAGCGACCTCGGGGTCACAGCATGACTGAAAATATGGTAAGATAAATTTGTATGGAACTGCTTTCAGTTATATCTGCCAATATTTGGAGCCATATCAGAAGTACAGGGAGTAATCTGAATGTAAAAATATAAAAATAAAAAAAAAAAATTGATGATTAATTATTTTACTCTTAAAAAAGCACAGTTGTTAAAGCGAAGTACTAGCATAAGATAAGTATTCTTCAATGGGAAAAACTCTTTATAAAAATCAAGGTAGCGAAAAAAAGAAACAGAAAAGAAATCCCATTATATGACATTTAAGTCGGGAGGCAACAGCATTGGTGCTTTGTTTTTTTGCTTTCAGCTCCTTGTTAAGGGGAAATAGCTGGTTTCAGCTGTCAGTGTGACCATTTTGCGTCTTTTCTTCATATTCTTTGGTCCACTGGTTACTTACCGAAATATACAGCGATTTTGCTACCTGCATTCCTCAAGCGGATTTATCTTAAGTTAGTACCAGGTTTTATTTCGATAAATAAATGAAAAACATTTTCAATATTGTCATGAGTATTTAAAAGAATAACCTTACTGTTAAACATCTTCCTACCACCGATGGATACGACAACCATAATCGGTGACACCGATTAATTGATCGATTTTATGTGTCCGCCATTTTGTGTGATGTGTGTTGCACAGTGAAAAATCCAAAGACGTCATAATAAACTCGATTCTGATCTTGTACTTTTATATAAATGATATGTAAACAGATATAAATGTCCACGAACAATAAACATCTCGAATAGGGGATGGTTATCCCTTTAGTTGACTATCGCAGTCACTGTATTTAAGTGCGTACATTATCCGCAGTGCTTATATGTGTGTACACAGCTGAATGCATACATACATATGTATGTATGCATGTACGTATTTCGTGTTTAGTGCTTAAGTATACAAAAGCAATTATATACCTTATGTGTGTGATGCAAGCACATATTTAATGAACACAAATATAAGTTAGTTAAAGGGTGTTGAAGTTGTGGAACGAAAGTCATGGACAAACGGTGACTAGTTAAGGCATTTGGTCTATGTATGTATATGTGTATAATATATATAAATATATATATAAATGTATATATATATAAATGTGCATTAGTTTGTTTATCAAAGTTGTTCCAGAATATAGTGTTAACATAATACGTTGAGAATCAGTAAACTGAAAGTAATGCAAAAACATTTTTAAAGTGAAAGTAAAGCAAAAGTAAAAATACACTAATGATAAAACTATGTTCATATGTTCATAGTTGTACGCAACATATACGTATGTATATACATGTGTGTATGTTCACCTAACCAATTGTATTCGTTATTTAATCTGTATTACTATTTAACATAATCATAATAACATCTCTATAAAAATGGTAAAGCATTGTTTGTTGATTTGAAATAGTGTTTAAAGAAAGATATTTTTCTGTTGATTTGATAATTTGAAGACATTGTTTCTCAAATAATAAAATAGTTCGTTGTGGTGTATTCAAATAATCATAATAACATCTTTAAACATGTTAAAGCATTGCTTGTTGGTTTTTAATGTAATTGAAATATTGTTTAAAGAAAAATATGTATTTCTGGCGATTTGTATTATTTGAAAAGAATACTTAAAATATATTAAATAAACGCATATTTTAAATCGCGTATTGGTGTATTAATATGATATTTTATCCAATTACCAGGTTTTTTTCTTAACATCCGTAACTTCAACTCAATCGAAGGATCCATCCACTTGCAAGATCTATCTAAGAAGAAGTAATTAAATAGATGGGGCAATAACAATATGTTATCATGTCTGAAACAAACCTAAGCTTTCGAATTAACGTGAAAAAACGATACTCTTTGCAAACAGGTAAATATATTTCGAATTTAATATAATAGTTTAATCAAATATTTCACATCTTTAACATATTTACTTTATATTGTAGGGCCGAAAAAAAAATTAAGCAATGCATTTACAAAACAAATAGAAGAACAGGACGAAATACGAGAAGTATCTCTCCTCCCGACAGTATTAACTAACGATAAATATCGATTGAATAACGATAAATATAATACAAATACCTCTATCGTGGTACGAAAAATGTTTCGCCATCAAGCTGCCCTCTTGTTATTTATGCTTTCAATCGCCACTTGCCAAATTTCATTAACACAAACCTTACTATTGGACGACATAAACAATAACAAAACAATATCACAAGCAAAATCCAATAACGGACAAAGTAGAATCAACAATAGCACTGGGGGCAGTAATAATATGATATCTGCTGGTAACTCCAATTCTCCCATCGGCGAAAAAGATTACTTGGAGAAGCTTAATAATTTTGAACGTAGCGTGGCGGCCGTTTTAATTAAAGTTGCTTATGGCACAACTTCAACAACTAAACGAAGTATTCCAGACTCCAGTTATTCATTGGGTTTAACTACAGTGGCCACACCATTTCTCACAACGCAAAGGTAAGCACTAATATATTATAAGTATATATTTTTTTATTGGTTGCAAGTATCTTAACAGGTTGAAAAGCTACCAGTAAACAACCTGTTTTTACTTATAAATGTTGTTTAAATAATTTAATTTTGGGAGAATACAAATGGTACATGCTTTCACGGTACATAAATGCGAAATATTTAGGAATGTCGTCATTCGGTTGTTTAGGGAATACCGTAAAAGTTTTTCGAAGTCTGATTACTTATCTAAGGCATAAATTACGTAATATATCTAAATTTAAAACATTACAAAATATTAAGTAGTTTTAAATTATATATTTAAAAAATGTACAAGTAAATATTATAGGTTACAGAGGTGGTCAAAAGTATTTACGCAACAACATATTTTCACGTAAAACTTCTGTTTGTTGTTATTCTTGGTGTTGTTGACCAATTTTCCTGAAATTGTCTGTATCACGTAGATTGATCTATGCAGGATCAAGTCGAAAAAGATAGCCAAGGAAAACGGTTAATAAGACAATGATAAAAGTTAAAGAATAGATGCATGTATAGTGTCATATTTACACATAAATTGTTTTCATCTTAAATTTAATTCTGTTAAATTTTAATATTCTTTGTAGCAAAAATCCCGAAAGTTACTTTATTAATAATTCGAAAAATTAGCTTTGACATCGATGAAGTCTTACAATTGGCTTGAATTGAGTTTATTTAATGATATCCAAAATAAAGAGACATATTTTCTATTGCTTTTATCATTGTCCTATAAACCGTTATCTTTCGGCTTCTTTTCGCTTCGCTTCTGCATAGATCAATATACGGAATAAAGAAAATTTCAGGGAAATTGAATAATAACTAATAGAAGTTGGGATGTGCAAATAATTGTAAATTTGTGTAAATACTTATGACCACCCCTGTATTTAAACTCTTGTAGGGTATTATAATTTTAGTCAGAAGTTTGCCACTCAGTGAAGGAGACATTTCCGACCCTATAAAATATTTATATTGTTAAGCAGCATAAACAACCCAGTCGATGTAACCACGACCGTCTGTTCGTTCTTACGCAAACTTGTCCCTCAGTTTTAGAGGTATATGATTGAAACGTTGCAGTTAATCTTTATAGTCTCACTTGTCGGAACGGTACGGATAGGACAACTCTATCACATAACTGCCAAAACAATCGCAAAATGTTTAGAAAAAATTATAACTCTTCCACTTCTCAAAAGAGTTTCAACAAATTTTATGAAATTAAGACGTCTATATCATATAGCTGCCATATGAATTTAAAACTGTAAATATAATATTGGTAGGTCAATGTAACAAAAATCGGAATTATATAATTATATATATACTTTAAATTTCATGAATTATTAATAATCTTAGCGCAATCTGCAAGGGTATACAAACCAAGTCGTGCCGAAGTTAGCTTCCTTTCTTGTGTCTGAATATATTGGTGTCATATTTCAACGAGAAAATAGATTATCGCCAAGTTATATATCGTTTTTCGCATAAAATATCTGTACATTATCGATGGGCATGCAGTTACTTTTTCTGCTCCCGCTGCATTTTTCATTATTCATCTTGGCAGGCGCCAGAAACTCGTCTCAGACCGTCGAGGCTTACGATCAGCGATTCGTGAAGATTTACAAAATCAGTGCCACTATAATTATTCGTCGGGCAGCAGGCACATCGCTGAGCGATGAAATTAAAATTCGCTTCTCTTACTACAATAATTTTTAATTTTAATTTATGTGCTATATTTATATTTGTAGGTACCCTTTATCAATACATCACCAACAACCAGGTGTCAGTCATCAAAAGAACTATGAATTGGATCTGGAAAGAGATCATGCCTTGCCCACATCGGCCCCAAATGCTGATATCTTGAAGAGTAATAATAATCCAACGTATCCCAATCCAAATCGTCATTCGTCGCATGCACAACATGAAAGGGATCGCCATAGACAGCACTATAATTCAACACCAAATCCAGCCAGTACGTTTTTATGATTTAAAATAATTATAATAGTACAAATCTCTATAAATTCTTCACAGTTCCCAATCTCTTCAACAAGAAAGCGAACAACGGAGGAGGTCATGCTCATCCACCAACCATACCGATGTATCCCGGGGATCATATACCATCTTACTCGCCGCCATCGCGATCTTTTTTCACGCCACCGCTGCCGCCGGAATACCAGAATCCCTTCGCTGATAAACCCACTCTAAGAGGGACAAATAATGAGGGCTTAATTGGTATCAATAGGAGGCCCATACCACCGCCCAGCCTAATGCCCAGTCAGGATAGGATCCCCATAAGACCGCCGGAATTGGGAGGTAACAACGATGATAATCCCCTGCTGAACTTAGATATAAATAACCCATTAATAGAGTCTAGTAGCTCGCATAATACCGATGATAATGTTACCACAATGGATCGGAAAAAAGCCTTGAACACGCCAGCGCGTCAGCACGAAGAGTTTTTGAACGAGAAGAAGTCTGCTAGCACCTCGAAAAATTCCCAAGAACAAGATCAGATAGGCGATCATGATCCCATTATAAAGAAAAGTCAGGAAGTCTTGCCCAATATACGCAGGATCCTGGGTTCCAATGGTAAAAATGGGGATATTCCCGCTGTTCTCCTGAAGCAAGTGACTCAAACCCCCAATATCATAAGCATACGAAATCCACCTTCTTCGCCCATAGTTTTGATAGAAAAGCAGGCAAAGGGAACAAATCAGGAGGAAAATGTAGACGATGGCTCTGCGTCTGTGATGAGTTCGAATATAAATCAAAGTAAAATGGATTATTACGATAATGCCAATCAAAGTCAGACCACACCATCGGCTGCGGCAGCCATTGGTGACGTTATCTCTGCCACATCGTCCTTGTCCTATGCCACTACCAATTCCGCCGTCAAGACCCCAGTGGGCAAGGATCCAGGGGCCATGCCGAATCTGGGCGACCGTGACAAGGCACACACTACCTGGTCGTGGGCTTGGAACATACACATTTATCTCTCCGTTGTACTCTTTACCATTCTCTCAGTTTACTCCCTGTATAAACTATTGACTTTTAACAAATTGGCACACTTGTTTACCCAGTCCTACTTCATTTGCATACATTTTATATTGATTTTAATCTGCGCCATGCGCATATTTTTCCTGTGCTTCGATGCCTATAATGTGCATGGTTCGTTTAATATTTTTGCAGCCGAGTTGCTTTTGAACCTTCCCTCTACATTCCTTACTGTGGCCTTTTCGGTTTTAATTTTGTTTTTATTCCTTAAGTCTCTGAATCACAAAAACAATCGCTATTCAGCTTTGATAAGACCTCTTACAGTGGTGGTGGGCTGTGGCGTGCACGTTGTCCTGTGTGTAACTCTGCACTATGTTGAGTCCTATACGTTGAAGAATCACTTACTGTACTTTCAACAGCAACAGCAACAGCTCTACTTTCGCAGACAGCTGCACTTCCAAGGAGGAGGCGGTGCCAGCTTGACGCCACCTTCGACGGCGGCCATTCTACCACCGCCACCTAGGGTTTTGACACTGATTTGCCAAATTATATACATCTTTATTTGCTTAAGTTTGGGCCTTCTATACTTATATCTGTATCGCATTTTGAAGAGAATTCTGCGTAGTAAATCACAGAATTATATTCACGGCTACCAGAACTTGTCGTATGCCATACACATAACCATTGCCACAGCGTTGCTCTTCGTCCTTATGGCTGTCCTTCAGATATTCGGCGCGATCTGCATTGCCACGTCATCGCGGCAAATGAATATTATAGATGTCGATTGGTTGCAATGGGGCTATCAGTTCTCCCTACGATTAATAGAAATTGCCATTATAACGTTGATTACATGGGTTACTGGCCTAAAAACTAGTCTCGGTGGTAATGATTCGGCAGCAAATAATGCTGGAAATGTGGGCACGAATGATGTGCGTATGGTGAGTTGCACATCAACGAGAGACAAGCATGTTGTTGGCAACGTGGCGGGAGTTTCGAATTTCTTCTTACCCTGCACTTCGAGCTCGAGCCAAGAGGTCTTCGATACCGATTATCCCGCCATATGCAATGCCAATACTAACTTGCACACGTACACCATGAGAACGGGGAAACTGATCTACGATGACAGTTATGCCCTGAATCCAATGGGTGCTGCGGTATCTTCGTCCACCAATCCAGGGAACAATGGGCGTTCCTTTGAGTACCAGCTGCAGGAACCCATGTATCAAAGGCCTTACGATACGGGCTCTATGAACAGTCAAAATCTAACAGAATATCATCATGGCCATGGTCAGATCCAGAACTACCATCATAAGCCCCATAATATGCGTTATTCGAATGACACGGTAACGGACCACTACGAGAATCCCAACTTTAATTTGCATAATCAAGAGAATTTAGAGAGAAATACTACGGAAACTTGTTATTCGGAGCCCTTGGAGCATGAGAATAACAAAAGATTCGAGTTTAATATTTTCGAGAGGCCAGTTTATAAGGAAAAGGCATTGAATACCAAGGATGGGAATAATATAGAAGGTTTTCAGGATCGTAAGATGGGAAATGGGAGGAAATTAAATGGCGGAACTCAAGAACGTAATTACTTAGATAACACAAGTTCCAATCCGAATCATAACCACCATACGGAACGACGTAGCTCTAACTCTACAAGTAACTCTTGTTCCTCTTCCAATGGAGGGAAAGCTCGTTATCCCAGCTATAACTCCTATGAGCGGTGTTTCTTTACGGGCGTAAGGAAAAGTGGAACCTTGAGTCAAATAGGAGTTCCCTTAGAACGAGGTGCGGATCCATCAATGGTATCAGGACCCCATCATCGCATGATAACCAATGGAGCTCAAACCTTGGGAGATAGAGCCGCTCATTATTACCAGCGAGGAGGGGCAGTCAAAGGACGTAATACCCATCTCAGATCTGGTACTACTTCAGATCTAATAAAGAGTATACCTATTAGGGAGCGTCAATTACCCTACGATCATCATAACTCCGATGAAGAAGACGATGACGAAGAAGAGGAAGATATAATATCTGGCAATAATGTCGAGTGCACAAACCTAATAAATAATGAGGGCATCACCACGTTGACAAATGGAGAGGATTGTGCTACAAGTTCCACAATTAATGATAAATCCGTGACAATTGCTTCGTCAGGAGCTAAGAATAATACAAACGATCCATTATTGCATTCGAATAAAAATAATGGTAAACTCCGCACTGCCTCATCAGTATCGGTAGCTTCTGCTTCATCCAATTCCTGCACGACCACGTCAAGTGCTTCGGATAGTATGCTAGTGGCAGATCAAGGCTTCTTAAGATTTCGTTCCGCAGAAGATCAACATAGTATAACCCCCAATGGATCGTCGTCCCAAGTAGTCGTAGACCCCTCCTCCGCCTCTTTCTCTTTCCGTCATCAGGGTTGCAGTGCGACAGAGAAGGGCATCGATTGCTAAAAGATAAATCACCATATATATTTCATTCAAAATATAGTTGGCGCTCTCGCAAAAATTTTATTGTAGATTTGAAAATCAATTGAAATAGAAATTACAGGTAATATCGATATTTTAGCGTTGCAATAAATTTATTTTCTTTGTAATATATCGGAGCAATATAATCGAACAAAAAGACCAATCAAATACGATTTTTCGATTATGTCGATATTTTAAGCTTAACTGCAATATTGTTCAATGTTTTAAAATTCGATATGTCTATGTTGGCGATATTTTGAACATGAGCACGATATTTTCGTATAATCATTATCGCTATACAACCCTAAAAGGAAAGCTTTAAGAATACTGTAAGGATACTAAGATGGGCAAAAGTAGGGGACTTTTAACAATGAATTTATGGCACTCTAACACTTTCAATTGATTTCGAATCTACTAAAATTTTTGTAATGGGTAATAACTATATTTAATCGCAGTTAGTTTTCATGCCCCAATTATGCCAATACGAAATAGTAGTTAAAAATCATCACTATATTTCTTAACTATCTTCAAACTTGTGATATACAGATATAAAAAAATATATATAAACTAGCAAGCAAGGCAAAAAGAAAGAATATTACGAATTATATTACGAACAATTTTCATTACATATTTAACTCATTTTTGTCTTTATGATCACTCCATTAGTATTAAATTAGGCAATACTATTTATTTTTGAACAAGATATGAATATTCAGATTTAATATCCTGCTTGATTTTTCCGAAATAATTTTTTATTTTTCGCTAATATCGATATTCAATGTTTAGAATTTCGATATGTCAAAGTGTAAAATTTTAATCGAGATATTTTTATCGATTTAGTAACGTGTTTCTGATATTTTTTACAATATCGAAAACGTTAAATTCGTCCATATTTTCAAACTTTGATATTTCAAACTGTACGGAATGGAGCGCGAATATTTTATGGATATGTATCACACTTTTTATACTATACATCCCTATTGTATAGTCTCCTTCGAACACCCATTTATTTACCTGATAAATGTGTATATAACAAATTGCAAGAGTACTTGGTAAAATCATGGATCATATGTTAAATTCTAATATTAAAACTTCCGTTGTACATATACAATTTTATCTTTAACTTGTCTCTTAAGCTTATATATCAACAATGAAAATGCAACGTTTTTAGAAAACACAAAAAATGTGAATTAAGTAACATCGATTTTATATTATTTTGCTATTTTGAAATTGAAACACAATAAGTAATTAATTGAATTAAAGGGCAAAATCAAGCTAAAATAATAACTGCATTTTGTTTTTAATATAAGCATAAAAAATATTACAAACCACAATCACAAAAAACGTCAACTACAAAAATAAATAAATACAAAGACTCATGAATAATAATACTAAAATATACGATTTCTGTACAATGAATCGAGATATGATTCGAATTTATAAATAAAAATGCTTTTAATAATTTAAATTATAAAACTCTAGCCTGTTAAAAAATAAGAAACGCGTTTATTACCCAAATAGTACTGATTAGTTAAGGGCATTTTGCATTTTCTATTGTTAAAAACTGATCAAAAACTAAATATATATATTAATAAAAAGAAAACTACTTAATACTGATATAAAATAAGAATAAAACCATTAACTCACTAAGGTTAATAGTTGGTAATATCTTTCTATGAAGCACTCTGAAACAAAAGCCATAAAAAGAAATATATATGTCGGAAATGCCACAGAAATTGCTTGTAGGTTTAGAAATCCATTTAAAAGGTGTTCAAGAATGAGTTTGGACTTTAAATAATTTCTATTGTATTTAAACCTGATCTTGAGTCTGCTTAGCTATTTCTGTGGCCATCGTGTTTATTTATATAATAAATAATATATAATATATATATTGTTATATGTATATATACTATCTTTCACATGAAAAAAGGAAAACGAACTCAAACCAATCAACCAGAAATATTTCCGAATTAGACACGTATTTATATCCCTAACTTTGTACACATTAATTGACAAAGAATCAACTTATAATGCGTATTCTTGAATGTAATTAAATTTAAATTATAATAAATCTTAGCCAAGCGACAAAATAAATATATATAAAAAATACCATTTAAATATTTAACGTTGTTTTAGAAATATTTTCAGCTAAGAAGGCTTCAAGACTGAATCGTTTTTTGTACAGGTAAGTGTAATCGAACTAAAATACCCATATAAATTTTGCGCTAAACGACTCTTTTAATTTGTCTATTTCATCTGCGGTAATGGTTTTGGTTGCGTATAAACAAGAGTGTCCAGTGATAGTTCTTTGGATGGATGGATTTCTTTATGATTGGTATATTGGTGCTGCTCGCGTTCTCCTAAAGCTGGGAGACACGTCCAGAGTGGTCTAAGAGTGGAGTTGTAGTCCTTTGTAGTCCAGACACAGGGTCGATTGGGTTTTTTAAATACAGTGTAGCCTGCTGCATTTTAGTGTTAGGTGTACTTCCTTGCTTTCGATATGTCTTTGCCATATAGACGTCTGTCGTGGTGGACGCCGATATACGTTACTTCGTGGACTTGTGGGATCTGCATGCTGTTCAAGTAGAGAGAAGAGTATTTTTGTCTGTTTGCTTACACTTTTATTTGTTTATATTTATATGTTAGCGATTAGTTAGCGATTTGGGTTGTTGGAGCAGCTGAGGATCGGAGTGTGGTCGACGAAAGTGGAAAGTGGGAAGTGTCCTTGTGGGACATCATCGTCAATTATGTAAATGCAGTGAAGCTGATGTGTTGCACCTCACTGCAAAGACTGTTGTAGAGAGTAAAAGCAGCCCCAAGGATTATAGGCCGATAAGCCTTACATCATTTTTACTCAAGACGCTAGAAAAGCTGTTGGACCTATACATCAGAAACGATATGTCAAGCAACCAGCAAACCTGCACAAAAAGGAAATCGGTGGAGACGGTACTAAATTCGTTAATAGCCACCATTAAGAGAGCCCCGCACAATAAAAAAATGCGCTCGAAGTCCTTGTAGACATATCCGGGGCATTCAACAACATAAGCACAGACGCAGACCTCCTAGGAGTGACCAACACGCACCCCGCCATCAACTTCTGCATAAGAAATCTACTAAGTTGTAGGCCTGTACAATGTGATTGGGGCACCGCTTCCATGATGAAAGAAGCGCACAGAGGCACGCTGCAAGGTTGGGTCCTTTCGCCCCTCCTTTGGAATCTAGTGGTCGACGACCTAATCAAGAGGTTCGAGATTAATTTAATTTAATTATTATTATTAATTATAATTCTAATTATTATATTATTATTATTATTATTATTATTATTATTATTATTATTATTATTATTATTATTATTATTATTATTATTATTATTATTATTATTATTATTATTATTACTATTATTGCGGGAGTCTGTCCATCGACCATCAGTGATATATGTGAGTAGGCGTACAAGGATGGACCCAATATCAACGCGGACATGACGGACCTCATTCTATTCACCAAGAGACACATACATGGTACCGCTATGGATCCCCCAAAAATCAATACAACCAGGCTGACCCCGAAATCAAGACAAATACCTCGGCATTATACTAAACAGCAGGGTGGCATGGAAACCCGATGTACAGAGATGGTGAAAAGGGCCACCATGGCGCTATACGCGTCCAAGAAAGTGCTTAGCAGCACATGGGGTCTCTCGCCCGCTCTGATGCACCGGGTCTACATATCGGTAGTGCGTCTGACACTGCTTTATGGAGTCTTTTTGTGGTGGCCAGGCAAAGAAAAGAAAACATACAACAAGCTTATGAAGAGAACCCAGCGAAAGGCACTGCTCTGTATATCGGGGGCGCTGAGTTCAACTCCCAAAAAAGCAATCGAAACCAATGGAAAGGATCGCCTATACATCCTGGAGCAACTGACTGCAGGAAATGGAGAGATATAATGGAGAATCCTCGTGAGACCACCCTTCTCAGACCATAAGTACATACAATTTCAATAAGACTTCGACACACTACTGAACAAACTGTCTTCAGAAACCCACGGAGTACTAACGGAACAATACAATCACAGCAAGACTCGCGACTTCTGCGGAAGACCGTCTCCAAAGAATTACTAGACGCGTACCACGCATCATAGGAGCTAGGAGCGGGCATATACTGTACAGAACCTGAGATGAGGCTGTCGAATAAGTTACCAATGGCAATGCAGCATATTCCAGGCAGAAGTCTTCGTTCGATGAATCCGAGGCAGCTGAAACAACAAATTAGTAAGAAGAAGGTACCTTGGCGCCCCTATCCCTTCATTACCCCCAGGAGGACAGGTGAACTACTTGCCTTCGCCAAAAACACCTTGATCTTCAAGGACTTTCAAACCGCGTAAAATCAACATCTTGCGTGGCCTCCACAAGGGTCTTCCGGTTTAACCTAACCTAACCTAGTGGAAATTCTCCCAGGTCACTGCCTGCCCGACGCATGCATTCAAGCTAGGCATCACCAACAACGGCAACTGCAGAATTTCTGATAAATCCGAGGAAGCCGAAACCCAGTACTGGCATCATTAAGAGATGCCTTCAAGAGGACGTCAATAAAACCTTGATCCTTAAGCTTCAAAACCAAACAATAACCTCCGGACCAATTAGGGCTATATTGGCCTATGCATGGCCCCACAAGACCAGTTCAACCTAACCTAAATTGATGCGCTGCGATAATCTGAACGCACAGATATGGTATTATGTGCATTTGCAGACATTTTTTAAACAATTCGGACAGGTATGATAATAAACCTATTGGTCTGTAGGATGACGGAATCGTGTGGTCTTTCCCGGGTCTCGGTATCATGGTAATAATAAAATGTTTCCATTTTGTTGGCTAGTATTCAAGAGTTTGCAGATGACCTCGTTCGGCGGAAACGCTGACGACACGGCCTTGCATGCGTCCCACACGTCTCAGCTGACAGCCTAGGATGCATCTCATGACTGTCTGCGTGCAATGGAGCGCTGGTCCAAGCAATACAATATTGCTATTAACTGCAGCACATCGGCATGCGTCACTTTTTCCCTGAGACTTCTGATAGAAAACGTCATTTCTTTCAACGGTGAAGTCATTCGAAACGCCACCCCTCACTGCTACCTGGGTGTACTCTTAGATCGCCGCCTCATATGGAACACCCACATCACGGTAATCAAAGCAAAGTGCGTTCGATGACTTCAGAAGCTCGACTGGCTCCTGAACTCCAAAAGCCTACTGCTTTCAACAAAGGAATTGCTGCTCAAAGCAATCCTCACGCCAACCTGGAATGCGATCCAAATATGGCGCAGCGCCTCCAAGCACCAGCTAAACAGGGTAGTGCAGGCACGTGCTGCTTGACAGGCATGCGGGCTTCCCTGCTACGTGACCAACCAGGCGATCCTGTGGGCGATCTTCTAAACCAACACAGCAGTCGTTACTCGGACAGGCTAATGGTTCACCCAAATCCTCTGGCTAGCAGGCTTGCCGTCCCGCAATCTTAACGAGATTCCACCCCAGCGATCTGTCTTCTCGTGTACAATAATATTGTAATTAACCGTAACCAATCTGTAAATATTTGTAAATACTTGTAAATAAGTGTATATAGTCCAGGACTATTTCCCGTATCTACCATATCTACCTCTTCTAAACGCCCGGTTAAGTACAAATGGGATTGAACGATTCCGGCGACAATAAATATTTAAATTAAAAAAAATATAAAAAAAAACTCTCTTAATGTCATCAAGCTTACCCTATGAGTTAAGACGCCTACGGTTTCCCGGAAAAGTTTGTTTTGCCATAACAATAAAGAAATCACATGGACAGATTTTAAAAGCAAATGGATTAGATCATAGCGTCTAGTGTTTCTCCCGCGGACAATTTTATGTTGCCCGTTCAAGGTAATGATCCTATCTCCGGATTACCAGATGAGAAGTTTTAAAATAACTTTTAAGAATTTTTTAATTCATATTTTATAACCACATTATGTAAATACGTATATACATACATACCGTCAAATATACGGATATAGCTACCCACCAAGGACAGGTACGGGCACCATCCTAGTTTTTAAATTAAGTCTATTTTTGGTATTAGAATGCGAAATATAAGGAATTGAGATTATTATTATATTAAAAAAAAACAAGAAATAAGCTAATTTCGGAACGCAGAGTTTGTATACCCTCGTAGTTTGCAATTGGATCCAAATCTGTGCGTATCTAATACTATATAAATGAGACATATTTATGTTAAAAAGCGATATATGTATATATGTCAACTTTCGTTGCATTCATCTATACATTTACGATTTTAAATCTGCGGCACATTACTGCCTTTTTGTATACATTTAACGATTGCCTCTATGGGAGCCCTATGATAAAGTCGTCCGATTTTCAAAAAATTAAATCCAAAATTCGGAAGTAATAAAAAGGCTAAATTTCTAAGTAGATAACAATATTTTGAAAAATAGCGGAAGTTATTTTTTAAAAATTATTTTATCGACCGTTCTAAAGGCAGCTATGTACATATATAATAATTTAGTCTAAACACAAAACTCGATAATAATACAAAATGGCAATATCTCAAATTAAATGAAAATCTGTGGAAAACTGGAAGTTATAATTTGTTTTGTATAAATTTTCCGATAGTTCCTATGGCAGCAATATGATCCGGCCCGTTTTGACTTATGTATATACCAGTGTAATGTAAAACTGTAAATGTTAAAGTGTAAATATAATGTGTATAGCTGAATGTAACGAAATTAGGCATTACTTATTTGTTTTTTAACATAAATACATATCTATAATTTATGTGGAAGTAATTCCCAGCAATCGAACTGCACTCTGCAAGGGTATACAAGCTTCTGTATATCGAAGTTATCTTCCCTTCTTGTTAAAAATAATTTCAAAACGACAAGACCCTAAGTTTGCTTTTTAAAATACAATTACTGGTAAAATGCATAGATTATGTAAAAAAGCACTTACAAAATATTATTTTTAGTTATATTTGGAAATGTCCATATGTATACTAATGAGAAGAGTTAAAAGACTGTCTTCAAAGATTCCTTCAGTTAGCTTAAAAACTAAGGGACCATGTAGTTGTGTAGAAATTAATTATAATTAATTACAAACATTGTACCTCCTAACATGATATAAATAAATTACACACGTATTTTATAAATGGTGCAATTTAATGAATTATATGTAAATGTATATGTATTTTCATAATAATAAGTGAATTCCTATAATTTATAACCGATTTGGATGCAAATAAATATCATATATCCGTCGGTATAGCATACAAAAATCGCGTCAAGTCAAAATAAACAATAAATCGAGTGAGTTTGTCCCATTGAAACAGTGAAAAGCATTGAACAATGGCTGAATTCCCTCGCCTTTGGCTGACATTTTCCTTTTATTATTATTCATTCGGTTGGTGGTTGTTAGTATGCAATTTGTTCACTGAAAACTCGAAACTGTATATATAGCGCAATTAAATAAACAAATTAACGACTTTTGTCCTTTTCCACTTGAATGATGAACAAAATACAGGAGCTCAGCAGCATTAGAGGTCACTAAACACATTTTCTTTTGCACATCTAAGCAAAGTGTGTGACAAACGTCTGCGTATTGATTATGAGGAAATGCATGTAAAAGCTATGTATTGTATTGGGATGGTATTCCAAAGTTTCGGACTTTGCACGAATTTCTTTCGGGTGAAAGTGCAAACACAAAAAAAAAACGCCACTTAGCTTGAACCAGGAAGGAAGAAAACTTTTGGAGGCCGAAGGTGTTAAACCCATGCAGTTTCCAATTGGATCATCAAAAATGGATCCATTTCAGTCATCTATATACCGCATATCTCTGCGCACACCCCAAAAATGTAGAATTCAAACTTGAAACACAAACTGATCCTTGGATTAAGTCGAAGATCTGCTCCCGGTCCCTAAACAGCGGTGGACGGTCAGATCGGGCTTTTGACAAGATGCTGCCTGTCGAGTTATAATTATTTTCAACTTCCGGCATCGAGCTGTGGGCTCTGCCAACTAGATCACCAATTTCCCGATATGATTTTTCTTCTATTGTTTTATGATGCCAATTTTTAAACTCATCTGCTCTGTAACTGTAATAGCGTTATCCCGCAAATTTCAAACAGCTGTACGCAGACTTTTTACAGTATTAAGATTAAAATTAAAAAATATCTATAAGACATTGTTTAATAATTCAAAAAAAGAAAAGAAAACAAAAATAGGTCATTGAAGACAATTTAATAAAGATTATGTTAAAATAAATCCCCGTTTCCCTTGGTCACGGCATCACGCGTGAGTGGCTGGACCTATTTCACTAATTCTTTTTTTTTTTTTTTGTTATTATAAGGAGAGGGTTCTTATGTAGGAAAAATTTACGAAAGTTGCGCAGGAAGCTGGGAAAAATAATTTTTGAAATATTATAATCTGTCACTTAGAGTAATATTTACGTATTTGACATAAAAAAGTATCTGACATTAAGAGAAAGAAACGATGTAGTTTATTTTATTTTCAGTTAAATTTTTGTATAAAAATGTCGGCAATTAGACGTGCTGAAAGTCGCAGAACCCTTAATGCTGCAAGTCCAAGAAATACAAGAACAAATCAAACTGATGAACGACGGGAAACGCGGAATGAAGTTGAACGGAATCGATGAAACCGGAACCAACAAAATAAAAGTGTTGCGTCTAACCCCTATATGCATTTAATTATAACAAAGAAATTAAAATGCATAAATGAACGTGGTTTGTCAATTTTGCAAGGCATGTACATAAGTTTAAAAACGAAGCCGTTGGATCAGTGTTGCCAGCACTTCAACACAAAAAAGACAGATCCGTTTATAAAGAAGACAAAATAGGACAAACATATTTTTTAAAATTTCAGTTTATTTCGGAAAGCACTTAATCTATAAAGAATAAGACCTACCGTATTGGCAACATCGAATTTAGCGTGTCAATGAGCGTGTCCTGAGCGCATGGCTGTGCACTGTGAATCATGTCAATTTTCGGATTTAAAAAATACTTGCAAAACTTGCAGTATCCCCTATTTGAATCCGTTACATCCCGACATAGCCAAGTGAAGAAAGTTAAGGCTCTTGCAACCACGAAGCGCGAAATTTTAGCTTTTAGGCGTGTTTAGGCATCTTTAAACTTTTGGGCGCAAAAAAACCGATCGACGCTTGATGTCGATTACATACAAATAAAACTGAGCTGCATCGCTTTCAAAAAACTTATCGAATACCTAAATTCGATATAAAAGCATTGCCACATAATTACAAATAATAAATTGAATAGATACTAAAAAAAAAGGATGATGTAAGACAAAATAAAATAAAACAGGATACATTTTAGGACTGATGATGTTTCAACATTTTTGCGGACAAAGCAGTTTAAAAAACTATAGATCTGTCCTGAAAAAAGGCAAATTGGCAACACTGCGTTGGATTGTGATGCTCGAACCAAAGACAATAGAATTACTAAGATGAGTAACGGCAATATGAGGCTATTTTTTTAATGGCACCAAAAATTAAAATAGTTGTCTTTGCATATTTTTCGCACGTTGCACACTTAATACCCTAATGTTCCAATGTGAGGTCATGTTTAAAATATCGGTGGCTGTCGTTGCATGCGTACAAGAGATCGTCTGGCTCTAGAGCGCTCTCTTACTGGCTTTTAAGCAAAATGTAAAAGAATCTGAAGCCAGTTCAAAAGATATCACGAAAAAATTGTGTGCAAAATAATCTTATGGCGTTACACATCATAATAATCTATTGTCTTCGCTTGAACGGTCAAATCAAACTGACGTCGTTGGTACTTCCACCTGAGCCATTACATTCAGAGACAAGATGACATTAGTAATGTGCATCAAGTTAGCAGGAGAACTTAGGAAAATATAATTTTTGATTATACCATAATTTGCTTTTAATTAGATATGTTTAGATATACCTTATCCAGTTTACAATAGATTTTAATAAAATTTAAATCAAATATAACAATTTTTTATTATTTTAGAATTTCGATTTAAATTTGATGAAAATCCGACTAATATGTCATATAACTGTTATACAAACGATCGGTACAGAGACATAACATATTGTTATACAATGTACATTTAGATTGCTATATTTTCCTATATATTCCTAATGGGAATGATCGTTTCCTATAACAGTTATAGTCGTCCCATAATGATAAAAATATGTTTTATTTTATTATTTTAAAATTTTAATACCTATACCTTAGGCAATATTTTATATTATTTTATTTAACTGGCTGATCATTGTCTTCGGGCTACCCGACAACAATAAGCTGATTTTGATTATAGGGAAACAGAAATGGAAAAGTGTACGTGCACCCTAAAAATGTTTTAGGAAATTCCAAAATATTTCTTTGATTGGTATAAGCAATAGTTTTGACAATCAGTTCAAATTACGCGCTCCGAAATTTATATACCCATGCAGTTTACAATTAGATCATTAAGATTTTAGCCAATTTGGTTAAAAGACATGAAAGAACCTAACTTCGGGACCCCGAAGTGGTATACCCTTGCCGATTGCGGCTCGATCATTAATAAAATAAAGAATTATAATATACTGCAAGGGTATAAAAAGAATAACTAACAGAAATTATATAAAAGTTTTAAAATTTACATATATTCTATTTACAGTAACAGTTTTGCATGTTATATGTATTATATTTATTAAGAAAGAAGGCGAACTTCGACGCGCCGAAGTTTGTATACCCTTGCATATTGAAATTCGATTATTAATAATTAATACAATACAAATTATATACATTTTTGTTAAAAATCAAGGAAGTAATTCCTACGGTCATTACAGTCACCTGTATATTTACAGTTGTTCAGTGACAGTTTTACACTTACAGTTTGGCATTTCCATCTTTATTTAATGACAGTTTCCATGGCAGCAATATATCCGATTTTCATAAAATTTAAGTTGAAATTCTAGAATAATATCTAAAATATCTTAAATTTTATGAAAATCTGTGGAAAACTGGAAAATTATATTATATTTACTGTTAAAGTTGTGCACGTTATACATATACATCTATTAAAAAGAAAGGAAGCTTCCTTCGGCTAACCCTTGCAGATTACTATTCGATCATTAATAATATAATACAATATAAGCCATATGTATTTGTGTTAAAAAACATCAAAGTAATACTTGCTTTCGCTACAACACGTGTACATACTATATTTACATGCAATAGTGTGAATGTAAAAATGTAAATATATTTATATAATTTAGTATGTATAAGTTGGTGATTGCAAAAACATTAAAGTGACTCTAATGTCTTTGGTGAATGTATCGAAGGTAGGCATTACTTTGATGTATTTGTGTTGTGAATTATAAATGGTTGGTAATTATTTTCGGAAAATACACGCTGTTTTAATATTTATTATCAAAGAATGAAGTATGAAAATAATAAAAAAATAATGTAAAGTAAAAAATAATCAATAACTACAAGTGACTAGTGTTTTTTGGCAAATAAACTGGCCAAACTGCAATCGGTATCATCAGTGCGATAAACAACTACGTACTCAACCCATGGAGGGCTGCCGAGACCACACCACCAACAAAAAAAAAAAAAAAAACAGAAATCTACCCTTAAGTGTGAAAAACCTATAACCAGCTCTATTAAATAATATGTAGGTATTGAGTTTCATTTTGTGTGTTCACTTCAGAACACCATCTGTCGTCGGAATCCCTTTAATTATCAACACCAAAGTATAGAGTGGCTTCGGAGAAGTTCATTTAATTAGTCTAAACGCAGTCATTTAGGTACATGTTTCTGTCGATACTCTCAAATATTTAAATTTGTTGAGTATATACATTAAAGTACTAATATAAATAGAAGCAAGTGTGCTTTCCAAACTGAGAAGGATACGCGGAGAAAGAAGCAGTTTCTCAAATAGTAAAAACTATTTCTATTTTAACTAAGGGCCGGATCGGGAAACTACATATTTATATCATATAGCTGCCATACGAGTAATGAATTAAAAAAAAAAAAAAATAAACATCTTTTCAAAGATTCAAAATATTTTCATCTTGGGATTTTTCCATTTTGTATTAATATAGACTTTAGATTTTAATTTTGAGAATATTGGGCTACTATTCCATATGCATATGTACATACATATCTGCAATAGAAAAATTATCGTTAAATGTAAAGTAAATTATATTCATTACTACGAAAACGATTATATGTAAACTAGTTCCTCGGTTTTAAAGCTATCTGAAAGAACCTTTCCAGTTAGTCTTCTATAAAGTCAAAAGTATTTACACAACTAACTATTTTCACATTAAACTTCTGTAAGTTGTTATTCTTGGTGTTGTTGACCAATTTCCCTGAAATTTTCTTTATCGAGTAGATTGTTCTATGCAGAATCAAGTCGAAAAGAATAGCGAAAGAAAACGGTTTATAAAACCATGCTAGAAGATTGATGTATAGTGTCATATTTACACATAAATTGTTTTCATCTTAAATTTAATTCTGTTAAATTTTAATATTCTTTGTAGCAAAAATCCCGTAAGTTACTTTATTCATTATTAGAGAAATTAGCTTTGACATCGATGAAGGCTTTCCATTGTCTGAAATTGAGTTTATTAAATGATATCCAAAATAAAGATACATATGTATATTCTATTGCTCTTAGCATTGTCCTATAAACCGTTATCTTTCGCATTCGTTTTCCACTTGCTTCTGGATAGATACACATTCGCTATAAAGAAAATTTCAGGGAAATTGGTTTACAACAACAAGAATAACAACTAAAAGAAGTTGGGATGCGCAAATAATTATACATTTGTGTAAATACTTCTGACCACCACTGTATACTCTCACTAGTATATTTATAGGTTGGATAGGGCTGGATCGGACGACAATATCATTTAGCTATTTTTCAGAAATTTATTTTGTTCTGTTTATTATCTATATAATAATAATAATAATACGCTTAACTTGGCTTTGAAATGCTTCTGTTTACTTGAAAAAAAAACTAATCAAAATCAAGACTACACTCGGAAAACATCCCGAAACTATAATATCCAAAAGAGTCTTTGTTTACGTGACTATTTAGAAATATGAATAATAATAATGATTTTTACAAGTGCATTGTGTATGGCGTGTTCTCTAAAGTAGCTTAACAAGTTTCAATGGCTTCTTAATTCCCCAATGGGATTTATTTGCCTGTAAATGGATTAATGCCCTCAGAAGAGAACAGCTTAAGCGGTGTAACCTGGGCCCAGGCCCAGGCCCAGGACCTGCCTATAATTGTTTATTGCTAGACACCAGGACACACGACACCGGCGCACCAGAAAAAGCCAGCATTTAAAGTTACCCTTACGCCCTCGAGCCCAGCTTCGTTCGATGTTCCATTTATTTCATTAGAGTCCGTCCCTTTTGATCCCCCCTTTTTTTTTCCACAAATCGCCCAGTTAGAGCCTGGGCCTTATTGTTGGCGTTATCCTTGCATGACTGATGTCGCGTCCTCGGCGTTGCTCCGTTACTGTCTGAAATTATACATTTTTGTGGTTGCTTCCTGCTGTGCGTGCGTCTTGGGATTAGCCGCTCCTTTTGTGCTGCGGGTGTCCCAAAAGCCGTGCTTTCGCCATGTTTAAATACCGTTTAACAATTTCCCGTCGGCCAACATCCTTGTGCCTCTTGCTCCCGGCCAAGTAGCGAATAAGCAAGGACAACAACAAAAAAAGCCGGCAATGTATCCGATTTCTCGGCAACGAACTGGATGCATTTCCATTGTTAGTTTTCGAATTGATAAAATACTCTGAGCTCCTTGGGGAGACGCTGATTAACAGACAATTTGCACGCATTATACAGCCAAGTTCCGGGTTTATATGTTAACTTGGAATCATCTCGAAAATTAATCAATGAAGGATAGCAACCAGAAATGTGAATAACTTCTCAGAAAGCTTTGCAGACTTACAATATTTACATAACAAAAATATGTATCTCAAGTTCACTAAGTTCGCATCGAAATGCTTTTAGATACATCCACAGAAAGGAAACTAAAAACTTGCTCTATAGCCTTGAAGGATATAATAATTTTGAGCAGCAGTTAAATTATATATATACATTAATAATATATATAATATATATATACATTATAAATATATATAATATATATATATACATAATACATAATACATATTGTTTCCGCCTTCTTATTTCATGCAAATATGTTAATTGATGCTGATATTGTTTCAACATTTTGTGCATTATAAAATTATAAATATTAAAGCACGGAAATTATTAGAAAGAAGCTTGGATCTTTAATTATTAACTAAAAGCAGTTCAATAAGAACAGGAACGAAAGCTAACTTTCGCATTCCGAAGCTTCTATACCCTTGCAGATTGTAATTAGATCACTAGGAATTAATACACTATTAATTATATATAGAATATTTATGTTAACAAACAACTCTTTTCACTTTTACAGTTACAGTTTTACATTCACTGAGTTGCTTTTCCCTCTATTTGTAACGTTCGTTTGTATGACTGCTATATTATATAGCTAACTAATTTTCAATAAAAAAATTAAAACGGAAATTTTAGAATAATGCAAGAGAGCCATATCCTTAATTTGATTAAAATATTTTGAAAAACATCGAAGTTATCATTATTTTTTCTAATTTTTTTTATCGTTCCTATGGTAGCTATATAATATAGTCGTCCGATCCGACTTGTTCCGACTTATATATGAGTGAAAGTATATGCAAGAGCTTCAAAACTGAGAGACCAGTTAGCGTAGAAAGGGGTAGACAGACGGACAGGCGAACGGGCAGATAGACGGACAGACGGACATGGCTAGATTGACTCTGCTATTGATGCTGACAAAGAATTTATACACTTTATATGCTTGGAAGCGTGTCCTTCGCTGCTTTGCAAACTTCTGACTGAAATTATAATACCCTGCAAGAGTCTAACAAGAAAGGAAGCCATCACTTTTACACTCTCCTCTTCATTTACGGATAATTCCTATGGTATCTACATGATACAGTCATCTGATCTACATAAGATTAAAAATACTAAAATGCAGAAAATTACCATATCTCAGAGTAGTTTCAAATGTGTTGAACACCAAAGTGTCATTTTTAAACCCTTGCAGGGTATTATAATTATAGTCAGAAGTTTGCAGAGCAGTGAAGGAAGTATATATATTCAATTGTTCCGACATATCAATAGAATACATAATAATAATATAATATAATATCGATTTATTGCCAATTTATCGCAACGTTGAGAAAGCATTTGATGTATCGAGTTTCGCGTTATTTTCCATACTTCGCATTTTAGTTACAATTTGATTTTGTGTCTCTCCCCAAAAACGTTAGGCGTGTGAAAGGAAACGCCCACAATTGTCGTTGGGAGAAAACAGGTAAGTGTTTACGCGCATCTGCGCTCTTTTGTGTCTTTTTTAAGTAGTTGTAGATTCGTATCTATAAGCGTTCCTTCCAATTTTTCACACCGCACACTGCACCAACATCGAGATGGAGACCGGGACTAGGTGATAATCGAAACGCATTTCTGAATTTGAGAAGTCATACCAGAAGAAAGTAGAGCCAATGGCAATCAATTGCTGGTTTCGGTTTCCCCTTTGTTCCTGTTTCAATAATTCCTAGCGCGATAAAGTCAAGAGATGAAATACTTAAGTCCCACTATTCCCCGAATACCCTGTAATACTTTGTTGTCTACTTTCCAGGTAGTATATACTCATTCATTAGTTTGAGATACCCTTGCAGGGTATTATAATGTCGACGCATTTTCGTTAACAAATCGAATTTTACAAGAGAAGGTTTTTTGACTTAATAATCTCTTAGGAATGAGAAAATCATGGAAATATTTTTCAAGGTTCCGTGGTTTTAGCTATTATAACGAATGAAAACTTAATTTTTGTCATTAAAGGCGTCATTTCATAAAAAATATATGAATATTAATACATACGATACACATTGAAAAGAACTGTAACATACGATAAAATTGAAACCTAATTTTTATCGGAACTATAGGGTTTTCAGTTATAATATTTCACACGGTAGTGAGACATTAGGTGCTTAATAATTTTGCATTAAAATCTCAATTTTGAAAAAAGGGACATATGATACTTTCGCTGAAATGCGTCCATATACATATATAGTCAGAAGTTCGCATCGCAGTGAAAGAGTCATTTCCTACCATAAGAAATATATATCTATCTTCTTGACCAGCAGCCGAGTCGATCTAACCATGTCTACCTGTCCTTCCGTTTCCGTTTCTTCGCAAACTAGAAGAAGATTAATAAATGAAACTGTACAGTGAGTCTTTTATATAATCTCAGTCGTGTGTAAGTCTAAACTGGTTGCCATAGGAACAATCTAGTTATCTAAAAAAATTAATATTACATATTCAGTATTCAATATATTTACACTTAATTTGATATTTGATTATTTTGTATAGTTTAAAATTTCATTTATAATATGAAAATCTGACGACTATATCATGTATATAAAAACAATCGTTAATTATAGAGGAAAATTCAAAACTGTAACTGTGAAATTGTAAATATAATATGGATAGGTGAATGTAATTACAGTAGTTGTTATACCTTTTCAAGGTATTATAATCAGAAGTGTGCAACGCAACGAAGGAGATATATCCGACTGTATAAAGTATATATATTCTTTACCAGCATCAACAGCGAAGTCAATCTAGCCATGTCTGTCCATTTCTATGCAAACTAGTCTCTGAGTTTTTAAACTATTTTGAATGAAACTTCACAGTTAGTCTTCTATATACTCTTACTCGTATATAAGTCAAATAGGACCGGATGGAACGACTATAGCATATAGCTGCCATTGGAACATTCGGAAATGTTTTCGAAAAACTTTTCCGGTTTTCAACTAATTTTCATCAAATTTGAGACATAGCAATTTTCTATTATTCCATTCTTGGAAATTTTACAGCTTCTTCATATTTTCTTTTTTGGTCTCAAAGCAAATGTCCTTCTTAATAAAAACCTTAATCTTGTCGACTCGAACATAAAATAAAACTGAGTACACCTTTTTGAGATTTTCTTAGATGCCTGGAAGGAAAACGTAGCCAAATAAACAAATAAACCACTTTGGTAGATTATTGTCAGCAATGCGATTAGGATTTAGGGTCAAAAATAATCCTCTATTGTCCGGTTCAACACTGGATTTCCATTCTCGAGTACCAGCTCGGGAAACCGTCAATATTTATCGTTTGCTTTTGACACCCACATATATATGTATATTTCTTGAAAGTCTTAAGTGATTTACTATTCTGTACCATCTTAAAAGACTCATTAGGAACAATTGACTTGCTTATTATTAATGGTATTTATAAGGAAGAAAGGAAGAAAGTTTCATATGCATAGTTTGTCAATTCCTCTACATTTAACTATAGAGTCTATGGCAGACATAATATCCCGACTTTCATTAAATTATAACCAAAATTCTGAATAATACAAATTGGCTTTATCTATAATTTGATGAAAACATGTTGAAAACTAAAATAGTTATAATTCTTAATTATATTTATTTCTCGAACTTTCCTAATGCAGCAATATGATATAGTGCTCAAATTTTCATTAAATTTAAACCGAAATTTTAGAATAATACATAACGGCTATATATGTTGAAAACTGGAAAAGTTATAATTTTTATACAAATTTTCCAATCGTTTTTATGGTAGCAATAAGACTGCCCGTTCCGACTTATATACGAGTGAGAAGTATATAGAAAGCTTAATGCAAAGTTCCGGATCGGACGACTATATCATATAGCTGCCATAAGGACGGTCCGACAATTTTTAGAAAAGAAATTATAACTTATCTCAAATTTAACAATTTAGTATTCTAAAATTTCGAATTTAATTTTATGAAAATCGGCCTAGTTTATCATATAGCTGCCATAAAAACTATCATTAAATATAGAGGAAAGTGCCACATTGTAAACTGTAACTTTACAACTGTAAATAAAATAAGTATAGGTGACTGTCATGAAAGTAGGAAGTACTTTCTTGATTTTTAACAGAAATTTATATAATTTATTATTATATTGTATTTATATTGTATTCATTTTTAATGATCGAATTCCAATCTGCAAGGGTATACAAACTTCTGCGTGCCGAAGTTAGCTTCCTTTCTTAATTAGGGTTCATTTACATATTTTGCTTAAATTTAGGTCGGTTTTTTTTAATTTGGTTCGTTTAGTTTATTTCTTTAATTAAAAGGGCGAATCGCCCTTGTTTTGCAGGTAAGTTTTTCGATTCTCAACTGGTTCTAACATCCCTAGCCTGAAGTCACGGTTGCCGGCATGTAGTACTGCAGAAGTGCCAGAAGTGTTTAATTCAATGAAAATCATCCTTAAATTAAGAAAATATTGCCAATAAATTAGAAATTTTGTTAAGCCAAAATTGTATTTTAAGATTATGCTTCGGTCATTTTAATGGTTACGTGCCCTAAAAGTAATTCAATTTTTTCTTAAATCAAATTTGAGGAAGTTGCTTTCGTGATTTTAGTTCAAATTTTTCTGAACTTAGGGCGTCTCGAATATCTAATCTACGAACGAAAAATGGCTTTTATATGTATATACGAGTGAAAATGGATATAAAACTACCTGCATGGTTTTATTTAGATTGCTTAATAATTAAGTGACTAGGGTCGGAAATGACTTTGGAATAAATAAAATTAGAAAAGACAATAGGAACCCAAATATTTACAAACAATTTTGCACATAAATGAAAGTAAAAGGTTGTCATTTGAAACACTTAATTGTTGTCCTTTGTTGTTGACCCTTGAATTTTAACAGAAATGTATATAATTTATATTGTATTAATTATTAATGATCGAATTCCAATCTGCAAGGGTATTCACACTTCGGAGTGCCGAAATTAGCTTCCTTTGTTGTTTTTAACGTAACTTATTGTATACCTCATAACAGGTTCAATAACAAAATATCATTTAATCAATACAAAAATAATATAAATCAATAATACGAAACACATATAGTACAATGGAATGTCTGTCTGTGTTTATAAACAATTGCGCGACTTTAAAGAACTCAATCTTCGTTGTAATCTTAATTTATTTTGATATCTAGAAACGGTTTGATAAAAGCATGTTAATTAACACGTAATCTGAATGATCTTTTATTGATTACTTAAAAAACACAGATTATGTATGCACCTTTATTCCTATAGAAACTTGGTATAATAATGAAGTTTGTATGGAGGTTTGTGTATACACCGCACTCTCGGCTACCAGTTAATGGTATTTTTCCTGGTGGAAGGAAAAACGCGAGTGCTAGAACATGATGGGTAATAAATAATTGTCTGAACGTCTGGAAAACGTGTTCCTTACGGACGGCAAAGGGTGGGAGAGGAATGGCTATATGGTCCGCGTCGAGGCAGCCAAAAGCAATGGCCAATTACAGTTATGCCACCCTCCGCTTTTTGAACTCTGGAATTCGCTGTGGCCAATGGGATGCGAGGAATTCCAGAGGAGTGGGCGTGGCCTGCAGAGAAGCAGGGTATACACCCTTGGGTACCCCACAAGTCCTCATCAATCTGCCATTTTCGGACAGAAAAACACAGAAATAGTTCGATCATCACAACGCGTAGACGCATCGCGTTCTTTGTGTGTTATTTCCGTAGATAAAAACACTGAGCCTTGGCTGTATAAATGTAATTACATATGAATAAATATTAAAAGACTATAATATATATAATTGTGAGAACTGCAAAATAACATTCTGTGAATATTGAAAATTGATAATTCCACAATACAGTGGATCAAGTGCAATACATAATATCAGTGACAGTGAATGATAAATTATACCACCTATTGAAATATTCTCTATCCGGTATTAAAAAAATAAGTAAGCTTAAGATAGAAACTATTCTATTTAAATAGTTCCCTAAAGAAGTGTATTTGTTTTCAATTAAAAATCCTCCTTATTTGAGTGTTTCTTTAATTCATTATTGTTTGCAGTTAAAACGAGATTTTTAACAGGAAAAAACATATGAAATTTAAATAACGCTAATATTTATAAATAATAAAAAGTAAACAACAATGGCAAGTTGCAATTGGATCATTTAAAACATATTAACTTCCGTAATGTTTAAAACACCAAATTTGACAGATTTTGTTAAATTCTAATACAAATTTACCGTTCGCTCGATGCGAATATCGATATAATTTAAAACATTCACTTTAAATCGGAAATAACACCTAAATAATATATAATAAAGGTGTACCATTTACATAGAAGGAGAACAGAATATGATATCATAACTAAGAGACAAGTTTTTGGGCAGTCGGACAAATGGCCATGGCTAGATCGACTCGTCTTTTGATGCTAATCAAGAATTAAGGTTCTTTATAAGGCCGTATATGCTTCTTTCGAATCGTTGCAATTGGATCATTTAATTTTCGTAATGTTTAAAACACCAAAATTTGACCGATTTTGTTGAATTCTAATACAAATTTACCGTTCGCTCGATGGAAATATCGATATAATTTAAAACATTAACTTTAAATCGCAAATAATAACTAAATCCCATATTAAATACCATATACTACTTCCCCATTATATCATTCTATCGTTCCCCTGGAAGCTATATAATAAAGTTGTACCATTTACATAATAATAAAACCGAATCTGATATCATAACTTAGAGACAAGTTTTCGGGGAGTCGGACAGCTGGCCATGGCTAAATCGACTCGGCTTTTGATGCTGATCAAGAATAAATGTTCTTTATGGGGCCGTATATGCTTCTTTCAATGCGTTGTAAATTTATGGTTTAAATAATAATACAATACCCGGAAAGGTGTAAAAATAATACAAGTGCCGTTCGATTGATTGGTTAATAATTATTACAAATTATATCCAACATCATTATTATTGACTATAAACTATTTAGATAAATTCGTAGGAGGAATTGTAAAGTTTGCGTAACGGTTTGCAGTGGTATTTACACAACGACCAATTTACACTTCAAACTTCTTTTAGTTGTTTTCCTAGGTGTTGTTAAACAATTTCCCTGACATTTTCATAATTGTGTAGATTAATCTATGCAGAAGTATGCCGAAAATTATCAGATAACGGTTCATATCCAACGATAGTTTGTATTACAGCTATGTATATAATATAGTCGTCCGATTTCCATAAAATTTAAAACAAAATTCTAGTATAATACAAAATGGCTATATATGTATTTTAAATTTGATGAGAATCTGTTGAAAACTGAAAGAGTTATACAATTTTTTCTAAAAATTTTCCAATCGTTCCTATTGCAGAATTATGAATTATGAATTATATTATAGTCGTCCGATACGGCCCATTCCAACTTATTTACAAAAGAGAGTATATATAACGCCTAACTTCTAAGTTTTCTTCTGATATCTTTAAAATGAGAGACTAGTTTGAGTAGCTGAGAAATTAATACAATTAAAAATGAGAACTTTTTCAGTTATTAACATATTTTATCAAATTTGAGATATAGCTATTTCATGTTATTCTAGAATTTCGGTTTTAAAAATCGGGAGACTATATCATATAGTTGGCATTGAAACTACCGTTAAATGTAGAGTGCATAGATATGACCACTGGTATATATGTACATATGTACATCCAAACATCCGGGATTCTTGTACTTGTGCCCAAAGTATGCACCGTCGCTAAATTTGATAAATATAGTCCCTTGTCAACTAAGTATGACCACATAATTTACCTTCCAAAAATGACTAAGGATTTAAAGTATATACCTTTTGTACTCTTCTATATAATCTTCTTTTAGTTTTAATTACTGGACCTTTAATTTAGCAAGCATTCATTTATACGAACTCTGTAGCAAAGCTGGCTCAATCGATATTTTTAGAGTCCTTGGGGTTGACTTATTCTGATATTCTTTTTTATACAGTCTAGGTAAAAATAATAGAAACTCACAAGTAGATTTTACTTGGTTATCATTTTATAATTCCCCGCCTAATTTATGCACAAACATGGTACAAAATATTAAATAATAAATTTAAATTACTTATGTAAAGAAGAAAGGAAGCTAAATTTGGTATACCCTTCCAGATCATTAATAATTAATACAATATGTATATACAATATATAAATAATAGATATTTATCTTACAAATAAACAAAGTAATGCATACCTTCTTTGCATTTACCGATATATATTAAATTTACAGTTTTCACTTACAGTTTATTATTGTGCTCCTTAATTAAAATGCAAAACTGTGAATATAAAACTGTAACTGTAAAACTGTCAGTGTACAACTGTAAAAATAATATGTATTTATGAATGCAAATATTGCAAAATGCTAAGATGATATACATATGAATGTATATATTTCTTATTTTTGTTTGTATACCCTTGCAGAAGACGTTTGCAACGCAGTGAAGGAGTTATCCGCGACCATATAAAGTATATTCATATATTCTTGATCAGTATCAACAGCCGAGTCGATCTAGCAATGTCCGTCTTTCGGTTTCTACGCAAACTAGTCTCGCAGTTTTTAAGTTATCTGAATGAAACTTTGCAGTTAGACTTCTATATACTCTCACTCGTATATAAAATCGGAACGGGCTGGATCGGAGGACTATATCATATAGCTGCCATAGGAACGATCAGAAAATGTTTAGAAAAAAATTATAACTTTTCTAGTTTTCAACAGATTTTTATCAAATTTGAGATATATCCATTTTGCAACATTCTAGTATTTCGATTTAAATTTTATTTAAATCCGGCTACTACATGATATAGCTGCCATAGAAACTGTCATTAAATATAGAAAAAAATGCCGAACCATGAATGTAAAACTGTAACTGGACAACTGTATATGTATATACTGGTGACTGTAATGAAAATTTATGATAAATAAATTGTATTTTCTGAAAGTATCTAAATAATATACATACAAGAAGAATTGATTAGTTTTATTATCATATTTTTACAAAAATGTAGTAATGTGGTATTGAGCAATCTGGGCAAATTGCATATTTTAGGATATATTTTCTTCAAATCGAAACCTTTTTAAATATTTCACGAAAAGTTTTACGGAAAATTAACCATCGAGATCCGAATACAAGTTTGTAGGTTGTTACTATTATTTGTAAATTAAATTGATTTTCTTAGTTCCTTTTTTATTTGGATTTTGACTTGCCTCTTTCCTACAATTAAAGCTCGAATAACTCGCTGTTGGTGGTCCCAGCTGGTATAGTTTTCGATACATTCGACATATTCTACATATATTTATGTTAATGATCACTTGATGCCACCACTCCCGTAGTGATGATGGTTGCTGTTTTTCCCCATTCCCGTTCCGACAATAAAAACACTCTTAAGACTTCAAGTGGATATAAATACACATACTTGGATTTTGTAGAGCAGCAGTGTGATGTGTGCTGTGATGGAAGGGTTCGGTTTTAGGCGGGGCATTGCAGACACAAAAAGCAACAAGAATGGGAGTTAAATTCGGCACGCCGAAGTTTGTATACCCTTGCCGAAAGCAATTAGATCATTAATAATTAATATCATATAAATTAAATCTATTTATGTTGAAAACGAAGAAATAGTGCCTACTTTCATTACTTTCTCCAATACATAATAATTGATATAGTAGTCTGATTTTCATAAAATTTACGCGATTTTCTGAAAGATTAAAAACAAGAAAGGAAGCTAACTTCAGAACGCCAAAGTGTATATAGCCTTGTAGATTGGAATTCGATCATTAATTATACAATATAAATTATCTGGATCTGGTAAATTTATGTAAAACAAAAACAAGGAGGTAATTCCTACATTCATAACATTCAAGAAAACATATTTTCAGTTAAAGATTTACCATTCACAGTTTAGCATTTTTCTCTACATTTAACGATCATTTGACATCTATGTTCGTTCTGTTTTCAAAAAACTAAAACCGAAATTGTCAAATATTAAAAATTTAAATATATTTATTATTAACATATTAAAGTTAAAAACTTAAAAAATGTAGGATAGATACAAATATTTTAAAACACATCGAAGTTATAATTTGTATACCCTTGCAGGGTATTATAATTTCAGTCAGAAGTTTGCAACGCAGTGAAGGAGTCATATCCGACCATACAAAGAATATATATTCTTTATCAGCATCAGCAACCGAGTCAATCTAGCCATGTCCGTCTGTCTGTTACTACGCAAACTAGTCTCTGAGTTTTGAAGCTATTTGAATGAATGAATACATTTTGCAGTTCGACTTCTATATCATCTCACTCGTATATATGTCGGAACTGGCTGATGATCGAAAATTTTTAGAAAGAAATTATAACTTTTCCAATTTTCAACACATTTTCAACAAATTTATCTTCAATTTAGCCATTTTGTATTATAAAATTTCGAATTTACTTTTATGAAAGTCAGACTAGTATATCATATAGCTGCCATAAATACTATAGTTAGATACATATAGAGGCGATTAGATAAATTGCAAACTGTGAAAGTAAAACTGTAACTGTTCATCTGTAAATATTATAAATTTGGGTGACTGTCATGAATGTAGGATTTACTTCCTTAATTTTTAACAGAAATGTATATACTTTATATTGTATTAATTATTAATGATCGAATTCCAATCTTCGGTGTGCAGAAGTCAGCTTCCTTTCTTGTTTTTGTATTAATTTGAGATCTTTTCTCTGGCACCTTTATGATATAGTAGTCCGAGTATATATATTCCTAATCATCATCAACAGCGAGATCGATCTATTTATGCCCTTCTGTCCGTCCATCTATCCGTCCGTGTATCCGTTTCTACGCAAACTAGTCTCTTAGCTTAGAAGCTACCTAACTTAAAAATTTGCTGTTAGTCTTTTATATACTCTTACTCGCATATATGTCCCGATCTGGTCCCGGCCGGATCGGACGAATATGTTATTACTGAATGATGTGTGAAATATAATGTAGTTTGCCTGTTTGTGATACTTATTGAGAAATGTATCTCTTTCCACAGGCTGTTTTCTTAAACAATGGCATACTAGGAAAGAAGGGAGATGCTATATTTACCCGTATTGAATGACTCATCGGAATGGCTCACGCAGATCTAAGTGCTTCGCAGGCCACGAGCACGGGTTCCGATCAAGATCTTGGAACCTCATCGGAGAGTGCATCGAAGCAGGTCCTGTCCAGCATCTATCCGCCCCACGGAATACACCCGAGAAATGCGACTTCATTTGCCTTGGAGCAGTACCGACTGCAGCTCTACAACTATGCCTTGAATATCGAACGCTTCAGATGTCCCCAGTACGCGGCGGGAGGGACTAATGGTGTGAGTGCCTCATGGGTACACCTAACCCCCTACGGTCCCAGCTCCACCGCTGGATCTGGTTCGAGTTCTGGTAATAACCCAGCAATTAATAGAATGTCAGCATTATCGACAACTTTCTCGCTTTTCCCTCAAACTCAACACCGTATTTTCCAACCGGAAGAGCCCAAGCCCCAGCACAGTTACATAGGACTGATAGCCATGGCTATTTTAAGTTCAACCGACATCAAGCTGGTCTTGTCCGACATTTATCAATACATTCTGGACAATTATCCATACTTTCGAAGTCGGGGTCCCGGCTGGCGCAACTCCATTCGTCACAATCTCTCGCTCAATGACTGCTTCATAAAGTCGGGGAGAAGTGCCAATGGGAAGGGGCATTATTGGGCCATTCATCCTGCCAACATGGATGACTTCCGGAAGGGTGATTTCCGGCGTCGCAAGGCCCAGCGCAAGGTGAGAAAGCACATGGGCTTGTCGGTGGATGATGCTAGCACTGGGTCACCAAGTCCACCGCCGCTGGATCTCACCACACCGCCGCCTACCTCCGGCAGCTCCAGCTTGGGACTGGGTTATGCTCCATACCATCATCATCAGCAGTATATAGGACACTTCTTTAACAGAAACTCGGCGGCGGTACCAAGTGTAGCTCCCACATACCACTCGGATCCCTCCCTACGACAGCAGTCGTTCCTTAACCTCCAAGATCCCGCGATTCCCGTGACTCCTCAGCATCAACACATTGCATTCATCAACTCCACAACGACGACAACAATAGCCAATATGTTTTCCCAAACCCGCAAGCGTCAGTTCGACGTAGCCTCTCTATTGGCCCCCGATATAGTTTCGTCTGAGGATCAGGAACAGTTGGAGGAGTCGGAGCACCATCATACGGTGATCACGAAACAGACGATACACCGCGAAGTGGTTGTGGGCCTGGAACAGCAAACTGTCAACACCGACTCCGCTGACATTGACCCCGATGTGGATGTCGAAGTGGTAGATGAGGGGATCGATAATGATACCGATCTGGATCAGGAGCCGTTTCTAGAGCAGAAGAAGAAAAGAGAAGCAGCCATGAAGGAAATATTCTCCGATAATATAACATACCTCAGTGATGATCCCGACCATGATCAAGATCCCGAGCACAACTATTCAGCCAGGTCGTTGGGCGACAGCAGTAGTAGCCAGCATGAGGAGTCGAGTTCTCTGGAAGAGTGTCCCGTCATAGACCCCGTACTTCCCATACCAAACCCCGCCGCCTACATAGAGCTCAACCAGGTCGATCCTCATATACTAAGTCGATATTACGGCACATATATGGCCGCAGCAGCGCGACGTGCAAGTCTGGAGGCATCCAAGGCGGTAAGGCCTTCTCCCAAACTCGAAATAGTCTCACAGAAGTAAAAAAAGGAAGTTAAAATACAATGCTGAGCTCCTAAATAACAGAGGAAACCCCCTTGTAAGTGGTCTAACATTTTGTAACTAAAGAAAAACCCAAGAAATTAATCGCTATTGATTCCGTTAGGAAATGGCCTGTCAATGGTTAATTCGAAACCGATCGTGTTCCATCACGCACAAAATTTTGAGAAATTGAATTGGCGTTTTCGAAGCCTAATTGTCATAACTTCAAACAGTTGGAAAATAAATGTGTCAAGTGCCCCAATCCATGTGGTTTCATCTCCAAAAAGAATTCTAACCTAAGCCAAGAAAATCAGTTTAAATACCGAATGAAATCAATCTTATGTCTTTGGCACCGTTCGATATATATTGATTTACTGCGTATAAATATCGCAACGTTGAAATATCGATTTCTGTATCGGTATTTGCGACAAATATCGATATTCTCTTCAATCCAAATTTGTGAATCAGGAGCGTTCAATTTCCGGGCAACAAAAAGCAAAAAATTTCCAAATAATATATATCATTCATACACAATGTACTGTTATTTGCGAGCTTATGCTAAAACTGACGACCCGAAACCCACCCTGGAATACGAATAATGCATACCTAAATCAAATATTTATTAATAATATAAATAATAAAGGATAAGTCAACGTAGTGTTCTCTCTCGATATGTAGACTTATAAATATGTTTTAATGACCATAACAACAAATGTTAAATTATTGTTAAATTATATTAAACATTACGATGAATTCTAGATGTACAATACAAATAAGAATCAATTGTAAATGTGTCACTCTAATCTCAATAAAAAATACAATTTAAATAATTATTGTTATCACAAAATTATTGCTAGAAAAGAGATTAGAGATACTTATTAAAACTCAACTAACGCAATAAGTATTTATCAAAAGATCTAATAAAAAATCAATAATATGCCTAGGAGAAAAACGTGTAAACATTCTAAAAGTTGCTCCCAAAACTAGATTAGTAACAATACGATATATGTTATTAGGGAATCACTTTCTGGAAATGCAGATCGACTCGCAAATCAGAGAGTGTATTGTATGTCTACTCTGATCACATAGCTCAGCCAGAACACCGATTCAGATATAGCGCTCCTTCCGTATTAGTTTACGAAGAATATCGACCATGAATGAAGGATATTTTACTGCATAGTGTCAATGTCAGTTACAATATGCACTATTTCTTTTTATCATAAGACTACGGATATTATGTGACTATTCCTCAGCAGTCATGTTTGCAACATTATGCTTACCCTTTAATGATTAACAACCAATTATTACAAAGATAACTAACATAGAAATTTACAGTACTCTTTTCAGGGCCATGGACTATATACACACATAGTTTTTAATGGAATCTAATTTACAGTGTCGGTTATATATTTTCTTAATAACTAGAACTGCGTTTGTTTAGAACGGGGCGGCTTTAACTAGAAATTCACTTAATAAGAATAAACCGAAAACTATTAGGGGCTTTGCGCCCTTATGGTTATGCTTATAGTAATATATGTAAATTAGAACTAAAGTATAAGGGGGTTTTATTACATTTCTTCTTTAAAAACGTGTAACTTTTCGTTGAAAACTTATTTTTTAAAAGGTTTAAAGTGAGTCCCACATAGTCTCACCTTGAGACTGACCTATAGGGAATTTTATGGTAGAAAGGTAAAAGAGGAGACACCGCATTCTAGCGCCCCATACTACAGCTGATCTTCTTTTTGATCCACTACCTCTCTTGTCTAATTAATGTTTAACACAATCAGTACTATCCTGAGTCACTAAGAAATCCTAAGATCTCAGATACCTTCAGCTTACCTATGCTTCCCAGTGACTTCATCTGGTATACCACCAAAGTGGCGAAGTCTGGTGTGGTTTAGCGCTGGGCAAAGCAGAGCAGATTTTCCGGTGTTGCAGCTTCTACAGTTTATATTATGTGGCAGTCCCATCTTCATTGCGTGCGATCTAATCGCTCAATGTACTAGCCAGAGAGATTGAAGGGCTCTTCGATCCACCAGTGCTCAGCGTAGATCCTAGCTCCCACGTCACAGCTCATCTTGGAACCATCGGTGTAGAGAGATACCTTGTTCCCTAAGGGTTACTCTGTCCTTTTTTCAATCTTCCCTTGTTAAAGTCATGAAACCGTTATCGAAGTTTATCTCTTATTTGTATTTTGATGCTGCACCGTGTTCCTTTCAGCAATTGCTTGTCTTTGCCCCAACGGCTCCCGTGCACGCTGCTCGCCGTATGCTTTTTAGTTTTGAGATGTTATACGCACTCGTTAGTTCCGGATACCATACTAGGCCTCGCCGAATTTGTCCCAATCTACCATATCTTACGGGGTTTCTTCTCGGTACCGGCTTACCTCACTTAAAATATATGTGTGGTCTCTAATGCAAGGTGAGATCTAAGACTGCTTCACAGCCCTGAATGTTTTCCGTGCTGTAAAATATTAAAGTTGGCGTATTACCCTTGTTAGAAATTTTAACGTTGCGATGCCGATGTCCTCCTCCCTTAGAAGGATCGTGATTAGTCTGCAGGATTATCGATAAGGATGTTAGCTGGGGTTGGGTCTGAGGACTTATCGCCCAACAACTTGTTGGTGTCCGGCTCGGACTTGTAATTTTAAAGATGTATATTTGCATATAGTGAGAAATGCCATAGTTTCTTGAAATTTTTAATAAAAGATCGGAGCATACTCATATTGCATGAAATGAAAAGTCAAAAGTATTTACAAAAATTAAAAATTATTTGCAGATCAAGTTCATATCTCTTAACTTAACGACGTTATTAATTTCGTTGTAGAAAAGTGGTCTGCTGGACCATTGTGCGATGGTGGCTGTAGTGTGTGTGCAGTTTTGTAGTGCTGCCGGACCTAGGCAGTATTTGTTTGTGCGGTTTGTGTGACGCTAGCCCTGCAGTACCATTAATCAGTAATTCATCAACGATTCATCTACAGACAAGTCGGTGTAGTTGATGAATCATCAATGAATGTCCAACAAATTACTGATGAATTTAGCATGGGCATGTCCTAGGCTGTCATCAACAACACTTCATCAATGATTCATCAACAATTCATCAATATTTTTGTTTATATTTTTTGTAGTCTTAGTTTTTATATTTTGCACTTGAAAAGTATAATTCGGTGTTAATTATATAGTTTGTAATTTTTTATTATAATGTTCAACGTTTTCTCACACAAAAAAATCGTAATATTATTTGGGAAACGGTGAAATTAAATAACCGTTTCCCATATCATATTACGATTTTTTCTATGATTCCTCAGTTTTAAATATATTTAAACTGATTTCCATATACATAATTTTACTATTTACCATATGCATTTATTGCTGTACAAATAACTCTCACGCAATAATTGGAATTTCACAAAATGTAACATTTTTTTCACGTTTCTCAGCTAAAATGTATTATTGACAACTCCTTCAAAAGGTGAAACACAAAAAAAAAACACACACACACCCCTCTTATAATATTGATTTTTTGATTTTTGATGATTCGGTAAAATGTTGACAATCAAATTTTGTTGAAATACCGCCGTTTATTTCAACAGTATTTCGTTGACATGTACGTCAAAGTAGAATCGGAGCGTCTTAATTTTATTAGGTTTAATCAGTTAAAGTTAACCGAATACGTACACCTGCGCGATGGCATTGCTACTGAAGGACACGTGGCCAATCTCGGTCGTTGCACCATTATATTTATGTTGTGTCTTGATGCGGTAATGTACGTGCGTAATACGAGATGGAGGGAAATTTCGAATCTGTTGCTGCCAGGAAAAAAACCCAGCGATCGACCGGGCATAATCGCAGAAGTTTTCAAACAAAAGATGAAGTACTTATGGATTACATCGTTAAACAAAAAGATCCGAGCAGATCAGTTTTCGGCGTCTTATCTGCGTCACTCTGGGGTTATATAAATCGGCAATAAAGGGCGAGAGGAGTTCGCCTGGCCCGCTCGCTTTAATAAATGCCTGGTTTCATACGGGCCACTTGAAAGTACTGACCGCAGTGCATCAACGTCAATTTTTAAATACATATTGTCTAAAAAGGTGGCAACGCCAAAGTAGTTCGAAGCAATTCGACAGCTTGAGAGTGTGTGAGCATTGTATGTATTAATGCAATGATTGACAGTAAGATAACAAAATCTTGGAAAAGCTTAGTACTAACATAAGAAAAATATTCTTCAAGCGGACATTTAAAAAAAGGTAGCGTAAAGAAGAAAAATTGCCTTAGCTTTCGCTTGAGCGGGTACTAACATAAGATACATGTTGCTAGCCAAAAATGTAATGCGTTGTTTACAAGAAACAAACAGCTGTCAGTGTGACCACTTCGCACCATTCTTCAATTTCTTTGGCCACACTGGGATTCGAACGAACTATATTGAGATTTCGCTACCTACATTCGGATTTATATTTATTATTTATGTTAGTATATGCGATTAAAGAAAACAATGGTTGTGTTCAGCAGAACAACATGATGACTGATCAGTGATGGATCAGTAATCAGTGATACATTACGCAGTCTCAAAAATAATTGGCTTGGAAATTGTCGTTATTGTCCAGCTTCCCGCCAACAATTATTTGATTTTGCGTATAAGAAAAGAGATCGGGACATTCTAAAATATTCTTTAAACTGTCCAGACAATTGTTTTTGAACAGACACCCAATAAAATAATTTGTTAATTAATGTGCCCGTTCCTTATCATGAAAATATATGTTTTTTTTTGTCAATTGCAGCAATAAATTCTAAATAAAGAAATAAATAATAATTAATAAATAGGAACTTGTCGATCGAATATTGTAATCGATAGGCATAGTTCGAATATTTAGGGTGACCAAACAACTAATGGTTTTGAGCCCGAGTGCGTACGGGCATACTGTAACCGGTATAAGAATGAACCGCCAAAATTGGGATTTTTCATTGTCGTGCGAGAGAGTAGGAGGACACATTGCGGAGAGCACTAGTTATAAGTAACTCGAATGTGAGGTTAAGCATAAGTTCATTTTTCAGAATAAAACGTGCTTCATTAACATAACTATCTTTCCCTTTCTGACGGAAACTACGGATTACAGCAGCTTCCCAACATAGAAGTACTGCGGTCTCAGCTACGAGTTCAGTGCCGGAAAGGAACCTTAGTGCCCGAGGGGATCCCATTATCTCCTGGCGAGGATCGCAGCGTTGGAGAAGGAGCATCAGCAGGCGTGCGAACCGCCAATTGCCCGCCAATCGCAGTTGGCGCGCACAGTATCGTTAAAGCAGCCGCCATTTTGGATGGAGAGGCTCCATATAACGGGGTCGGGTCGGTGCCCTATAACAGTGTCGTTGGGTACAGCGAGCCCTGCATGCTGCTGTCACCTTGGAGTGTGCCGCCATTACCACGGAGTACTGCGCAGACAGCACAGGGACTCACACTACTGGGTGTGAACATCCACAACGTGGCACCAGCATCAAACGCCAAATGGAATCCAAGGAGCAATTGATCTCCGGATCTTCCGGATCTGCCTATATTTAGAGGGCAGCCTGGGAGTGGCCGATTTTCAACTGTGTGTTCACGGAGATGACTCGAGCGTATAATTACACGGAGAACTACCATAGGTAGTTGAAGGCGCTGAAGGATGATGTTTGCGAGGCAGTGAAGTCGTTATTGATTCATCAAGGGAGCGTAAGCGCCGCGATGGAGAAGCTGCGCATCAGGTTTGGCCGACCGGAGCTGCTTATACGCAGCCAGCTGAACAACGTGCGAGAGGTGCAACCAATTTTGAAGCCGGACAGTGCGAGGAGACCCGAAATACTGTCTTACGAAGATGATTGACAATCACTTCCACGTCAAGATAAAGCATCAACGCGCGGATGCGACGATTGCGGATATCCGGACGAGATTCTGGGTCATGGAGATGAGGTGTGTGCTGAAGAAGAGGATCTTGTCGTGCAACGAGTGCAAGTTGCAGCGAGCGCGGTCGGTGCCCCCGATAAAGGTACCCCATCCAGAAGATCGACTAGGAGCTGGTGGATGGTCATTCAAATACACTGGATTGGACTACTTCGGCCACTATTGGCCACCACTATTCCCAGGAAGGCCAGACGCTTTGGAGACGTGTTCGAGATGGGAAAGATTCAGAATGAGCTGTCGAGCAGAAGCATTGAATGGATCCTACACTGCCCAGCGAACACGTCCGAGGGGGAAGTATGGGAGCGAATAGTGCAGTGCGTCAAGAGAGTACTGCGTCATACCCTAAAGGAAGTTGCGCCGAGGGACCATGTATTGGGGAGTTTCCTGATTGAGGCGAGCAATCTAATGAATTCGCGTCCGCTCATCTATTTGCCGGTGGAAGCAGATCATTAAGCGCCGTTCACGCTGAATGACCTACTCAAGGGAGTAGCCAACCAGCCGGATACCCCTGGCTTGAATGCGGGGTTGCCCAAGGAGTGTTCTACACTGCGAGACCGTTTTTGAAAGTGGTGGGTCCAAGAGTACCTATCTAGCGTCGGAGGACGGAGCCCATCCGTCAGGGCGACATGGTCTTCATCTGTGATCCTGCCTTGTCCCGACGAGAGTGTCGCAAGGGATAATGGAGTCGCCAGACGAGCTACAAGTACGCATAAACGACAACGGCCTATCTCGGACAATGATGCCACCCCACAGTGGTTGCGCCCGTAGGCCATAAATCGACAAATCGACTTGAAAATAATTAGTATCTAAATTGACCACATTTTGTCATTGCAAGCTTGTTTTTTCCGGAAATCTAACGGGACTTTCTAAAAATAGAATGCAAAGTGTGAACACGTGTTCAGTTTTGCTGCTGCAGCTACGTTAATAAGCTTTTCGTCAAAACAAAAGTGAAGTTCAAAGTGGTCGGACGTTCGCAAAAATGCACTAAATTTAATTATTTAAAATGCATTTTAAAGTTGAAGGTATTAACTTTAATAAATTAGTTTTATGACATTTATCTGACTAATTAAATTTTATTTGTGTATTTTAGATCGATTAACCCTCTTTTGTCTATTTTGTGAACGTCTTTTTCATGTTTAGTTACAGTTTTAGTTGTGATCCCACGAAATCCCACAAATAGTATGTATGTTAATGTGTTCGTCTGACTTTTAGGGTACTGTATGCCTAAAATCAGCTGCAGAAATTTGCAGATGTTAATATAATCGGAAAAATACTGATGCTATCTAGCGTTTGCCAAGGGAAAGTTTTTCCTTATTGTGCTCTTGTTTTGTTCTCGTCGCTCGTGTTTGTAATGTTTTTTGAAATATTTTTATTTATTTATTTCATTGAAATTCACTTTTTAGGAGATTCCCATACATGTGCATTTACACGACTTTATATTTTTGATCTTTGGTGTGCAGAAGGTGGCACCAACGCTGAAAGATTAAAAAAAAAAAAATTTAATTTATTCAAGAGCAAATTGAAAACAACGGTTACATTCCCGAGCTAAGCCAACTACCAAAACGAATTGATTGCATATGCAAATGAATTGCTACTTTTTGGGATAGATACAAACGGAAGAAAACTTCAATTATGCAATATCAATCAAGTTGGCTGAATGAAATAGAAACAATTGTGTTGACCTGTGGTCGTGAGTTGTCTCAACAAACACAAGAAAGTGTCAATCTTGGACGGCCGGAAATTGATTTTTCAGATTGTTCGAATAGAGCGAACCGTCGAAGGATTGCTGAAATAGCGAAAACGGATCACTCTGCTGCTTCCTTGCTTCGATCGTGCAGCTTATCCTCAGGCCCAAAACATTGCCAAGCCGATATTGATGAAGTCTTATCACTTTTTGTGGAGACGAATTTAACGAAGCATCAATATTTGCTTATTCGGAAGTTTATTAATACGCTTGTTTCATTTGATATATTGCCGAGTTACGAGCGGGTTTTGAAAGCAAAAAAAAAAACAAAAAAACAGCTACCCAGAAGATATCAGCGTTACTGAAGCAAAAGCTGAAGTTCAATTGCAAAGTTTGTTAAACCATACAGCTTCACGGATTTTAAAACTTCAACACGAAGTTATTGAAAACATTAAGGATGATTCCACTAAAAACCTAATATTGAAAGGAAAATGGGGATTCGATGGTAGCACCGGACAGTCTGAATATAAACAGAAAGCGCTTAACTCTACTCTTTTTGTTACCTCATACGTACCATTGCAGCTGATTACAAATTCTAGTGACCCCAAAGGACAAAAAATAATTTGGAAAAATCCACGACCGTCATCTACACGCTTCTGCAGACCAATGAGGTTCCAATTTGAAAAAGAAACAGCTCAATTGGCTTTAAACGAAGAAAGGCATTTTAAGGAACAAATTAGTAAGCTAACCCAGACTGTATGCGATATCGGCAGTAAAAGAATCGAGGATGGAAAATAGAATAGATGGAAAAATATGTAATGCCCTCAGCGATACGTCTGCAGTGAAATGTTACATTTGTAAAGCAAAGCCAACGGAAACTAACGACTTAGAAAAGTGTTTGGAGAAGAGTGTTAATGAAAACAGCTTGGAGTTTGGATTATCACCGTTGCACTCATACATAAGATTCTTCGAATATCTTTTGCACGTTGCCTACAGATTAGATCAAAAAAGTTGGCGAACTTATACCGCTGAGGGCAAACAGTCACTTTCTTTAAGAAAAAAAAGAATTCAAGAAGACTTCAGGGCAAAAATGGGGCTAATAGTGGACCAACCGAGAAGTGGAGGTAGCGGAAGTTCAGATGACGGAAATACTGCGAGAACATTTTTCAATAATTCGGAGCTATCTGCTGAAATAACTGGCTTAGATGAAAGCGTAATAATACGATGTTCAACATTGCTCCAAGCCATGGCATCAGGGTACAGGATTAATGCTGACAAATTCAAAATATATGCTCTTGACAGTGCACTAAGTGTTAATCCATGGTGCAGATGTCATTAATTTTGCTCTTGTTTCAATTGGAGAATTATCGGAAGAAGCTGCAGAGTCGCGAAACAAAGACATAAAGACTATACAGAAAGCAGAACACACGAAAAATATCTCGAATTGCCGCAAATACGGATTTGTTTAATAGACTACTTTTGTCATCTGATCCATTTATTACAATACTAAGAAAATTCCCTTGCAAATTTAAGTCAAATTTAATGAAATCAACGTTAGATTTGTTAGAAGAATTTGATTAACTATTATGTTTTCTTTGTTTTTTGACTTAATTTATGTTTTTCTATTTTATTTGATATGGCTCCTAATTTGTTTACAAAAGTGTATTATTATTAAAGTATTAGAATATTACTTGAAACTGGTACTTATTTCTGTTTACAATTTTTGCTATGGCAGCTGTATGATATAGTTTTCCTATTTGGACTATATTTGGCAAGCATATATATATCGTTCCTATGGCAGCTATATGATATAGTCGTACGATATGGCCAATTTTTTACTATGCATTTCAAATATTTTTTTAGAACTTTGGTGAAAATTTCGTTACAATTTCTGAACTAGAAGTACTTATGGCCGCGGCTCAATACTGTTGCTGTTTTCAATTGAGTGAACTATTCCATTATTGTAATAGATATTTCAACCATCGACATAATCCATCAGTATCACGCAAAAGTAGTAACATTTATTTAAAATCTCTCTTTGTGAAATGAAATTATGTTGGTTAGTTTGTTAAAGGAAGATTGCTTAAAATTACAATTTTTACTCAAATCAATGTTTAAAAAACTCGTAACTTAACCAAAAAAGCATCAATCTCAATTCGGAAAGCTTTTCAATTTTAGTTTTTATTAGGTTAAAAAATCTGCCTACTCAATTTAAAATTCAAAATTTGGTTAGTAGTTCAGTTTATTTATATTTTATAAGTCCAATGCCAATTTTGATCAATTTGTTTCAGAATTTTAGAATGGTCGCGTCTGGAGAGCTTTGGTGGTCTGCCTGTAGAATTGTTTTGGTTGAGTCTATTTTCCTTTTCAGCCCGTTTAGTTACATTATAAATTTATCTTAACTGAATATTAAACATTGCTAAAAGTTCCGACGCCGATTTGCCTTTGTTATTGTTAAAGTTAACGAATTGTATAGTATTGTAACGAATTTCGGCCGTGAGCGGGCCACAGCCGAGTACACTACGGAAAGCCGAGCGGAACTTTTTAATAAGTGTGGCTGCCTAGAACCCGGTCCTGCCCATGCCGTCGCCCCGATCCCTGACTGGTATCGAGAAGTCTTAGTGGATATTTCGTAGTTTTTATTTTAGGAGCTGGTCCTCAACGCGTGCTTTCTCGGAAACAGTCATCAGAAGAAGAGACGGAAAAAGAGGCGCTTAGAGAGACCAGGCGTCCTGGCTTGTCAAAAGCTCTCATAATCGCGCAAAGGAATTCTTCGCGTTGCCAACCGCCTGGAATATCGCCGGCTCTTTGGATCTGGCGGTTTTCGTTACAAAACGGCAACTTTTCCCAACGAAATTCTTCCAGAAAATACAGCCAGCACAACGTGTATTCGGACACCCGCGAATTCAACTTTATTCATTAATAAATCAAAACCTACGTAACGGATACCAATATTTTATATTTCATATGAAAGATTAACATTCTGTTTTAACAAAAAAATGAAGAACTTATTACTAAAACATAAGATAAATTCTCAAGCTAAACAAAAAAGTCTTTTTTTCTCGCACAAAAATTATTCGGACACTTCAGTTAAACGTATAAAAATACGACATTTTTCATGTTTTAAAATCTTGTAATATTTAGTGGGTCCTCCCTTAGCATCGATGACAGCCATGCTTTTTATTAAGTTGCTCGTCTCAGTATTAGTAATATTTTCCCATTCATTTTGCAACACCGCTTTCAAGGATTCCTGGGAAGAAATGGTATGTTTCCGTATCCTTTTTTCTAAAATATCCCATACATGCTCTATAGGATTGAGATCTGGTGATTGTGGAGGTGTTTTAAGCTGCTGGCATTTCCATATCAGCCACTCTTGCACCAAATACGAGGAGTGTTTCGGATCGTTATCTTGTTGAAACAAGAAAGTCTTCGGATTTAGACCAAGTTTTTTAACACTAGGAAACAAATTTTCCTCTAAAATATTCTTATATGTGGTTGTATTCATTTTCTCGTTAATGAAGACCATTTTTCCAACTCCACTCGCAGCTACACACATCCAAACCTTAACATTTCCGCCACCATGCTTTACAGTTGGGATCCAGTTCTTCTCTTTCAAGGCTTCATTGGGATATCTCCATACTTTTGGCGGGCCATCATGTCCAAACATGTTACATTTAGATTCGTCACTAAAAACTAGAGTCTTGTTACGGAACTGCTTTCCTGGGCAACGCCGGGCTAGCTCAGGAGGCCCAGGGCTGGGTTCGACCCAATGCCCGCAGTCCGCACAATAAAATACCGGACCATTCGGACGTCTCACTAATATCCTCACTAACAAATCTATCATCTCTAAACACAAAACAAAAGTAAATAAACGACAAATATAAATTGACAAATATAATATTGCCACGACGCACCCACCCATCCTGTGATGCCTCCTGGGTATCTAGGGGCATCACCCATCTCCGGCGGACCGGAGCATATTCCAGGCGGTCTGGCGACCGACCCATCTCCCCCAGGTAAATGACTCTACTCCATTTTCACTTACATTATTTATTCCATATTAATATTTATCATACAATTCCTTTTCTTTTCTATGTGGTCTTTCTCCACTCCCGGCGAGAGCGTGGCTTTAGCCAGGGATGCGCTTGCGCCAAGGCTGCCTCAGTTGGGGGACTTAAAAACTAGCGGAGGAGAAGCGCCTTAAACTTTTGGCCTCAATCGGCCACAAAAACAATTACTCCCTCTTTGGGGTCCCTAATCCCTGCTGGAGCTCCAATAGAAATATAGGGTACAGGGGTTCACGACAAAAAAAAAACGAAATATATTCAAGGAAAAACAAGGACCGGCCTTCTTCCCCGTTCCCCCTTTGGTCACAGCTCTTGTGTTGCAATGCACAAAAATACGAAAGATACAAAATACAAAATAACCTATTCTAAACTGATTTAATTTCCTTTTATTTTGTATGGCCCTTCGCCCGGAACGGACTCACCGGATTAGCCCTTGGCGGCTTCGGCGTCGGAGCGTGCGGCGCGCTGTCCTTCTGCGGCGGCGACTCCGGCTTCGACTCTACGGCTCGGACGGCGCTGAAGTGGCGGCACGGGCGGTGCTAAGGCGGCGGTACTGCGGCTCTGGGCACTCAGTGGGATCGCGTGCCCTCCTGATGGTTCTGGCGGGGCACAGGCGGTGCTGAGGCGGTGGCACTGATGACGCAAGCGCGCACTCGCCGGCAGCGATCGGGTCAAATTTTTCTCCAAAAACCTCGCGCACGTTTCTTTCAATTTCCTGACTCCTCGTTTTTTTCCTCCTGCACCTCCCTTTATTGCCTCCGTTCCCTTTCCGTGTTCCAAAGCTTCACGCCGTTACTTTTTCATTTCCTTGCCCTTCCGAGAGAAAGGGTAAGAAACCTTTCTCTTAAGCCGCATTCAAAGTTCCCGGTTCGCTCAGCCTCCTCATCCCCCCCTGGGCCCATCGATCCTGCCTCTCGTTATCGATACATCGATACATCGATAGCCTCTTGCCCATCCGAACTCCGAAATGCAAAAGTCTCCCAAAACAAGTCTGGCTTGGTTACGTGCAGTTTGGCGAACTCCAAACGTTTTTTCGTTGATGGCAGAAATATATGGCTTTCGGCGAGCCACTCTACCTTGTAAACCGGCCTTTTGTACAGTGTGCGACTAAAGTAATGATACAGCAGACGAATTTAACTTAACTTTTTTATTTTTTTTTATTATCAAAGATAGAGAAGTTTGCAAAACTAGACTCACTTAGTTGGTAAAGCGCTGGCTGCGAGGCCTTCGGCTTTTAAGGTTAATGATATTTAAGTCTATTAGTTTAATTACATATTGTTCGTTGTATTTAGGCTTAGTTGGTAAATTTTAATTATGTACTTTTTGGGTATTATTAAATTTTGTGGTATAGGTTTGTAGTTTTTAAGAAAATTAACAATTTTTCTAAATTATCAAGGTTGAGTTCGTTAAGGAGATTTAATGGGTTTGTATTTTTGAAGATAGATAGTAACTAAACTTAAAAAATACTCCTTTATTAAACTTTAATCGAAAAAAATAGAAATGACATGTTGTTTGTTACAGCTTCCTTAATATTATTACAAATAAAAATTACAACTTTTTCTGTTAGTTTACTTAAAAATTAGAAAAAACATGATACACCGCTATAAAGGTTCTTCTAGGTTCTTCCGTATTACTGTGGATGTTGTTCTAGGATTCTGGAGGACTGTTGACACCACTTTCCGTGCCTCACGTGGTGTTGGAATTTTAGGCCTTCCAGCTTTCCCGTGATTTGCGGCTAATTCTACGGTTTTTAAATATTTTTTATCACACTATATGTATATTGTGGAAGGTGATTTTTCTATTATACTACCGATTTCACGATAGCTACGATTTGGTAAAATGTCTTTAGAAAATAACTGCTTGTTGTTGAAACGTAAAAAAAAAGTTGTTAAAATTATAAAAGTTCAGACAAATAGTCTGCTGAACTTGTTAATACAATTAATACAATAATCCGAATAAATGTTGTGCTGACTGCAAAAGTAAAGTCCATTAAGAAGTGGCACACGTTCATTTTCCTCAGAATTAGCTTTGCGTTGCTTAATTCTAGGAATCTCTTTAACTTGTGTTTTTGGATTTTGCAAAGAAACAGCTGAAAACTTTAGGTTATTTTGTTTTTGTTATTTTACGTTGTGATTATTGTAGAAATATGTTATTTTTTTACTGATATTAAAAGCGCATACTTCATTTTATTATTTATTTTATTTATTATTTCAGTTTTAAAAATAAATTCTATGTTATTTTTCATTTTGCAAAGAATTAATTGACAAACTGTATGTATAACCAGTTAAAAAAGTTATGGCCTTTTTTACAAGTTTTTAGATAAATTTTGGAAATTTCTAGCAATATTTTTTTTTTCAAATCTAGCTACATATTTGTGCTTCAGAGAATCTGGTAGCACGGATTGCTATTAAAATACAATGACGAACATTTTCTTAGATTTTTCATTCTTCTAACAAGTGATTGCGGGTTTATTTTGAACCTGTGGTGTCAGCACAATTTTGTGTGTAAACCAGTTCGCTTGGTAACCAGTGTGGCCAAAGAAATTAAATAGTACAGGCGAGAAAAGGGTCAAACTTACAGCTAAAAGCCAATAACTTTACAAAAGTAAACAAACTTTATAAAGTTAAATTGCAATTAAATCGATTATTTACGTATTTAAAATGTCTTAGGAATTAAATCTCATATTATGGGCCTTGGAATTGTTTATTTATTTCAAAATCTTCTTGGCGGCTAGAATACCGTTCCATACGACAAATGTTATTATTTTTTGAAATTCCCTCCATCTTGGCTTTAGAAATATAAACGATTTATTTATTTTGCTCAGAATATCACAGCTGTTTATTTTTTTGATCCGGCAACGCTTTACATTTTAAGCTCAAAGTATTTTTCTTATGTATTCACCCGGGCGAAAAATCAAAAGTTCTTTCTCTTATGGCCATGTGGTTTTTATATGGAGGCATGGCCTACTTCTAATTTATATTTCTCTTAAAAATTCCTCTTTTCATTTTAAATTAATATATTCACCAAAAACGTAAAATATTTGGTTTGCCTCTACCAATTTTATTATATGACCTGAATCACGTCTTTTGAAATTCTAAATTCATCTTTTTCAAACATATTTATTCAAGGCGAAATCCATTATTTGAAATGCGTAACGGAGATGCAAGTGAGAGCGAGAGGCAAATGGTCGAGAACAGGCTGATTTATTAAAATTTGTATTTCTTCTCGCACCCGCTCTGAAAATACTAAAAGTGTGGTTTTGTGTTGCCGTACACGCTTTAAATCTGCGATGACGAACAGTCTGCCACTGCTTTAAAACGATGTTTTACTCTTCGCGTACTTTAATGGAGATGAAGAAACATCGATGTATTTCTATATTTTTAAAAATCATCGATGTATGTAAAGCATCGCGTATTTACTGAGATAAAAAAAAAAACTTAAAATAAAACTTAACTTAACTTAATCAATCCTCAGGTCCAGGCTTTAAGGCCTAAGTGCTGAAAACGTCTAATGTAATTAATAAGTCGATTATTATATATAAGCGAACACGACGGCCGAAGCCATCCCTTATTTATCGCAATACGGGACCGTCGGCCTCGTATTTATGTCGTCTCTTGACTGCATAAAGTATTTACAAACAATGTTCTCGTATAAACCCCGTAGAAATGCGAACAAGTTTCATTTCTATCTTTTTATCCGGGTTCGTGTCTTTACTATTTTATTACATGGTCGGCAAGGCAGCGTAAAATCTATGTCTACAATACAAGCAGTATATTGACAGTTAAGCAGTACAATATGCGACAAGCAGTGCAAATACTGTTAACTGCACACCATCTATGTTAATATAATGTTAACATTTAATAAATAAAAAAATCTACATTTTTTGAAAGAAATTACAATTCTACAATAAGTTTATTTTTATATATATTTATATTTATTGCAGGTACCAATTAAATAAAAAAAAGTGTTAATCTGTAATGAATCTCAAACCTTTGTGGGTGGGCGTGGCCAAGACAACAACGGAGCACGCGATTGGCCATCACATAACCTGCATTCCATCAATCATTTAGCGGCACGAAGAGACCTCTGCTTCTGAAAGAGAGATAAAGATTCTTGATGGAATTGTTCTCTTTGTACTTGTCGCTCTTTAAATCGTAACAAAGTGGAATACTTAATTTTACAGTGCATGTAAATGTATGGTTCAGACTTATTCGACAGATGGCGCTGTATAAAAGGCACATTTAACAATTAATTAAATAAAAAATTAGTTAAAATAATTGTATCGAAGTGATATTAATTTAATTTGAAACTAGTGTGCATTTCCTGTCAAAAATTTGCTATTTCGAATCTATACAATAGTCGCTTCAGCGCCATCTATGTTGTAAAATTGTAACTGAACAAGACATCAAACAAAATTAAGAGAAAATGCTGTTTCCAGTTGGAATTTTCTTCTTTTTTCGGATTTTGAGCGTCAAACTTATTCCGAGAGAGCATCATACATGATTCATTTAGACATGTTCGACGAACAAGAGAGAGAGAGAGAGAGCATGTTGTTGTGGGAAGTGCGAACTATTAATTGCCTGTAAAAATTATTAACAAACACGAAATTATTAAAATTATAATTATTATAATCTTCGGCATTTAAAAATGTGAACAAGTCCGTGCAGTTTACAATTCGATAAATAAGAATTCCTCAAAATTGATTAAACATTCAAGTGACAAGACAAACTAACAGAAATTATACATTTATTTCATTTACGAATATCATAATAGCTCGGTTTTATCATTTACCTATTTATTTTATATTTACAATTTAATAGATATAGTTTTGCATTCATAAGTTTGCACATTCTTCTACATTTACTATTGTTTCTATGGCAGAATTATGATACAATCATCCGATTTGCATAAAATAAAAACCGAATATGTAGCTTCATTTTGAAACACGATAACTTAAAGTCTATTGGACCAATGGTTTTTGATTAATTTTTAGATACACACGTCAGGCTTTTTGAAAATTGATTATTGTAATATATTCTTAAACTTACTTTACTTACTTATTTACTTTATTAAAAGTAACTTTTTTAGTACAAAACTAGTTTTTAAATATCATGTTTGATCAAAAAAAAAAAATAATAAATAAAAAAAATAATGGATTATATCTTTTAATATAGCATGATATTATTATTAAACATAGAATTATTTTTATTGAATTGTGGAGTATTTTAATTTCAGTCAAAATTATATACATATATTCTTGTATAGGATCTAAAGCCGAGTTAATCTAGCCAAAGACAATAGAGTTAATAATTCTAATAACAATGGAATTAATAATAATAATTCTATTGTAATTGTCTATGCAAGCTAGCCTCTCAGTTTTGAAGCTTTTTGAATGGAACTTTGCAGTTAGTATTCTATAAACTCTCACTCGTATCGGACGCCTATATCATATAGCTGCCATAGGAACAATCGGAAATTTGTTAGAAAATAAAATCAAATTTTTCCAATTTTCAAAAGATTATTATCAAATTTAAGATAAAATTAGGAAAAGATTACCGTTTTGCTTTGATTTAACCTTACAAACTTAACCCCCCCCCCCACGCCGAGCATCGTATGAAACGGCGTGACGTCATAGCGAACATCGAACAAAAGAGAGCTGGCATTTCGACATAATATCCAATCCGAGCGTCGACGTCGGCAGCGAAGTGGCTCGACAGAACGAACTGCGTCTCTATATAAGTTACTCTTTGAATGATTTAAAATGTCCTGGTGCTCGGGTGCGTGTCGGATGTCTTATGATGACTTTCAAGCAGATTGTTCTGTCACAACTCGAGTGTGATATCCGATCGGAGCGAAAATCGAAGAGTATCGCCAGCTATCGTTCATCGGTTTGGAACATGAAAATATGAACGCGCCGGAGTTGAAACCAGTGCCATGCACTTGCCACACATACACGATGACTTTAAATCTAGCGACTCCAACAGCTCCGAAATATTCGATAATGCTTCGATAGTAACCGATAATCGACTTGACGTTAACGTGTCCGAACAGGATGTCTGAGCAGGACGCTTGAAGCGAGAACGTTGTCCGCGCTAGCCCATGTGACGCCGCCAGATAACGGGAATACACAAAGAGTGCCATAAAAGTTAGTGTAAATAATGATATGTATTAAACGTAATGATAGTGAACTCTTATCGATAACACAAGCAACATCTGCATACGCAAGCGACTTCGAAACACAGTCCTAGTCAAGAACGAGTACAGGAGCTATCCCCACACCGCACGGCAGAGGCAGAAGCAAAAGGTTAGTGCCAATATGGTAACCGGGGACTGATCTCTCTTGCCACGTTTGAGATTTTCGACCAGTCTCTGATTCATCGCGGTGCCGGTTGTTGTGTCTGAGCCGAGGCTGCAAGCTACAAGCATTGGTCGCGACAGGTGCACTTGCCACGCGAGAATATCTCCTTCCCGGGCCGGGGGCCGGGGGCCGAGGGACCCCGGGGCAGGGGGGCCGAGAATTCGGAACTGGAATTGAAATTTGCGCAGTGCGTATGTGCACGCAAAGAAATACTTGGGTACTTGCAGGTCGAAATAAATCGTAGAAGAATACAAACGATCTATGTGATCTCTTAAATAGACTTCCTGAATACTTACATACTTGTATCCCTGGAGTTCACTATCGAAACTAGTTGATAAGTTTACGGATATACGGATTCAAATGCTTTGGTTCACTACGTTTCTCTCCGTGTACTGGGGGCCAAGACATCTCATCAGTAGCTGGAAGGAAAAGTTGGACTCGGAGCTGGAGCTGGGAGATCGTGTGCATGAGATGGCTCTCAAGACTGGACTGGTTTTTTGAGCACACGCATAAGTATGTTGTGCGTTGTTGTGTCCAAACATGTATTGCACATATGTATATATATATATATACAGATCGGAGTGTTGTATGTATGTACGCAATTACAATTGCTCCTAAAACTTAAAAACTTAATTTTTGGTTAGTATTTTGACTTGGGATTGTGATCTCTTTGCTGGAGAAGACCTGGTCCCCTAATGGCATTGCAAAATGCATAAATACACACAAACACATGTCTCCTTTGCTGCCTGTCGATTGTCCACTGGGCCGGGTTCTATTTACTTCTTGTCTTTGGTGTCACCATGGAACGCCATAAATTCTGGGGGACCGCACGGGACAGGAACAGTGCCGCATAATAGGGTCCACACGGTTACTTCAAAGAGACAATCACAGGCGGAGGAACAAAGATACACTCACAAATTTAGCTTTGTCTTTGTCCCCGGCCTCTGGCCTTCGTCCTCCTATAAAAGTGGTTCTGCAAACGGAAAAGGAAATGTACTAATACTAGCGGCGTTAGGTCGCTTGTGTAATCTTCAGATGGAATTGTTTAATGAACAATTGCTATTGTTGAACTCTAAAGAGGAAATAATATCAGTACAATCCATACAGTATCAGTTGTTTATAAATCTATCGTTTATCGTTGCGATATATTATATGTATTAGCTTGGTTTGAATATCATTATTGGAAAGAAAGAAACTTATTGACTTATTTTTGGATATTCATTCGATATTATTGATAATAACGACATTTTAATAATAAAAGCGATATTTTTTGATTTTTTAGATGATTATTATCATGATTAAGATGATATTGAGAGCGATATTTCTATCGATATTCAATATCGGACTTTTGCTCTTCATAAACATACCTAGAGCGTACTATAGATGATGGACTACATGGCTCTGCAATAAGATCTTAGCTGTTTATTTCAGTTACTTGTTTTTTCCTTTTATTTTGTAAATATTGAAAAATTAACACCCAATTACACAGGCATGCAAGACCTTTTCCCACACTCATAAAAATATAATTTTCTAGGCATAAGAAAAATGCCATACAAAATGTATACCTTTGCAGGGTATTATGATTTCAGTCAAAAGTTTGCAACGCAGTGAAAAAGACATTTCCAACCCTATAAAGTATATATATTCTTGATCAGTATCAACAGCCGAGTCGATCTAGCCATGTCTGTCTCTCCGTCCCTCTGTCCATTAATCCTTCAGCCCGTTTCTACCCAAACTAGTCTCAGTTTTGAAGCTATTTGAACGAATCTTTGAATTAATGAATGAATCTTCTATATACTCTAACTCGTATATATGTCGGCACGGGTCGGTCCGCTCCGACCTATATCGTATAGCTGCCAAAGGAAAGATCGGAAAATTTTTAGAAAAAATATTATAGCCTTTTCAGTTTTCGACAGATTTGCATCAAATTTGAGATATGATTTAATGCTATGAAAATTGGACTACTATATCTATAGCTGCCATACAAACGATCGGTAGATATAGAGGAAAATGCAACATCGTGACAGTAAAATTGCAACTGTAAAACTGTAAATTAATATTTATAGCTGAATGTAATTTAAGTAAGGCCTTGAATTAATTCCTAGTGATCGAATTGAAATCTGCAAGGGTATACAAACTTCGGCGTACCAACGTTAGCTTCCTTTCTTGTTTAGGGTTAATTTACATATTTTCCTTAAATTTAAATAAATTAAAAAATTTTTTAAAACAAAAATGTATATTTAACATTATGCTACGGTCAAATACCCCTAAAAAGAAAAACAAAATTTCCCTTATGGTTCCCTTAATGATTATGTGTCCTAAAAGTAATTCCATTTTTCTTAAATCATGAAAATTTTTTCTTATATTTAGAAAAAAACTCTCATTTTAATGTCAATAAACCCTAAAACTAAGAAAAATCACTTTAAATTATATAAAAATGATTTTTTTTTTTCATATTTAGGGTAAATCGTCCTAAAAACAAAAAATTTGTTCTATATTCAAGAAAAATCTCCCTAGATTTAAGGAAGTTTCTTTCCTGATTTTAGTGCAACATTTTCTTAAATTTAGGGCGAATATCCTTTCAATTCATTTTAATGGCGAATCCTAAAAAGTTGTATGAGTGCAGAAAAACTATATTTAAAAAATGTTTAACGAGTTATCGTTTGGTACTTAATATTAGCTTTACAACTTATTTTTAGAAATGGCTCTACGATGAATAATGATAAAGATTTAGAAATTTCGACCCTTTCCATTTCCGACCCTTTCAATTTCCAATTTGTTAAAACGATTAAATGTGAAGATGTCAAATCTTGATCCTATTCTATGCCCCAACATTGTTCTTGTAACCGAAAAAAGTTAAAATTTTGCAGACCTTTGCTGTCAATCACTCACCGTGTTTAGTGATAGCTCTAGTAATACCCAAGCCGAAAATATGTCCGTTTCCGATGTGATTTTTGTGTATCCCATAGTTAGCTTTCTTGAAAAAAGATTATGTAAGGAAGAAATTTGAACTAAGCAGACATTTTTAGCCGCATTTGCACGCACGATCATTAAGTTAAAACTGATGGGGGTAAGGGGTAGGCAATGACAGGTTGTTTATCCAGTTCTCCGTCTACTGCGCTAACTCGCGAAAACCTGGCCCATTGAAAAGACAGAAAAAGCACAAGAAGCGAACAAATGAACAATATACATATGTGTGTATATGTATTATATAAATTAGAGTTAGCTGAAAACCAAAAGTACCTTTTTACGGATTTCCCAGCAACTGTACCGATGGTGTCAATCGAATTATTGATAAAAACTAGCAGTAGTTTTGGTCGATTTACAATCATTCCGACTCCGACCTTCTCTATTGGATATTACCAGTAAGAAAACTCCCCTAGATAGGGGAAATAAGTTGAAAGAACTTCAGACAGCTTCTCTCTTCATTGTATCATGTGCTGCGCATCTTGCTATTATTGTACTATTTGACAGTATTTATTACATATGCATAGCCGAGCTTATTAGTTATTTCATTTACAGTTTCGAACATCAGTTGGCAATCCTTGGCTGAGATCTGACTTTGCATACGTCTGTCCGTCTGTGGGGGAAAATGCGAACGCAAAAACATGTTTTTGGGGTAATAGTCAAGTCCGAGCCTGCGCAAGTAGCGTCGATCCGCCGGGACGACATAGTAAGGCGACACAGTCGACAGTCTGACCGGAATGCAGGCATGGAAAACTAGTTGTTATTGTCGACGCTGCGGCACTGCGCGCTGCGGCGCTGCGAGGCTGCGTTTCTTTTTTGGCATCGATGCAAAGGCAGCACCAGGGAGAGACAACAACAGCACACTTGAATTAACAACAGGTGAATGCGAATCCAAGAAATCAATAAAAATAAAACAAGAAAGGCGGGCTGGGAGGCGGCTGGGGGGACTGGCGGGCCGCTGCTAAGCTAAGGAAACACATCTGCAATCTGCTATCTAGCCGGTTTTTTAGCTGTTTGAATTTCTTTGTCTCTTTAAAGAAGAAGAAAACCTTTTTTCGATCAAGCTCCGGATCGCTAAACCGAACTGGAGGTTCCGGTTTTTTATACTAAACTCCGCGGACTGCACTTGCCCGCCACTTGACTCCTCGTATCACTCAGCGCGCATATCGGGAAAGCGATATAAAACCACCTAAATATTCTAGATCAGAATTATGTGAAAGTTTTATTTATTCATGTCGGTTCATGTCGTTGTGGTAGGGTTCTACACATCGTTTCCTCATCTTCCCGAATGAACTCTAGGGGTGTGAAAACATCGGTAGTGGCGATATTTCTTGATATTATCGATATTATAACTCCATGTAAAATATCATTTATATGGGTATTACGTATAATTTGTATTTTAATATTAATAATGCTCTCTTTTCCTTTGAAACCTCTACAGGGTATTATATTCTTGACCGGGGGTTAACTTAACATCGTTTCCGCTTCCTTTCTTAACTTATTTCTATAGAAGATAGTTTTTAAGTCATATAGCTTTACAGCTTTAATGGACACAGATTTCAAAGCAATAGAACAATTTCTTTTAAATTTACGTCTACGTAATTATTATAAAAAAAGTTTGTATACCCTTGCAAATTGGAATACGTTTCTGTTAAAAATTATGAAACCTATTGTTTCACTACAGTCACTTTTGCTTATTATATTTACAGTTGTACAGTTCAAGTTTTACATTAACAATTAGGCATTTTCCTCTATAAATTTGATGAAAATCTGTTGAAAACTGGAAAAGTTATCATTTTTTTCTAAAAATTTTACGATTGTTCATATGGCAGCTATGTGATATAAGCATCTGATCCGGCACGTTCCTACATATATATGCGTAAAAGTATATAGAAGACGAACTTCAAAGTTTCATTAATATAGCTTCAAAGCTAAGAGACAGACGGACGGACAGAAGGACATGGCTAGATCGAGTCGGCTTTTAATGCTGATCAAGAGTATATGTATATATATACTTTATATGGTCGGAGATGACTCCTTCACTGCGTTGCAAACTTCTGACTGAAATTATAATACCCTGCAAAGTGATAAAAATAAAATCAGCGTTCAACGTCTTTTTAATGTACATGTGTACATATGTATGTATGATGTATGTACATATGTACACAAGTTGTTTTTCAAATAATAGAAGGGTTAAGTGCATTCGATCAGTCGTTAAAGCTCCAGAAGGCAAGCAAATGTCATTGTTTTCATGAAAGATTTTCTTTTTTGTTTCGTTTATGAACTCAAGTTTCAGGGGAAACAATCGCATCGTCTGTTGGTTGAAGAGAGAAGAGAATGAACGGATTAAAGAATGGATTTCAAACAGAAGAACGGCTTCTGTGTTCGATTCTAATATTTGGCCTGATACTCTTTTTACTGATCCATGGCCTACGTATCCGATAAGAAATGGCTTTTCTTAATTTTCATATATATATGGAAAAAGCCAAGAATAACTCGATAGGAAAATAAGTATATTTCTAATTATATAAAATATCTATATAAACTATATACTGATCATACTTATAAATATATGTATGGAATGAATAAATAAGTAAAACTATTTATAACTTACTATGATATACATGAAAATGAATTCGGTAAAAATGCTTCAATTCTCGGTAATTAATCGTGGGTTTTAACTATAGATTTATGTTAGTTTACAATACTACCTTTTACACTAATACTCTGCAAAGCAAATACAAGAAGACACAAATCAAAAAACACATAACTTCCAGATCGAGTCAACGACTTCCACCGAGGATTCGTACGTCGCCGAGTGATGTACTCTCGCAGTATCCGTAACCAAACAAAACAAGGGGGAAAACCCGCTTTGCCTCGCATTCTCTTCGCTCTTATGCCATGTTTATGCGCAGACAACGTCATGTATATGAAATATAATATACAATAAAATTCAATTAGTACACTCTTGCAGGGAATTAGTTAAAAGTGACAACGCAGTAATAGGAGCCAAGCCGATCTAGACAAGTCCGTCCATCTGTTTGCCAGTCTGTTCGATTCTACTAATAATATCTAAAGCTATCTGGTTTTAATTTCCGATTTTAAAATAATGTTTTTCGTCTAATTCTTATATGTTTGTATATACAAAGGTAGTATACATATGTAGGTGTTATATGAGCAATAAATATACATATGTAAAATTTAAATGTAACAAAAAGCTAATTTCGGGATGCCGAAGTTAGTATACCCATGTAGATTGCATTTCTATCGTTAATCATTAATACAATATAAATTATACATATGTATCTATGTTAAAAAACATAGAATATTTCGAGTTTAGCATTCACAGTTTTATACATTCCTCTGTATTTAACGGCAGTTTCTATGTTAGCTACATGATATAAAAAGTCATTTCCATAATTTTCATAATTAAAACCGAAATAAAAATAAAAACTGTTTTGTATACCCTTGCGTGTAATTTCAGTTAGAAGTTTGTAATGCAGTGAAGGACCACATAAAGTTTATATATTCTTAATCAGCATCAATAGCCGATTTGATCTAGCCATGTCCGACCATCCGTCCGTTTTTTTTTCGCAAACCAGTCTTCTATATACTTTCATGCGTATATAAGTCGGAGCGGGCCGGTGCTATAGGAATGCTATAGGAATGACCGGAAAATTTATAGAAAAAAGACATATAACAATTTTGTATTATTCTAGAATTATGGTTTAGGTGACTGTAATGAAAGTAGGAATGATTTCGTTATTTTTTTAATACAAATATAGATATAAAAATATTCGGAGACCTCAGAATTAGGTGAATTTGTATTATTGTAGAAACCAAGCCTTTTTGACAACTATGTACATATTAATTAATAATAAAATAATAATTATAATATAATATTATATTAATATTATTATATTATTAATTCAATTGATAATATGCACTCCATGGATTTCACGTAATTGGGCATCGCATAAACCGCATATCAGTGGAGACTCGACTTTAGCCCCGGTCCTGGTCTCAACCTAGTTGCTGAATCGTCACACGCTCGACTCGCTCAGGCAAGTGTAACACACACATATGTGCATATCTGCGTACATACATACGTGATTATTTGCAATCATTCAGTTACCAACACACTGAAGTGGAGTCTCTTGCTTTTCGATTTCCTTGCTCGGACATTTATTATTATTTAGATTAAAATTGTAGTTTGGTAATGCCAGTTTTAGCTAAAGGTATTCCCTCCGAATGTACAGTGCCACCTGCAACGTGTCTAACCGTGCTTATGAGTTAGGAGAGATTCCTTTAGAAGTCTACACTTCCTCAAGTTATGTACCATTCCCATCCATACGTATGTACATCCATGCATATGTATGTACATTTGTATGAATACACAAATAATGGCTAGGCATGTGCCTGGCAGATGTGACTCAGATGTTTGGTTTATACATAAGCTGCATATTACCTTATTGTCAATAGTTCCAGAAGTCTTTTGTCTTTCGTACTTCCACGGCGCGTGGTCCCTGGTGATTGCCGCATAAAACTGGAGAGCTTGTGATATTTAAGCCCATTATTATCTGGTTTCCAATTCTCGGTGGTCAATGCTTGTTAAAGGAAGAAGGACCTCTAACAAAAAACCTCATGCATATTAAATTTATTTATGACTTGAGTGGCCAACCTTTCTTGTAATTCAATAGCAATAAAAATCACCATATGGAGGCAAGGGACAAATGACTCCGAAGAATACTCAATTTTGAATGAAATTGCACGCAGTTGCTTTGAAAAGCTCAAAAAGCTCAGGATTATCGATAGATAATTCCCTCTAACAATTGTACCGATACAGTTATTTATAATGTATGATAACAAGTAGACTTTCCTGAAGGACCTTAAAGTGGAGAATTCCGATGGGGAAGCATCGTTGCCTTTTCTTAACTCATTTAACTCACTAAACTGAATGAAAAAATATATACTGCATTGAATATATATATAAAATATAGTGTCGGGAAATTATATATGTAAGACCCACCTTTTTAGAGCTCACAAAAGCTGTAGGTTTTCCCCTTTGAGTGATGCTCGATTTTCCAAGATACTAATATTCATTTCCGGGCCATGCTTACATTTACTATTAGTAAGAGTATAAAAACTTATACTTCTTAAGTTTTGTCCAAAATACTCACAGTTTTCCCCTTAAGCGGATTACCAGGGAGCGTAGACTAAGTACAATCTGAAGACGTGTGAGTCTGAGATGACTACGCGTCGGGGTTACTTATGTACGTACATATGTCCAGCAAATCAGTATGGTATTAGGCTAGCTTTATACTTCCAGTCTTTAAAGCTCTTTCAGCAAATATCATAAGCCACAAGAAAATTTCATTGCATTTACGTGTTGCTCTAAGTTGACATAATAATAAGTACATACAACACAGATAATGATGGTAAACCGGGCGAGACTGACTGACTAATAATAAGGGTGGGTTCTTAATATTGTGTCCTCGGCTTAGCCCAAAATGGGGAGCGACAAGTGTAATAATCACCATATAAGGTTTATTGTCCTTTGACCCCCAAAGGCTTGACATTTCGCCCTGACAAGTTCTAATACGTTCAATACAAAATTTATTTCTTGCGAAAATATACGTACATTCATGCATTATTTATATTTCAGAGCTGCGAAATCGATATTCTGTTTGATATATTAAGATAAAATATCTTGTAAGCTACTACATGGACTTTGCAAATTCATATTCGGATTTTTTTTAAAACTAAAATTAAACAGAACGGAAGGCAGAAGAAATTACATATATGTATTTATAAATGTTGTCACAAAATTGTATAGTTGTAGATCTTATAGCCTTTCAGATCTGTTACTTCACACGAACGGACGGATATGGGGACTAAATCGACTCGGCAGATGATGCTGATCATAGAGACTCACTTGACTAGTACATTACTCGGTACCACCAAAGGCAATAGAATTACTAAGATGAGTAACGGCATGGCCGTTTGGCAATATGAGGCTATTTTTTTGATGGCAACGACAATCGCGCTTGTGTATGTGTAAATACAAGAACAAGCAAGTGCGTGAATACGCGTGTGTGTGTTCTGTTCGCAAGAGCAAGCACCTAAATACATATTTTACTTATTTTTCACACGTCGCACGCTTAATACCCTAATGTTCCAATGTGATGTCATGTTTAAAATATATTGTGTATTATTATATAAGTATATCCGATCATTACAATCAAATGTACTAGGCAACATGTGTCTTCCAAAATTAACTTAAGACTTATGAAGTGAAGGGTATCTTTTGATCCATGAGAATACAATCGACGGCTGTCGCTGCATGCGTAGAAGAGATCGGCTGGGTCTAGAGCGCTCCTCTTACTGGCTTTTAAGCGAAATGTAAGAGAATCTAAAGCCACCAAAAAATCGTATGGCGTTACTCATCTTAATAATTCTACTGTCTTTGGTACTACGCTGTATATTTGTTTGGCTGCTCTATTATCTTGGTCGCAACTGTATGAACGCATGCATTAAAAAGGACAATAATATATTTGTCTTTTCCTGGAGAGAAACGGGAGAAACAAGTATAAATAATACATAAACCTGCCCGACGTCCGTCCGGGACTGGTAAACGAGGCGGAGGCTGCAAAAGCTGTAGTCCTTTTGTAAGCTCCTGCGGTCGAGTCGGCTTTTGTTTGCGGCTTTTTGACCAAACAAGTGCACCATCAACACAAACACAAAACAAACAATATACTTTTATATTCAAAGCGCATTCAGCAGCAACAAAACAGAGTCATAGAGACACAAAGGCCAGTCATAGCCCTCTCTTTGAACTGGCATTTCTAAGAGAAGCAAAACCCCATTGATCCATTCACAATCCATAGAGCTGAAACCGAATGGATCTGACAAATTTAAGATTTTCCAAGCAAATGTCTCCCCGAAACTGAAAGGCAATATACTTAGTTAAAGCTTAGCGGGGATATTTTATATATTAAATCGTTATGTCGGCTTATATATAGCTAATGGAATCTAACTCTTCAAGAGGTTTCTGACCCTATGAAAATAGAGTAACTCTAAGGACACATAGGTACATAGGTACTCCGGAGAGACTGCCAAAGGGACATGTCGAAGATCAAGAATACCTCTAGAATACCTCTTTATAGATATCACAATTATTTTCAGTTTGCATTAGAAAATATATAAATGTAATGTGGATTTAAGATTGAAGTTAAGCCTATAAGCAACCCTATCATTTATCATTTATTGAATGCGATTTATCTTCCTCGTTGAAGTCCAAGGAAGTGCAAACTTGTTGTAAATATACGTAGTTTATATGTATCAAATGCTCAAGAGATGAACAACAACCGAAAACTACATATACCATACATATGTATAGATCCAAGCACTGTCTCCTTGCCGCCTCTCAAGAATAAATGATTGTTTCCCCGATTTGCTTTCAAATGAAACATTTTATTTATAATGATGACTTCCGCCGCTCTATCCGTTGCGGGCACATATAGTGTTCGCTCAACCCCTTGTGCTCGGGCAGAGTCGCAGAAAATACACAAATATTGACTCGGAACACTTACAAATAGCTTCCGCAAATTTCGCTTCAATGGATAGCTCGCTCGGCTCTCTCCTTTCAGGCCTTGGGCCCACAATTTCCCTTAACATGTAAATATCAATATTTATAGACCCACACGGACATACATGGGACGCATACAATAAAACATTAAAATATTACACCACACACTAAGGCATTACTATTTCCAAATCCTATGCCAATGACTATACTTCAGGAGGAAACAGTAATAATTAAAATAACATTAGTTAACTATTAGTTATCGCATGCAATAGATAGGTTAGAGTACGGACTAGAAACTTATTTATTTTATTTGTTGAATCTGATTTCTTATTTTATTTATAATTACTTAATTGATTTTGATAGATTTTCTATAGCTAATAATAAGGGTGGCCTCCAGCTGTTCAAATCCCAATCGCTTTGGACACCACCTTTGTGGGGTGTATCGTTTCGCAGAAAATCAATGAGTGAGGGCGGAGTGTTAAACTATCTTGTGGTGGATAAATAATATATTAAACCATCTTTGTGCAGAGGTAACCTTTTTTAAGTTGGCTAATAACTTAGAGCCCTGGATATTCCGTGTTTATCCCTTTAGGTATTCTGTTTCAATTTGCAAAGTGGCAAGTACTTCACGGTGCACGTCTCTCGACGGATTTTATTTAAAGCTCTCGCGGTTCACAATTGGTTCGAGACTCGACCCCAAATTCATTTTTAATGCCGGCAGCACGTGTGCCCGGAGAAGCCGCATTAAGGATACTGCCTACCGATGGCTCGTATACAATGCCCAATGCCTGTAATCAATAGAATTGAAGGTTGTACGGACACGGACCTCTATTGAAGACCCATTATGGGGACGCACTGGCTGGGGTTTTTATGTGTTCTTTTTTTTCTGTTTGAAAACCTAAAAAAATTAATATGTATTGACTCCGCCCCTTGACCCCACGTGCCTTCTACTCCTCCTCCTTACCAGAAGACAGACGAACATGCTGATCTAGAATATATAATATACAAAAGGAAAGAGGACCTATAACCTAGGACCAATCTTATTTTCGGACTTGGATTGATATTATTTTATTGTTTAATATTTCTACAACAGTTAGAAGATCGTATTATATCTCGATATAATTTGGGGTATTGGTTTCAAATATGGAACTTTGAAAATTACTCAACATTTGAACTGAGAAGTCCTTAAATATTGGATTATGGTAACTAATTGACGTGCAATGCATATATTCACAGGCTAGATAAAGTCCCTACACTATTCCTTACCTCCTCCTTACCAAAGACAGACAAATATGCTGATCTAGAATATATTATACAAAAAGAAAGAGGACCTATAACCTAGGATCAATCTAATTTTCGGACTTGGACTTATATTATTTCCTTGTTTAATATTTCTACAACAGTTACAAGAAATAATACGATCTCGGGTGTTTTTGGGGTATTTGCTTCAAAGATGGAACTTTGTTTGATTAGTCAACATTTGCTGAATAGTCCTTAAATATTGGATCTGCGACACTTTGTTAACTAATTGACGTGTAATGCATATTTTTCACAGGGTAAATGAAGTCCCGACACTATTCCTTACCTCCTTCTTACCAAAGACTGTTCCTCTATCTGATCTAGAACATATTATACAAAAAGAATGAGGACCAACACACCTCCAGAAAGATTTTAATTGTCATATAACCGGGAATTGAATTGATTAATCTGATTTTCGGACTTGGATTTATATTATTTTCTTGTTTAATATTTCTACAACAGTTATAACAAATAATACGATCTCGGGTGTTTTTGGGGTATTTGCTTCAAAGATGGAACTTTGATGATTACTCAACATTTGAACTGAGAAGTCCTTAAATATAGGATTACGTCTGAAACACTTTGTTAACTAATTGCATATTTTCACAGGCTAGATGAAGTCCCTACACTTTAAAAGATGTCAACAAAACGCAAATCGCTTCCGAATAAAGTTGACATCGACCACAACAGAAGCACAAGGAGAAAGGCAGGCCACACGACACCCTTCGTTCGTAAGAGGCACAATATATTATCGATAAGTAAGATAAATGCCGCGGATGTTAGCACAATTATTAATAATGGCGAGGTGGACGACATAAAGGACTGTGTGATCATGGTTTCTGGAAGTCATTTCGACAAATCATACGTGGACTTGGACATGGACTCCAGGAGCACATCGAGGGACTCCGGCTCAAGCTCAAGTGATTTGGACATGAGTGCTGCCAATATTGTCGTGGGCAGTAACAGGAGCAAGGAGAATCTCGGAAAGAATCGCAAGAAGAAGACGAGTGCAGCCATAAGAAATCAGGAGAATCTATTGAAAACAGATGCGAACACTGATGAATCCTGGGAGACGGATGAAAAGACAGACATGAAATGGATAAAGCTTGAGAGTGACCTCAAGTGTTGCGACATCGAGGTGGTCACTGAGCACCAACAGCTGTTCTCTGAACCCAATCTGCAAAACACTGCGGCAGACTCGAGCAGCACCGATCCGATTCCTATTAATCTGGACGCAGACCCCCTAACAATCTACGGAGGCTCCACAAATGCCACGGAATACACCACCGTTCAGCAATCTAGCTATCTGCAAAGGTATGTATGATTTAAACGAAAGCACCCAGTATTCCTGTTCCAGTCCCTGTTTAAATTAATTAACCAACCTATTTGCTCCACCTACCTCTTAGGCAAATTAAGGCTCTCGGTCCCTCTAAGATCTTCTCGTTCTTTTCGACCAATAGTCCTTAATGTGTGTAAGACGAACCTTGACGAGCATGATCCTTTCCGTGCAATAATTATAGTTTTATGTTACATGTTAAATTGTCTATCGAAACTAATGTTAATAATATGTTAAGACACCTATCCTTGCCTCTGCCCACCTGATGTGAGCCGGAGCATATCGTTAAAAAAATGCTCCCTTTTGTCTCACAGAAGACATATTGCTATTTCCTTTGTAAATAAATAAATAAATAAATTTTCACCAACTGTAGAGCTTACTAAGTAGTACGTCGTTAGAGCCGCAAGAGTACCAACAACACAAATTAACAATGCAGTGGGCAAATCCAAAGAACATTTTAAATCAATTCATTTTGGACAAACTTCCACCCCAAAAAGTACATCATTTTCACTAGCATCGATAGCCGAGTCAACCTTGACACGTCAGTCTGTCAGTTTTTTAAAATAAAATTCTGTACATATACTATATATCTGTGTTTTTAAATATAGATATATAATTTATATTAAATTAGATACTTCAACTTTGAAATAGTCCATTTATGCGATTCTAAAATAATAACAAAATTTCTTTAAAATCGAATTATTATTATATTATATCAGATTGATAATAAATTTCTGTACATGTGTTTATTTATTTATTTATTTTTTTGTTTTAGCACAATAGATTGATTCTTTATGATCCAATTGCAAACTCTTTTGACACTTTTGTTTCTCTATAAATTTCCCGATCTTTCCTATGGCAGTTATATCCGATCTGGCTTGTTTCAACTTATACGCTCATGACAACAAAAAGAACACAATTAAACTAAAGTTTTATTTAAATTAACTCCAAAACTTAGAAACTAGTTTGCGTAAAAAACGCATCTACATCCCAGTCAATTCATCCAGTTGGACATACCGACGGACGGACAGACGAACGGACACACGGACGGACAGACGAACGGACACACGGAAATGGCTGTATTGACTCAGCTCTTTACTGATACTAATCAAGAATATATATACTTTAAAGAGTCGGAAATGAACCCCATTACTTCGTTCCAAAATTACTTTTAAAATACTTATATTTTATAGTACATAAATTATATATTTCAACTCTGAGATATATTTATTTGCTACGATTTTAAAATATTAAAAAATGCGCACATATATTTTCCGTTAGTTATTCATTTCATTTGGCCAATATAAATAGATTCTTAATTCTTTGGGGTAACGAAGCTGGCTTCTTTTCTCTTTATACCCTTCCAGGGTATTCTAATTTTAGTCAGAAGTTTGCAACGCAGTAAGGGAGACATATTCTACCCTTTAGAGTATATATGTATGTACTCTTAATCAGCATCAACAGCCGAGTCGATCTAGTCATGTACGCCCACCCGTTCTGACATATATTGCCGCCATAGATCTGATCGGAAAATTTGTAGAAAAATATAACTTTTTGTATTACAACCAGTTTTCATATATATATTATATTATTATATTATTATATTATTATATTATTATATTATTATATTATTATATTATTATATTATTATATTATTATATTATTATATTATTATATTATTATATTATTATATTATTATATTATTATATTATTATATTATTATATTATTGTATTATTATATTATTGTATTATTTTAGAATTTTGGGTTTTATTTTATGAAAATGAGACGATTATATCATACAGCTGTCACACCATAACTGCAGTTTTGAGTTTTCCATTTTCTCCTACTTTTAACGATCTGTAAACTTCTGTAAATTTAAAACGTTTTGGTGAATATAATGAAAGCAGGCATACCATTGTTTTTTTAACATAAATATATTGTATTAATTATTAATGATCTAATTGCAATCTGCAAGGGTATACAATCTTCGCTGTGCCGAAGTAACCTTTTTTCTTGTTTAAATTAAAATCAGTCTTTATGTACATTTCCTCTTTTTAATTTAAAAGATTTCACTTCAACGGCTACAAAGTGTACCTTAATTGTTTTGACGTAATATATGCATACGTATAATTTCACATTTAAATAACAACAACCAATATCTGACAGCTCTGCACTAGGTTAGCAGGGAAACAAGACATTATCTTATAGTTTAAAATCAATTATGTTTAAAACTCCCAATACAATTGCTAATACCAAAAAATATCTTCTAAGCAGTGACAATTTGTATTAGAAATCACCTTTTATTTACCAACAACCAAGGCAATCTGGGTTCATTAAAAGTATCTGCATTCCGGCTACCGAAAGTTTAATTACCGAAAGCGATTGCCGAATTTCCGGAAGGTCTTATGATATAGTGTTTGAATTTTCCGTGTACAGTTTGGCGTTTCCATGGCGTATTTCATGCTGGACAAATAGCCAAAAATGTGTGTGTGTTTAAACTGTTTTCCCTCAGTTTAAAAGTTTTAACATGTAGCCTTTGAAAGATTCGTTCTTTAAGGTTTAGCTAGCTATTTTCGAACTTCCTTTTAGATCCTGTGCATTTCACTCCATATTCATTCTATTATAAGAGCAATAACAAACAATAAATAATTAATTTGAGTGAGTTTCTATTTACTATTTACCCAAACCCCTTATAGACTTCAAGAGCGCTTAGGCAGCGCCCTTAGGAAATAACAACAAATTATTTACTACGCCATTTGTCTTAAAATATTACTTATGTTAATTAATTATATTTATCTTCAATTCACAGGGAAATATGTAGGCCACCTTCTTCTGGGGAAAATCAAACACATGCCAAGGAATACATCGATTTGGAGATGATTAAGAATTTTCAGTTCATCCGAAGTCGATTGCTTGGTCAGGTGAGTTTCTTAACAGCGAAAGGGACGGGATCCTTTAACAGTACACAATTTAATCTAATTTTTAATTAATTTAGAACTTAATTTAGAATTTAAAGCAGTTTCCATAAATCTTTTTTATTACCTTCAACATATCGAACGAATTGACATTAGTCACGTATTCACAGGATAGGTACAAGAGCTGTGCTGGAGTTATCAAAGGATTTGCTGAATTTTGTGCAGCCTAAAAGCACTTTTCTTTTGATAATAATACACACAATGTTTGCTCTGCATTATATTTGGATGCTGAGAAACAAGTTTTTCATTATTATTCATTCTTGTTGCTTTTGTGTAGCCAGTGCCAGCTTTCTTTCAGTTTTCCATTCTGAGCATTTGAATGGCAGGTTGAATCGCCGTCTTTGTAGTCTTCCCGCCATTCAAAGGACCACTAACAATAAGCTTTTCTTTTCCTTTCTTTTCCTTTCCTTTTTTCTTTTTTTTCACAAGAGTCGCACACATTTTCACTTTGCCCTGGGTTCCCCTTAGACAAGGTACACCCCCAGCTGTAGTAATTATTCACAGCTGTAGTCCTTGTAAGTAGTTGTAATCTCTCCCGATAATTGATGTGAATTTATTTAAATATATAAGTTATAAAGTCATGTATGTAGACTTTAAATCAATTACTGGCATTATGCTGCTATGCTTTTTAAGTATGTATGTACATCAAGAGCTGTGTAAGCATCGATGACACTATTAATACTATTGATCAAAAGGATCGAAAGGGGGCACTATCAAGGAACTATCGTTTTTAAGACTCTACAGGACACAAGGTACTGCTTGGTAGTAAGTAATATAAACCTATTTCTCTATAATGATGAAATTTCGACTCTCAGCTTCAGGCTCCACCCTGACACGACTTCGGAATGACCTAGTCAAAAGGGTTAGAGCCGCTCCGCTGTGGGTTCCAATTCGAATCGTTGTCACCACCAAAAGCGAAAGATACAGATACTGTTGGTATTGGGCAAAAGTGAGCATATCCCCGTGGAGGCTGAGGTTGGCGATGATGAGTATGGAACTTTCAGGTTCAGGAACTCCCAGCTTAACGCAAATAATCGGCTTGGAATCACACGCTAATGTGATGTTTATCTACCAGAAATACTTTAGCTAACCTTTGCATGGGGGATGATGGACGATGTTGTTAGAGATCTAAATGAAATCTGCATTTTCCGCTTCCAGGGTAGTTTCCATCAATAAAAAAAGGCAATCACGGCTCTCCGCCACAATGTATATACAGATACAGATGCAGATACTATCTCTCTATCGTGCTTTGAGGAGTTCAAAAGGTTTTGTCATTAAATGCATATTTTTCACACATATAGAAAAGCGTAGTATCATGCTAATTAACTGCTGTTTATGTATTCATGTATCCATTTGGGAATATACACATCTACGGAGGATATTACAGAAATAATACAAAATAAGTAGACTCCCCGCATCGTCTACACTCTCGGATTTAATTACGATTATGGAGCTTAAGTATCTATATACATTTAAGGCCAAGGTAAGCTGAGGTACACCACCTGAAGGCCTACCTTTCCTGCCAAGTAAGAACTGGAGCCTCTTTTTACTGGGGTTTGGTGTCCTGCCGTTTCAGGTACATATGTCAAAGTTCACTTTGCTTAGCTAATGACTCCTGAAAATGGCAAACAACAAATCTGTGGTGAAGTGCGTGTGCTTGTTCTATGCAATTAACTTCAACAAGTGCGGAGTGTCCGGCAATAAGGGCAGCTTGTCGGCAGTGTTAACATTTTATTTCCGACAAATTCAGCCCCTGAAATGCTGGGGTTACTGTTCCGTAGTAACCCGGTTTATATTCCCACTAATTCTTATACCAAATGGTACTCTTGATGCAAATGTAAATGCAGAACTCGATCAAATGTACTGTTACAGTCACAAAAACTATAGGCAATCTACATACAATTGTTTGCAGATCCAATAAATATCACAAATTAAACGTTTTTTTAACAAGAATAACAATGGTGTATTTAAATAGAAAAAATAGGAAACATTGCAGGAGTAGCCTGGATCTAAAGAGACTACTTCAAGTTTCTATAACTTCGGAAATAATCTGAACTGAAAAGTTGTTAAACGTTTAAAATACTCTCAAGGGTCTGAGGAATTCTAGACTGGTGACATTTATTTTCGACCCTATACTATATTCACAGATGCCTCTCTCTCTCTGTCTGAACTTGTAAGAAATGTATCAATATATTTCCGAAATGTATCATAAATATCATATATATATTTCGATTCTCTATCGCAGTCTCGATCCACAAACCGATTCACGTTGTTGTGGGCGGCGCGAGGGTGTCGAAAACAACACATCTTCCAGATAAATTGATCAGCCAGTTCATATTTTATATAGATGACAACACCGAAATACCGAATGCTCATCCATAAATGTCATAAAATTCATAAATATTGTCGTAAAATGTTTCATTGTCTTCTGCGTCGAAGTGATTTAGGTCAACACAGTGTATTTTTTGATTATTGTGTGGGCTTTTTTATTTGATGCATCGATCCATCGGTCACTTATAGTAGCATATATGTATCTATACATAGAGAAGACTCGTTCTCTTCTAGATCTTTCCCCTAAATTGCTCTGATCATGAGTTTGCAAATCATACTTTTCGGTCTTTCAAGATATTGTTAATAACGAGGAATGGGCAAGCTGCCCTTCTCGATTATTATTCTATTCAATATGACCCTTCGACCTATAAATATTTAAACGTGCTTTTATTCAAGTGCTAGGAGTATAGATACATATTTCTATGTTTGGTGTGTTTAATGTGGCGGGGCAGGCAAAGCAAACCAAAAAAGAGGAAAAATACGCACGATCTGTGCGTTGGATGATACAATTCTCCGCGTTCTTTTCTGTTTTACTGTCGTATGAATTTGCTGCTTCTTCTGTGTTTTCATTCATAAATTTCTGATTTTTAAAAATAGAACTTCTGGGCGCTTCCTTCCTTTTTCTTATTCCCTCGCAATAGAACCATCTCCCTAATACGGTGTCTATCCACAGATACTTCTCCACTCTCCATGCATTTGCACTTTTTTGTGTGTTGTGTCAAAGCTGCTGCGACGATGCAAGGTTATTAGAATATTTGTATCTGTGCAGATTTAGATATATTTCCGGTGTGTAAAATATCCGCGCCTCGATTGCTAATACTTTACAAATGTTTAAGGTACCCATGAGGGCTCAATGCTTCAGTAATACCAAAGACAATACTAAGATGAATAACGGCCATACATTCGTTTTGCAATAAATCTATTGTCTTTGTTAATACTGTCTTCAAATGCATTATATCTGCATTATCCAACCGATAACAGCTGATCGAACAGCTGTGGCTCATCCAAAACATAGGCACAGCTGGTTAAAGTGACTTTTGCGGAATAAGTTAACAACTATTTTGGGCAGAAAACATGCGGATTGCGGCTGATTATGTTGGCCATATATTTAAATAAATTAGATGACGAGGAAGTGGAAATTCTCGAGTTATTCTTTTCTACCGAACAGAAAATACCACGAAGAGTACAGTAGAGGCTCACAAAGATGCTAAAGGCTGCAAAATAAAGTAGAAATTGGAGTTTTATATCAAATAGTATCAATTCAAGTCAATTTAGGGCTAGAATACACCGGAATACTTTGAACATACTTTGAAATTTGGTGCCCACTAAGATAACATACAAAATAATTTTGAATTAAATACATATTTTGCTGATTTTTCCACTATGCCAATAGAAGATTGGGGAAGAAACACCGGGTCGTTCCTGAATAAGGCGTCCGGGAACTTTTGGATGAGCTCGTGCAAATATAAAGGAAAACAAGAAAGAAGTTAACTTCGGCATGCCGATGTTTGTATACCCTTGCATATTCCAATTCGATTACTAGGAGATAATTAAATGCATACTTAAATTACATTTGTTGAAAACTGGATAAGTTTTATTTTTTCGATTGTTCCTATGATAGCCATATGGCAGTTTGAAATTCAGTTCAAATTCAAAAACTGGAACATGGCTAAATCAATTCGGCTGTTGATGCTGATCAAGAATATATATATAAATAATTATATATATATTTTTATATATAAGGTCGGAAATGTCTCGTCCCCTGAGTTGCAAACTTCAGAGTTAAATTTAAAAATACCCTGCAAGGGTATAAATATAGCTGCTCTCCTTTCAATGAAGTTTCCACAATGAAGTTTTCACAAAGCCATAAAAGCAATTTTTTTTTAAATTAACAAAAACAATACCTTATAAAATTAATATACAACTCAAATAGTATTGAGTGTTTGCGGTAAGAAAGTGTTGGATCAATTAAAGACTATGCATAAATTGTGAACAAAACAGAAGGAGGAAATTATTGGTTTAGTGTTTTCATCGAAGTTATCGGATCCTTTGAAATCTGGCCTCAAGGTGAACCTGCTATAACCAAAGAGAATAGATTTAGGTAGGTGGACATGGTTTCATTACATTATTTGAGAACCTAAATGCAAAGTCTCCTAATATTAAGATAGGGACCTGGATTTCATTTATAGATTAAGCATTTTCCTGTGACATATTGGACTCAACAAATTTCAGTTTCTAATCAAAATTCTCATACCGGGGCTTTTAAGAGTTATATACTACAATCTGTAACTATTAACGATCTTAAATGTTGGAAATCATTTTGAACAAGGGAATATCGAAAATTTAGCAATCCATGCCAACCCTTGTTGTTTCCACCAAATCTGTTTGAAGTCAAATTAATATATAATTCTATTATCATCTTTAAGTTACTGACTTTCCACAAAAGCAAAAGGGAAGTCGTGAAAATTAGCAGAATCTTGGATATTTTAATTCGATATAACTTTTAAATTATAATAATATTCCCTTATAAGTTCTATGACCAAAACTTACTCTTTTAAACGCTGCGTTGCTGGCGACATCCTAGCCGAATCCATGTTTTCTGTTACATTCTATTGCTGGTTATATTAGGCAATCGTTGTTGTTTAATTAATTATTTATCTACTATTATCTATTTTTTGTACATTTTTCTTTACTTGTAAAAAATTACTGACAACAAGCTGTCAAACAAACCTGTCAGAGTGTCACGAAAACGATATAGAATTTAAAAGAAACAAAAAATCTTTGGCAGACTGAAGCTTGTATACCCTTGCAGATTTCAATTCGGTCTTGAATAATTAATACAATATAAATGATACATATTTATGTTAAAAAACAAATAACAAATTTCCATTACATTCACCTTTCCACATTTACAGTTTCATACATTCATAGCTTTGCATTATCCTCTACATCAAAGAATCGTTTCTAAAGATCTAGCCGATGTCGAAAACTGAAAAAGTTAATTTTTTCCAAACATTTTCCGATCGATTCTAAGTCATCTGCATAATATAGTCTTCCGTATCGGCCCATTGTATTATATGGTAAACTTTTGCAACATCTACATTTGTGTAGATGGGTGTTGCTCAACATGACCCTAGACAGATTTTCTTCATTTGGGTTTGCGCAACATGTTTTAGCAACATTTACTTCAATAAGCCATATTCAGGATTCTTTTAATTTCACTCACATTGAAAATATCTATATTTTTGCCCCCTACTGAGAGTTATACCTTCAATGCTGAGGCAAAGAAAATTATGATTATTTTTTCTGTATTTATTTATTATCGTGCCGCGCTAGTCCATGAATGCAAAAATGTAAGAACGAACATTAAAGTTTTGTGATGTAGCGTAAATCAATCAATATAAATCGATTGAAAATAGGGCTTGAACGCCTTATTACCCGATTGCCACAAGGCTTCAAAATTGGTTAAAAATATATGTATATGGAGGGAGCCAATCAGGATTTAGTATTTGTTCCAAAGAGGCATTATTCTATTAAATACTGACTCTGTCTGGCGGCTCTCTCTCTCTTGACACCTTGAAATAATATAAATAATAATAAATAAAATAATCCCATATAAAAATTGTGGTTCTCGAAGGATAATCGAAGAGTCGTTGCAAATCGTTCGCACCATAACTAATTTTTAAACTATTATCAAGACACATATTGTTGTGTTTGTGCTTCCTCTGGGTAATGGATGAAGATTGATGACCATTCCATTGACGATGATGTCGTTATTACCCATTTTATTGGGGGTGCTTCCAGTCGCAGGCTGTGTGTGTGCCTCCCCCCAAATACTGTTGGATCTGAGACACTTCCGGGGGGGTCCTTTGGCCTCAGCCCCTCTTCATTTGTGACCCCATTGTGCTGGGAAACAATGAGAGAGACGAGCGGGAGAGAGCGCAGGTTCGATACCATGGGCGCTACTTTGGCAACAAAAATATATCCCGACAATGAGCTTCTAATTTGAATGCTATTTTGTCCTTTGTTGTCACAGATTTAATCATCATTTTGCTTCTAAGGCCATGCAGTCCTGGCCTGCTATTTTTCCCATCATTAGAGTAACCATTGTTTTCGTGGAGCTTAAATGAGGGCTTTATTCTCTAGATATGATGATGGGTATGTCGGAAGATTTTTCAAACACGAACGCATTTTCTTTGAAAACTACAATTTGTATGGAATTCTGTATGTGGAATGTTCTTTGACTTATACTAAAAGGATGGAAGAGATTGGAATACTGTGATAACTTTAACTTTTCACTAAGAAGAAACAACAACAATTTCAATATTTTCGTTCACAAAAGTCTGCCTGTCTGTAGCTCCATAGAGGCGTAATACATCAATCAATAATATTCCAAAACAAAATTCGATCAAATTCATTTTCATTTCACTTTATAACTTACAAAAAAGAAGAAAAGAAAAAGGTCACATTGGCAGGCCGAAGTTTGTATACTCTTGCAGATTGCTATTCGATTATTATTAATTAATACATTAATTAACAATAAATACATAAATTACAACGTTGTTGCTTACATTATTACCATTCTTTACAATCACAATTTTGCACTTTTCTCTACATTTAACGATCGTTTCTATTTCAGATGTGTGATATAGTCGATCGATTTAAATTTAAATATGTTAAAAACTGGAAAAGTTTTATTGTTCTTAAAATTTTCTGATCATTCCTATGGCACATATACAATATACCCGTTCCGTCCTATATAGTAGTGAACTGCAAAGTTTAATTTAGTTAACTGCACAGCTGAGAGACTAGTTTGCATAGACGAACAGAGGGATGAACAGACAAACAAGGCTGGATCGACTCGACTGTTGATGCTGATCAAAAATATATATACTTTATAAAGTCATTACCGCGTTGCAAACTTCTGACTAAAATTACAATACCCTGCAAGGTTTTATTATAGATCTCGAAGAAGATATATTATTATATATTATATATATATTATATTATATATTACCTCTTATATATATTATATATAATATCTGTTAAAAAAGTGATAATTCCAACAATAATTTGCACCGTTCCTTTGACAGCTATTTAATACTCTCCCTTGATCTGGCTCGTTGCGACTTATCAAAAATAAAAGACATAGCTAGATCGACTCGACTATTGATGCTGATCAAATACATATACTTTACAGGCTCGGAAATGACTCCTGCAAACTTCTGACTTCATTTATAATACCCTGTAAGGGAATAATTATTATACTTTATTTGCAAATTACCTTTGGCAAGGAGTCAGAGTGGTAACCTGTGCCTTCGCTGTCCAAAAGGCAAGCGAACGAAGACTTCAACGCGCGTGAACGACGGCTCTCGTGGCAGGAAGGGATCTGTCGAATGCAACTGCACGTGCAGCTCGTTGAAATGGGTTTTCGGGAATACAAAAAACACAAATAAAATTAATATTATATTGTGCACGCTGGGGTTGGCAGGGAGACTGCCACTCAGCTGCTGGCTTTATTCTAATTACGATTACAAAAGCCGCCACAACGAGAATAAAAGGCAACCCTCCGCCCAGCCAAGGCCCTCCCGGGGCTGGCGTGGCTGAATGTCAAGTGCAAAAATGCCATTTGGTCAAAGGTCGCGCGATTCGTACGAAAGCTGAGATGGAAAGCCAGAGAAACGACATTATTTCGTTGAATGCAGAAGGAGATTTCATCTCGGACCGCCCATCGTTTGCTGGGTAATTGTTTTTCTTCTTTGCACACGACAATTTGTAACTTTGTTCGGGCTTTCCTTGTCATATCCTCCCACAATGCTGTGTCCTGCATCCTGCGTTGGCGTCAATTCAATTATGAGTTATTTCATGGGACACGCACGCAGCTTTCACATGTCGTCTGCATCGTCGCCTAACTTCGTTGTCGTTCAGGAAATACAGCAATAGATTGGGGAAATTGCAAATTTCAATTGAAAATCCGACTTTGAAAAAATTATAATTATCGCAGAGGCTGCGTTGTAACAGTTTTCGAAAGTCCTTTCCCAACATTCATTCTACCAGGTTCATAATGGAGCTTCCAGACCCTGAAGAGGTTTCAACGAAAACTAAACTAAAAATTTTATAGTGACTTCTGTGTGGTCTGACCCAACTTCTTTCTTGAATCCCTATATTGTTTTAGAAAGTGGCTTCGAGACAAGATAAAAGAAGGTAGAACTATTTGTATACCCTTGCAGCGTATTATAATATTACCTAGAAGTTAGTAACGCATAGAAGGAGACCCGAAAATGTATAAAGTATATATTATTGATCAGGATCAACAGTCAAGTCCATCTAGCTAGATCTCTCTGTCTGTGTCTGCCCGTTTCTACGCAAACTAGTCTCAGATTTGAAGCTATCTGAATGAATCTTTGCAGTTAATCTTCCTATATACTCTCACTCGTATATATGTCGGAATGGGCCGGATCGGACGACTATATCATAAAGCTGCCATAGGAAAGATCGGAAAATTGTAACTGTAAAACTGTAAAGTGATATTTATAGCGGAATGTAATTTAAGCAAGCATTGAATTTATTCCTAGTGATCGAATTGAAATCTGCCAGAGTATACAAACTTCGGCGTGCCGAAGTTAGCTTTCATTCATATCTAATTTGAGTTTTACCCATTTTGAAATATTCCAGAATTTGGTTTCTAATTTTATGAAAACTTGACTACTATATCATACATCTACAATAGAAACGATCGGTAATTATCAAATTGAAATCTTGAAGGTTATACAAACTTCGGTGTTCCCAATTAAGCTTTTCTTCCTGTTCGAGATAATTTAATGAGACTTTTTCGGGAAAAGTCTTTCAAGAAATCGGGACAAAAGTGTTCAAAATTTTAATATATATAAAGATATTTTTTGTTTGTTTTTAAGATGTGATCTTGAAGTCGACAAAGAATGTCATTCACTCCTTAGTTTACAGACGAGAGAGGTGGATGACACAAATAACATAAGAGAGAGAAGAAATTGTAGCGATTTTCTCTCTCCATGTACGATGGTTTTGATAATTAGTATGTATTTATTTGATAGAATGTTTAATTAATAATCCGAAGGAAATAAAATCCGATTCAGAGATATAACACGGCACATCTACGAGAGCGATACTACTTCTTAGATCTAACATACTTTTTATTACCCGTTCTCAAAATGAAAATTTACTTATCTTATTTTTAGTACATTCAATCTTAGCCCTCGTTTCTGGTCGAAAATAATGAAATTGAGAACGTATTGTTTTTTTTTGGCAATGTACACGAGAAGGTCAGCCAAGAACAATATATAAATGATTGATGCCAGCAAAAAAGTTAAAAGAGCAAAGTATATTTATTATTAATATAATTGAGTTGAAAAACCATTTGAATTTCACGCAGCCTGGACTCGGAGATAAAATAATAAAGCGGATCGGAGAATAATTAGATTTGCATTATATTAAAATATTTGATTTCGTGCAACAATTTGTATCTTTTCACAAAACAATTTAAATTCGTATTAAAATCAATTCGCGAGCGAAAGAAAGAAAAGGTTCCCCATGGGGAATTCCCATGTTCCCAATGGGCATTTACAATGTGTGTACGGATTTGTTTTCCGCTTATCTCCAGGTTTCAAAGAACTTTATCGATTTTCATTTATTTGACAGCAAACAAAACACTCATTTACCCATTAACAACAAAAGAGGTTCGCAAATTATTCAAAGAAAACTTTTCTTAAAGTCATCTTTCTGCGCTTTCTTCGGGAGCACAAGTTCCGCATCCCCTCCAGAGTTGCCCGTGGCCAGGAGGAGTTGGAGTCAAGTCAATGAAGCGATGGATGACACAGCGTGTCATCGGTGTAATTTGCAGCCCTGTCACTCCTTACTCCTCGGTTACTCTGCGGCGTACCTCTTGTTATTGGGGATATTAACGGTTTGTGTTACATCTTTCGGGCTTTCGGCTTTCGGCTTTCGGCGACAGGAACTGAGCTGAGCAGCCGCTTGGGAATTCCGACTCGGATTGGGAATGTCTCAGCTGGTGGTTGTCCCGGGGTTAAGGCATTGTGGTTACTCGAGTTTTTATCAGATTTTCTGTACAGCAGCGGAGCGTGCCAATGAATTTTAATAGAAACAGCAATTGCAATTGTCAATCTTCCTTCATGTCTCCTGCTCAAGTAATGTATTCTTTTCTTCTAGCGTTTTCCTGACAATTTGATAACAGTTCTGTATAGAGATGGGAAAATATCGATGTATTTCGAGATGTTTCGGGGTATTTTGATGTATTTCATCGCATATACCTATATATTCGTATGAGTTTGATGGTAGAAATACATGCAACTTGCTATTTTGTGCTTTTTTAATATTGAAACACTTCAAGGGAACCTGTATTCCGTATGATTCATGCATTATTGAATGGCGAAAAGTTACAATATCCTTGTATCCACCCGGAGGAAGCTACCACCTGACTGCCCGTCAAGAGAGGAGCAACAATGTTTCGTGTGGGGTTAAAACAATTGTGTTTGCCGACAACAAAACCACAAAGCCCATTTCAAGTCCCCTGCCCGCAGAGTCTGAGGACTCACCCCGTCCAATAACGTGGACCGTATAAAGAGGATATGCTTGAAAACTCGACATTGTGTCGAATTGCGTTTCACGGCGTTAATGAGGTGCCAGAGCTGTGCCTTTGCGGACTTTCCTGCAAGACAAGAGGTTTTCAAGCATGAAAAGCCTGCAATTTTTAATTGAAAAGATATTAGAATAACATTTTACCCCAGACGCTTAAAGGGGGTTGGACCAATGTTATGGTTTTAAACAAATCGCTTACGAATATAAAAATCTTCTTACGTGGTGAGATAACAGTGGCTCGGCTTGAACTCAACAAATTTGTGATATTAAAGTGTAGGATAATTAATAGGGAAATTAACCACTCTGCAAATTGACCTAAAACGTTGACTTATTTCAGCGGAAAAACTTTGATAAGGTTTTTGAAGTACATTTAAAAAAAACATCATGATAAATTTATTTAGTAGACATATTAAATAAACATATAGCTTGAAAACAAAAATGAAGTAATGTTAAGTTTCATTACAATTACCTATTCATATTATATTTGTCCTGGAATTACGCGTCTTTCCTATAGCAGCTAAAAAAACATCTTATTGTCTTAAACACTTGACTTTTGACAATTGACTATAACTATTTCTTAGTAGTCTTAACTAATCCTAGAATTCAGTTTTAAAGAGCTTTTATGGTAAATACTTAGCGATCAAGACATGGTTCCATAGTAGACTCGTTCCGTACCAATCCAAGTGGCAACTTCAACCACTTGACCATTTTTACTAAACTGTCATTTCCGGTGAAAATTATACATTTTAGGGATACAAAAAGCGGTTGTTAGATAGCTCAACCCTCTTATAAATTGCATAAAAAAACACAAGGCTGTGCGGCTGAAAATCCTAATTTAAATCACAGATAAATATATATCTGCTTAATAGGGAGAATTAGCTTCTAATACGGCAAAACAATGCCGACGAGCAAGATGAAACAAAAAAGAAAGGGAATATCCAAATGAAGTACAATTTGATAATGAAAATAAACAAATAAATAAATAAAGTCGGACCGCGTCTGTCGGGTGGCTTCGCCGTGTAATAAGGGAGGAAGCAGGGAGCGAGTGGACCGACTATGTCAAAGTAAACGAATTGAATAAATAAATAAGCAAAGACAACACAACATACGCCCAAAAATCAACAATACAAAACGGAGCGGGGGCGGCGCAATGGCGGAGAGCAAACAAAATAAAATAACGGAATAAAACAATCAGGAAATTGTCCTTTGATCTTATTTCCACCTTCTGCTCCATGCTTAAACCCAAAGCGTCCTTTTCCCCACCGGTTTGTAGCGTTTCCTTTGAAGCCCATTCATTACCCAAATACATAACGAGATACCCAAATAAAATCACCGAGAAATTTGTCAAATATAATCGAATGCAACGATTACGGTTACCGTTCCTATTGAAAAATTAGTCTAAAGCCGGAAGAGTTTATCTTATTTTGCTGTTGTAACACAGCTTATTGTTTGTATTTGTTGTCTGAGATCCTCAAATGATCAAAAAACGAGTCCCTGGTCGCAATGTTCCGATTACCGATATTTTTGGCAAAGCAATTCTAAAACGATTATCACAAAACTATCGAAAATGGGAGGAAAGTGTAATACATATGTATATAAATTGAGAGGTTTTTTCTTAATACGCTCCGTTTGCGACATTCTGAATTTATTTCTCTGCTCAGTGGATCTTGCGAAAGTTTCGCTTTACTATATTTCTTCTTTTGGTTTTTTGAGATCCTGAAATGATCGATTACCGATATTTTTGGCAAGACCATTTTAATACAATTATCACAAAACTATCGCACAGTGGTTTGAAAACGGGAGGAAAATGTGACATATAAATTGAGTGTATTTTTCTTAATACGCTCCGTTTGCGACATTCTGAATTTATTTCTCTGTTCAGTGGATCTTGCGAAAGTTTCGCTTTACTATCTTTCTTCTTTTGGTTTTTTGAGGTCCTGAAATGATCAACAAACGAGTCCGCATAGCTTGTGACACCGAAAGTATCGATTACCGATATTTTTGGCAAGACAATTTTAATACGATTATCACAAAAATATCGCACAGTGGTTCGAAAACGGGAGGAAAGTGTGATATATAAATTGAGGGGTTTTTTCTTAATACGCTCCGTTTGCTCAGTGGATTTGCGAAGGTTTCGCTTTACTATCTTTCTTCTTTTGGTTGTTTGAAATCTTGAAATGACCAATAAACGCACAGTTTGTGGCACTACAAGTTTCGATTACCGATACCAAAACTATCGAAAATGGGAAGAAAGTGTAATATATAAGTTGAGGCGTTTTTTTATAACGCTCCGTTTGCTCAGTGGAGTTTAAGAAAGTTTTGCTTTACTATCTTTCTTTTTTTGGTTGTTTGAGCTCCTGAAATGATCAACAAACGCATAGTTTGTGGGACTAAAAGTTTCGATTACCGATATTTTTGGCAAGGCTATTTTAATACTAACTAACTTTAATACTAATATCACAAAACTATCGAAAATCGGAGGAAAGTTTGATATATATATAAATTGAGGGGCTCCGTTTGCGACATCCCGAACATTTTTTTCGTTGCTCAGTGGATTTTGCGAAGGTTTCGCTTTACTATCTTTCTTCTTTTGGGTCTACTGGGAGTGGATTTGAATACACTCGTATTTGGGAAGGTAGTACATACAAGTTTGTGCTATTACTTCCAACACCCGCCACCATAAACCTTCTGCGGCCTGTAATGCCGAGAGCGAAGGAGGTACACATACATTATTATCCTTGCTGGCGTTTTTAAGACCCAAGTTGCGTCTCAGACAGGCAGAGTCCCTTTGTATTCTTTATTATTACGAACGCCTTTGCCTGATAAATAAATAACGAATGTAAAGAACGCCAGCAAACGCCCCTCTGAAAAAGCTAACCACTCCCATATATGTATGTATTATGCACATCCTGGGTTCACCTGTATTAGATCCTTGGCTGATTTAAAGGTATCCAAAATAGGCGCAGGATATTTAATATAAAATGCAATATATTCTGAACTTAAAGAGTAGAATAAGAGAATAGATTTAAAGCGATGTTGTGGATCAAAACGGAGCTTGGTTTTAGTTGTAGGTTACAAGGATTGGTAGCTTCAGCACTTTACCTACATATCTAAAAAACAAATAGAAAGTCTCCTCAAGACATATCAAAATATAATACCCGCTTATACCTATTCATGTAGCTGTAAGTGATTTTAAGAAAAACCTGTGAAGACACTGTTGATTACCTATTGATGGAAAATACTCAAGGTTAGAGGGTAAAATACTGTGAATACAGGTATATATATTACATATTATAGTCGTTTTATTAACGTTCAAAATTAGATTTACCATATAAGTAAAATATCAATAAGTTATGCAGGCCTGATACAGTTTCCACACCCGAAAAACTTCCTGCCGAAAACTCCTCACGGGTTCTAATATCTTTTGTTTAGCGGTCTAGTAAATTTCTATCAAATTTTAAATTTATATCCTCAAGAACAGAAAGAAATAAGTAAATTTTAAAAATATAATGCGATGCAGCAATGCGAAAATGTATGCAATGGGCAGAAGAAGTCATCAACAGCCGAGTCGATTTAGCCGGGTCATTCCCATCTGTTCGTTCGTATATAAAATCAGATCTTAGAGACTATACTGCAAAATTGAGAGACAAAATTTGTATCTGTTGCACGCTGATCAAGTTTTTCTTAAAATTTGTTGTATTTTTACTTTCTAGAACTTCTAAAGCTTCTCGAAGTAATCATTTCGAATCTTTGACAGATGCGCGCCCAATGTCATTCGGGATTGGCGTGTCTATAAAAAACGCGTTTGTCTTTTAATGTAATGCACGGACGTTGGGGTACCGGGGTAATCCGCAGTCAAACAAATATAAATGCAGCTTTCTTCCTTGTTTTTTCATTGTGGTTGTGTTCTATGTACATATGTCTTTAAATGCGGCTATCGAGACCCTTTCATTATACCCTTGCAGGGTATTATAACTTTTGTCAGGAGTTTGTCAGGAGACATGTCCGACCCGGTAGAGTATAAATATATTGGAATTTCCATAGTCACGCACGGGAAATTCGTAAGCATTCAAAGTAGAAAAACTCTCAAAAGGAAAAGAGTTTATCCTGATGAAATGCTTAACATATAGAGTTCTTTCATTGATTAAAATTTGATGCAATTTAAAGAAAATTCGCAATCGACATTTATAACGCGATAATTCAAATAAAAATTACACGGATATTGATAATCGGATATGGTCCATTGCATTTTATTTATTATTCTTTTTGTTATTATAGAGAGCAAAAAAATCATGTCTTTTTTATGACTCTTTTCGTCAAAATAACAATTATGTGAGTTTGCAATAGAATATTTATAAATTTATATTAGAGAATGCAAAATCGTTCAATCTTGATCAATCTGACCATTTTTTAATGTAACTATGTAAAAATACTCATTTTAGAGAACTTTTAATTTTTTGCCGCGATGGACCTTTCTGTGGAAATGCCCATATATTATTGATCAGCATCAACAGCCGTGTCGATCTAGCCATGTTTTATGTTCGTCCGGACGCCTGTATCATATTGATGTCATAGAACCGACCGGAAAATTTGAAGAAAAAAAGATAGCTTTTCCATATTTAAACATATTTTCATCTAGCTTGAGATATAGTCATTTTGTATTAATTTAGAATTTCTAATTCTATGTCATAAAACCGTCTGTCAATATAAAATGAATATGTGAATGTAATGAAAGAAGGCATTACCGTGTTTTTTTTTATCATAAATATATATAATTCATATTCTATTAATTATTAATCATCGAATTGCAATTTGCAAGAGTACACAAACTTCGGCGTGCCAAAGTATGAGCCTTTCTTGTTATACCCTTGCATCGTATTATAATTTCAATCAAAAGTTTGCAATACAGTGATGGAGACATTTCCTACCCTATTATGCCTATATATTCTTGATCAGAATCAACAACCGTGTCGATCTAGCCATGTCCGTATGTTCGTCCGGAGGACTATATCATATTGCTGCCATAGACGCGTCAGAAAAATTGATAGAAAGAAAAATATAGCTTTTCCAGTTTTCAACATATTTTCATTTATCTTGAGATATAGTAATTTTGTATTAATTTAGAATTTCTGATTTAATTTTATGTTATAAAACCGTCTGTAAATATAAAGTGAATATGTGAATGTAATATATGTAAATATATATAATTTATATTCTATTAATTATTAATGATCGAATTGCAAAATGCAAGGGTATACAAACTTCGGCGCGCCAAAGTTAGCTTTCTTTCTTGTTATACCCTTGCATCGTATTATAATTTCAGTCAAAAGTTTCCTACACAGTGAAAGAGACATTTCCTACCTTATAAAGCCTACATATTCTTGATCAGGATCACAGCCGAGTAAATCTAGCCATGTCCGTCTGTCCGTCCGTCCGTCTGTCCGTTTTTACGCAAGCTAGCCTCTGTGTTGTGAAGCTATCTGAATGAAACTTTGCAGTTAATCTTCTATATAATATATACATACCCTCACTTGTATGTATATCGGAATGAGCCGGATCGGACGTCTATATCATATAGCTGCCATTGGAACGATTGGAAAATTGTAAAAATAAAATTATAATTATGTCAGTTATCAACAGATTTCATCAAACTTGAGATATAGCAATTCTGTATTATTGTCGAATTTCGATTTAAATTTTTGTAAAACCGGACTACTATATCATATATCATATAGGGAAAATGAATCACCGCGACTGATAAACTGTAAATATAATATGTATAGCTGTTTAAGTAGGCATTACTTTGTTTTTTCCTTATGTAATGTATAAAATATATATTGAATTAATTCGATCGAATTGGCATCTGCAAGGTTTATAGCTGCTTTTGTTCAATACCCTAAAGTGTCTGCCATCTGAACCCGCTTTAGGTTCAAATGTAGACCCCATTGAATATGCTTCTGGGTATACCTTAAATACGCCCCTGCGCCAGTACATTACATTGTCGAATGTCGAATGTAATGTCGTTAAAATGGTTTTGGAGAAGGGGGAGGCAGGGGGGGAAGGGGATGCCACATGTATGTACATGACTTTCACATGTACATACAAATGAAGACATGGTCTCCTTTTAATGAGCATGCACGTGTGTGCAGCACTGGCGCTCCCGTTATGCCCCAACCGTAACGCAACGCTGCCAAATACAATGGCAAATAGAGTTTTGACAGAGACAATTGGCTGGTGAGACACACGAGTGTAGCCTAACGGTAAGCCCAACCACCACTTGCGAGACAAATCGCTGCCGCTGCAGAAAGAGGCGGAGCCTGAGCGTTTATGTACAATTGTGTTGGTTGGACAATGCCTTTCTTGCCATCATCGATTTCCGGAAGAAACAAAAAGGTTTTTGTTCCTCCAGTGTCTCTAGCAGGCGCGAGGGAGACCGCGCAACTGCAGCGAACGAGCGAGAGAGAGCAGCCGCCAGAGAGCAAGGTGAAACACACGCTGCGAGAGCGAGGCACTACCTCGTAATTCGTTAAACAATATGTACGAGAGCGAGAACAATACAATCCACGCCCACACACTTGTACGTCACTTGCGCCAGCAACCAACCGCTCAGCGGCGAGCTTGTGAGTTCGCAGGGTGGAAAGAGAGAGCTGAGCGCAAGACACGCAGAAGAGAACCATGAATACCGACCGAAAAGCACCTTCTCGGCCGCCGCCAGCGCTGCTCCAGCCTCAGTTGCTCGGGATGCGTCGACGGGAAATGGCGAAAGAAAATTCTTCCACGGGAACAGAGAATTTCTGCTAGGAACTCAGTCTCTGTTTAATTATCCCATTGATCGATCGATTTTGAATAAAACAACAAACGTGTAAATGCATAAATAGGCTTGGCTTCGAACACCTTAATTCGGGGCGTGGCAATGGGCGATTGGGCAACGCCTTTCCGAAGAGAACCAACCCATTCTCTTAATGCGACGTGAGTGCTCTTACCAGTGAGTGAAAGTGCATGGAAACTACACATTCGTATTCGTATTAAGTGGTTTCGTCGAGATAACTTCTCTCCGCTGCGGACCGCACTCTCTAGCTGGGTGAAAATGTTTATTGTCGCCAACGGAGCTGATAAGACAACCTTATATAATTGCATCCTGGACCAGTGGCCACTCGCTTGAGAGCGCTCGTTACTCGCTCCGGAGAGTACGGTTAAGTAACGGTTACGGATACCGATACGGATACGGGATACGGGATACACGCGATTTGTCCATTGTCCCATCGCACTTCGCTGGCTCTCTGGCCAATCAGGCGCAGTGACTGATTTTCTGGGGCCACATCCCCCTTATGTTTAACGTTTTGTGCTGGCAGGAGGATTGACTTACTTGTGTAAGGGCACAACATGTGTACATATATACCACTATATATATCTTTTTTGTGGGTGTGAACAAAAAAATCAACCTTTGAAATCAAGAAATTCTGGCATAAACTCTTTTGTGTTACATTGTGAGTGAATATTAGACGTTTATTGTGCTTAACTGAACAATGCCAACAGAAGCGAATCTACTGTGTTTAAATTAGATAAATTACTACAACATTTTTTAACTATTTAGAAAAGTTACCTAATTTACTAGTTATTAATTTATCGGAACGTCTCGGAAAGTGTTTTCTAATTGAATTAAAGGTGCAAAATAACTTTTTTAACTGAATCTGCTTTACCAAAATCTGGAACTACTTTTAAAAATATTATCAGTTCAAGCTGAAAAATTTGTTCCACCATGCTTTCTCGCACGTTTAACGAAAAATAAAAACAACAATATACATATTTGTGTTAAAAAACAACAAATTAATTTATACCTTCATCACTGTGAACAATACTTATAAAATTAACAGTTTTACAGATATAGGCTCCCGATTTTCATAAAATTAAAACGGAAATTCTAAAATAAAATAAAATGGCTATATCTCAAATTTGATGAAAATCTAAAAATTGTCAGAATTTTCCTATGGCTAGGTATTAGATCCGGCCCGTTTCGAGTTTTATAGAAGGCTAACCTACAAAACTCAGACTAGTTTGGGTAGAAACCGACAAACATGGCAGATCGACTCGGCTGTTGATGCAAACTTCTGTCTAAAATTATAATACCTTGCAAAGGTATAAAAATGAGTATTTTAATTTGTTTTATAATCCGTACTAAGTTGTAAATTATCCTGACTTTAAAGTAAAGTGGCAAATTACAAGCTAGTTAATATATTTTAGTTATTTTTGTATGTTATTACAAAATTGGACATACAAAATGATTGGAATTGAAGGTGACATCTTCAATTTGATCTTAAGAGACGTCTTTGTTTGTTAATTTTGAGCAGAAATTCGAAACGTACCGATGTCACGCATAATCTAGCCATACCCAGTCTCTCCTATTTTTCCTCAGTTTATGAATGAAAACAAAAGGGCAAAGGAAATTTTATATAATTAGAATTTTTAACGACATATAAGGCAGATTAAAAAATAAATTAGAAAACCGCTAGAAAGCAACGATAAGATGAATTCTAGAATGAACACTCACGCTAGCTCATTTGCCTTTGCCCCCGTTAAATGTACACTTTTTAAAGGAAAATGATATTTTATTGTATTTTTATTTACTGTGTGGCTAAGACCCAAAGCTTAAATAATTTAAGCTTTCAAGAATTCTTCCATTTAAATCGCTCTATATTTTTTGGACGATACTTGTATACCCTTCCAGCTTGCAATTGGATCATTGAGGTCAATCTCTTCCGATCAAGCAAAAAAAAAGAAGAGAGACAATTGCTTATTTTCCTATAAGTTGAATTTATTGATAGCGCTTCGACATAAATTATATTAAACAAAAAATTGAGAATCGTATAAAATAACTACATATATCTTAGGGCTTATGGATATATGTTGAAAAATAAGGAAGTAATATTAACTTTTGTCTTATTTACATATACATTTGCATAGCGATCGTTCCTATGGCTATATACTATATGATATAGTAGTCATAGAATCATAAAAAATTACGATACCCTAAAGTAGTTGAAAATTATAATTTTTCTATTTTTATTGTTTTCGTTTTTTGAATTTCTCGATTGCTTTTATGGCAGCTATATTCTCATTCAATGCGAATTCCCCTATTATTTTTATTTTAGCCCCATTACGACGGCATGACAGACATTGAACAGCAACAACATCTACAAAATGTCCAAAGATTGCAGCATGAAAGCTGTTTCCAGGAGTTGCATAACCAGCTGAGCAATCAGTTTGGCGTGTCGGTTCGATTCCCAGCACCTCCTCCGCCGACGCCACATCAACACCAGGCTGGAGTTACTGGCGTGTCTTCCGGTAACTTGGTGCCATTTCTTCCCGCCTTCCTGCAGCCACAGCCAATACCGAGCCAGGCGCAACAACAGCTGTTGCAGTTAATGCCGCCAGGACCTGGTCACCCGCAATATGATCCTCTGAGTGGACACAAAATGTCCTCCATGACGCCAACAATGTGGTCCACAGCAGCGGTGGCGGCCGCGGCCCACATACAGGCTGCTCTCGCTGCCGCAGCCGTTGCCGCGGCCTCCAATAGTAATAATAAAAGTAACACGAAAACCAATACTAATAATAATAATAGTGAGCCAGCAGCGACAAGCATTGATCTCGAGGGCGGAGCAAAGCGAAGAGGTGGCAATGGTAATGGATCATCGTCCTCCGCCATGTCCAGACCAGAGTCGCCACAGTTTGAGAACCCCTATGCCATCTCCATCTCCTACAGTCACAACACACCGCCCGAGTCGCCTACGAACAACCGAGCTATCGAGTGCTCCAAATCGGACAATCTCTGTGAATCGGTCCAAGACTCCGAGATGATGGAGGCACCACTGAATCTAACTAAGCCAAAGGTGTCGCCGTGCTCTTCGCCGTCAAGTTGCCATCACCACAAAGAACATAGTCACCATTATCATTGCGAAAGTCTGCCCTCAACAGCCTGCCTTGTGTCTAGTCCGCCATTAAGCTGGCAACCTCAAGGACCAGGACATCATTATAACGAAATTGAGTCGTCTCTTATGAAAAGCCATGTATGTATTATCCCTATATCACTTCCAATTAAGAATATTTTCCTCTCTCGATTATTTCGATTTTTACCTTAGAATTGTTGCTCCTTTGTGGGGGGGCAGGGCCTTCCATCTTAACCGTGCAACATATTCCTTATACAACTTATATGTCCATATAGGAAACGACTGCAAATAGTAAAACCCCTTGTTATGAAGATTATTAAGACTGTTGTACCATTGCAATCTAAATAATTTTAAGCAGCTGAGTAATAGGACTAATTATTTAAGCATTTTCGACCTCGGGGTCGCTATATGACTACTGATATCTAAATTAGAGTCTCATGCGCCCATATTTTTAGTCATTTAGTCGTATAAAAAAACACTAGAATTGTTTAAAAGTGCGTAATTTTACGCACTCGCTTAAAATCGCCTTAAATTTTTCGCTGATGCGGCTATAAACACATAGCCTCAGTTAATGCGATCAGCTGATCGACATACGATTACATATAAAGGGATACTAATTGTTGATGCGAGTTTGTAAGTCATTTTAATATATGAATAACAGCCACTACAGGTCTTTTAGAGAACTGTATAAAAGCAGCATTAGGAATATTTTCCACTTTCATTTCTTTTCTTCACATTGATGGAAAATCTGTTAAAATTGCATAAGTGTTCATGCTTAATTTTATTTATTTTTTGTTGTTGTAAAAGCATCGATGCTTTCATTTTTAAAATGAATCAATGCATAGATATTTTCATCGATATCTCTACACCTTTAGGATAAGTAGGAAAATAGCGATGGGTGTGTGTCTAGAGGTTCTTAGAGAAAACTATCGAAATCACGATAAAACCCTTGGCTTAACATATGTAAAAATTAAAGAAGCTTTTAATTAATGATATGTATTTATTTTGTGTACCTCTTTACAGTGCCGAGGAGGTTGGAATAATGCCATTGGTGGTTCTCGGGCAATGCGCTTAAGTCGAGATTCCATTAATAGTTGCGGTACAAACTCAGAAAGGTCAACAGCTCTAGATCCCGAAAATGTCAATCTTGCACAACCCATAGCCCCACCGCCGCCGCCACCATCGACATCTTCATCATCACTGCCACTGAGGCAGGGAAGCAATGGACATAGTCACGGGCATGGTCACGGGCATAATCACGGGCACAGTAAGCCGCATATTAAACGACCGATGAATGCGTTTATGGTTTGGGCCAAGGACGAAAGACGAAAAATATTAAAAGCATGTCCAGACATGCATAATTCGAATATATCGAAGATTTTGGGGGCCCGTTGGAAGGCCATGTCAAACGCCGATAAGCAACCGTATTACGAAGAGCAGTCCCGTCTCTCAAAGCTCCACATGGAACAGCATCCCGACTATCGTTATCGCCCGCGGCCCAAGCGCACCTGTATTGTTGATGGGAAAAAGATGCGTATATCGGAATACAAGGTTTTAATGCGTAATCGACGGGCTGAGATGAGACAACTCTGGTGCCGCACGGGCGGCGTTGGTGGAGACTCGGGTTCAGGAAATGCCTGTGCCGATCCCGGAGAGGGAGGACCTGGGCCCAATGCACACGCAGCGGCTGCAGCTGTTGCCGCAGCCGCATATCATTTACAGGATGTTGGCCACGCCGTGGCACCTTCTTCGCAGCAACTCTTTTACCCTCCGGAAAGCTTATCGCCCTCGGGCTTTTCGTCTTCGGATGACACTGAGTTGGCGTCCACACAACGCGAACTACTGGACGATTAAGAAAGCTAAGGATTTCAAGATATAAAGCAAAGCTCGAACCTGCGTAAACAAGAAAAAAGCCAACTTCGGGAGGCCGAAGCTTATATACCCTTGCAGCTTGTAGTATAATTTTTGAAATCATAAGAGTAGCATAATTTAGATATATTTAGCGGTATGGGAAGCGGCCCAAGAAATTCGGTCACTAAATTTATAACAAAACCCACTCACACGCCATGGATATACCACTTCCTTTCCATAATCCTTAAGTATTTTTAACTGTTGTGCCTATTAATAAGCAATCGAAAACATTATCCTATACGAACTCTGTTGCACGCATTATCTTTTTAGTCATTTAGCCCACATGATCAGCAACCTGGGGTTCGCCAAAAGATTAAATGAATCTATTGTGCAGCTGTCTGTATTTTAGTCATCGTATAGGGATTTTTTACCTTTTTTTGTTTTTGTTATATGTAATTATCCGATCGGTCATATGAATTGCCCACAATCGATTTTATTCAGAGCTGTAAAAAATCGTTATTACTATAATAATATTGATGGAAAGACTTTTGGCGACACTTTTAATGTTTTTTTCAACATTACTGTTTTAACTATTTAAAAAATTGACGTCATTATTAAAACAATTGTATGAATTTCTAATGTAATCCCCCCATTTTATATGGAGCAATAGGAACCGTATAGTATTTTTAGTACATCCGGAAATATCGAAAAACGTCGCGACTATCGATGTTTTTAAGCTCTAAGACAGACGGTAGATGGCAGTAAAAATATAATTCATATTTTTTGTGTGTAATAAGAAGGTGTTTTTTATGTTATCCTTTTAAAAAACTAATTCCTTTTATTTTTTTAATTAATTAAATTTCCATTTCATTATATTGGGAAAAGTTAGAACATGAAAGTCAAAAATTTAATCGCTAATATCGAGTTAGCCGACAAATCATCGTATCGATAGTAACATCGGTTTTTTACAGGTCTCACTGATTTCTAATTTATGGTTCCCTGCAAGGGTATAAACAAAGACAATAGAATTATTAGTAATTATTAGTAACTCTATTGTCTTTGGTATAAAACATCTTATTTATGGTCAACGGTTGATTTTTATGTTTGAGGCTTTTTTGTTACGCTCTTTCGATACCAACCAGAGCGATGCGATTTGGTTAAGCAACTTTCGTATTTTCTATTCTTCGTCAGAAAGAGTAAAGGGAAACACAAAAATCGCGTGGAGATTAAATGAAGAGAAATAATAGAATATAATTCATAAGCTTTTGTAAATATAATAATTATAAATTAGCTGTTTAAGTTTCAGTTCAAGTGCCATTATGTATGTATGTATATATATATATACATAAATATATATATACATATATATATATATATATATAGTTAGTTTGTGACAAACCATATACTTGCAATTTTTGTGCCATTTTACATATGCACCAAAAATGCTGTTAGCCATATTAAATATAATAATAAATACTATATTAACCCAATTTATGCAATTCAGAAAATTATAAGATAGCTAGTTTATAATCGTTTATAATTTGTAAAATATATATGAGGAATAAAAGCTAAAAAGTTCTTTTGATTTTAAAACTGTATTTTGGTCAAAATTCTTCAAAATGCAAATTAAATAGGTATATGTGCATCACGCGGGATGATGTATAAAATTTATGATGAATAATTAAACAAATAATACTTTTTCATTCTTGAAAATAGTTAGAAAAATCATTTAACAATTTACAACGTAAAACATAATTATTTTATTTTATATGAAATAAATTACCATATGTTTAAAAAATATTGATGCATATGTACTTATTTACTTAGATATTTATATTAAGACTTCCTTAATTTGCTGTAGGAAGTTTTAAAAAACTAATGAATAAAATTTATGGTATTCCTATAGTCCAACAAAAAGCCCTTTTATTCTGTCCAAGCATTGCATTGTTCTACCATGTACAACTTAAAATATGGAATAATACAAAACTATTAAAAATAATTTACAGTATGTAAATTCAGAATTCTCTTCTTGCATAAAAACTATGTGGTAATATGTCACTAAATTTCCAAGAACAAAAATAACATTCGCCAGTCATTGATAGAGTTTTTGTATATTGTAGAGCTTGGAAAAAATTAATTTGTTTTCCAAATATAGATGCTGGTAATCCGATGTTTTAAAAAACTAAATACATATATACATAGCAGTTTGTAGGGAAACTTTTACTCCTCCATTTTAAAAGATATATCCAAAAGCGTCTTCCCACAGAGATCCATCTGACTTCCCCCATCCGTTGAACGGATTGTCCATAAGGTTTTGCCGTTCCGAAATTTCTCATTTTGTTCTCCATCCGTTACGCATCAGAATTTGATGGCCTTATTTTTCGGTGCAATTCTGATTTCTTCCTATTTTTAGTGAAAATTTAACCATTCACTACTGAAATCTAAATAAAAATGACAAGGATCGAGTGAAATATGGAAGCCGCCAAAGCTTAGAGTATGCCAGAAGAACTCTTCGGTGTTTTCCGGTATAGTCTAAATCCAATTTGACTTGAATTGAAAATTTATATAAAACTCCTATTCTTACTTTATTTTACAGCTTCTATCATCTTTGTGAGCCTCTACTGTACTCTTCGTGCTATTTTTTAAGCAGTGAGAAAAAGCGAGAGGAAAATATTTGAAAACGGATGATCGTTAGCGCCGTTATTAAGGCTTGTACGGTGACACGAATTAAATATACTAGAAAGTTAGATGGCGTTATGAGATTACCGTCGGCACACTTTTAGAATTTTTCAAGCTGCTTGCAAAACGAATAAAAATTTTAATAAAACAGACTGTTCGCTACTATTTGTCTCTTGCTCTTTACCATCTCTAGTTCAGTTAATTTTGATGTTATAAAAATTCGTTAAAATGAACAAAATGCGCTAAAGCCGTATTTGCAACATTTCAAAGGCAGAAACTTTTTATTAATTCAATTTGTGTAGGCCCAGCCAATCATGGCTGGTCACACTTCAAAAAGAATAGACATTTTCGCGCTATGTGCGTCAAATTAGCGCCTGTGAGTTAGCGTAGAAATGGAACGGTGGGAAAATGCAATACGGGCGGATTTTTTATTTTTAATTTATTTTGTAATTAAGGCACCAATTCGAACAAAATAAAGTTTTTATATGATAAAAAAAGAATTATTGTTTTTGACTAAGTTTGAGAGTATTTGACCTTTGGGTGTATTAAAAAAAACCTATGAAAAATCATGTCTTTACGGATTTCTTAATATATCGGCTAATCAAACTCGTGCAGCAATACCCGTATGCCAGAATAAAGGTCATTTATTGTAGTTTTAGCCTACAAAGTTTAATTTATTTCAAACGCTATGATTTTGAAAAAATTTCATAATAGTGAACTAACCTCGGGGTCGGTCCCATACAAAACAGGACGTTAAAACTTGTAAGGCTGATAACTTCAATATACAAACGCTTGCACATATGCACGGTGTATAGTCTAAATAGGGGAAGATTAAAGAATATCTGGTGAAAATTTTATTTGTTTTTAACCCACAGTTTTTGAGAAAATCAAATAATAGTGTGTGGTGCATTTGGGCTGATAAGTGAGGCGGGAACTATGAAACTGGAACCAGATATGAATGTTCAGAGAACCAGTTGAACCAGCTCATGATAATAAAATACTACATTCAAAGACAATAACCAATGGTTTAATGAAACATTCACTAAAGTGACTGGCCAATAAATGAAAACGTCATTCAAAGCAATTTGGCAGGCGTTTTAGTAAAAGACGTTCAGTCGTTTAGGAGAAATCGCTGTTTCATCTATTGCAATTATTCTAGTATATACCACAGTGGTATGAAAGTGTGACCCGCTAAACAGAGAAATCGACGCTAACTTTTAAAAAATGCTTACGCCCTTAAATGAACGCGTGCAAACTTGCACGGTATCTCAAACGATAGAAAAAAGTATTCTCTAATTTCGAATTAAATCTCTATTAGATCTAACCCACAGATTGCTAGAAATTAGCCTTTTTTTTCCCACCTCATTGACAAACACTTGTTTAATATTGATAGGAGCCCTTCACACATCCTATCGATGAATAGCCCGCCAGAAAAATTCCTATTGTCAATTTAAAAAATTGTATAAAATATGCACAAATGGAATTGACATTCCAAGCTTTTTGGTAGTTGTTTTGTCGAAATCCGTTCAGTCGTTCTTGAGAAATTAGCTATTTCTTCCTTTTTTAATTATTGTATGACTATGCACCCCTGGTACCCAAGGAAATTATGCGTTATCGATCTGGCAGCACCGAACTTTAAAAATTTGCGGTAAAAGTAAAAGCATACAAATCAACAAATCTTAAGAGCAAGAACGGTGAGAAATTTTATTGTATATTTTTATATTTTATGTATACTTATTATAATTATTATTTTATATGCAGATGGTGAATCACTTCTATTTTTACGGTGGATGCGGAGGCGCATGCCGCGGCGGACGCGGAGTCCACGCTGGGCGCGGAGGTCACAAACGAATTTTAAGAGCAAGAACGGTAAGGAATTTTGTTGTATATTTTTATATTTTATGTATATTTATTATAATTATTATTTTATATGCAGATTGTGAATCACTTCTATTTTTACGGTGGATGCGGAGGCGCGTGCCGCGGCGGACGCAGAGGACGCGGTGGCCACGGAGGGCGCGGAGGCCACGGAGGGCGCGGTGCGGCTGGCGTTGGGCTAAATAGGACGCAGCGGGTAGCTATCGCCTACCAAGTGGCGCGGAGCTACCCTGAAGAGCACCAGCGGCAAATCCGCTCTTTAATAATGGAGCTGCTCCGGCCGGCTAATTTCGCCGAGCCATCGCCACAGCAGCAACAGCGCCTCATAAGTCATGCTATATTAGACGTGCTTCGCCAGCAGCAGCAGCATCTGCCGCTGGATCTGCCGCAGCAGCAGCCGGAGGAGCAGCAGCAGCCAGAGGAGCAGCAGCAGCTGCAGCAGGAGGAGCAGCAGCAGCCGGAGGAGCAGCAGCAGCCAGAGGAGCAGCAGCATCTGCAGCAGCAGCTGCAGCAGGAGGAGCAGCAGCAGGCAGGGCAGCAGCAAAAGGAGCATTAAAAAATAATAAAAATAGCCACTAAAGGAAAAAAACATTTTTATCTTTAAATTTGTCGTTTATTTATAAATTAAACATTTTCTTTCGTGGGGGAGGGGGGTAATTAAGAAACATAATGCATTGAAATAGTTTAAATCAAATCTTATATGTATACCTATTTACACTTTAAATAATGTCCTTGCAGTGTAAACAAGCGAAAGGACAATGCATTTTTTTAAAGTATAACATATGTATGTATATATAATATACCTGAGAAACCGATATGCTAGTATCTATATTTGCATACCCGTACGACGCATTGACCAATTCAGTGGACTAGATTCGTCCGTTGGTATATCATAAGAACCTGGAGCAGGCTAGAACTAATTGATTGAGTCAGACAATGACAATTTACCAATAACTGATTTCAATTCTACGATTCTCTCCATTAAAACTACTTTTCTTCAACCCTACACTCTTACCTATTTATGTACATAAGTATATTACAGCTCGCATAAATTCTTGTTTGATTTGTCCAGAAACCCTATTCTCGATAGCTTTGCAGCAACCAGAAAACATGGCGCTAGGAGGACATTGTTGTTGTTGTACAAGTCATATGTTTCATGTTACGTTTGTTGTGTCGACGCAGTTGAAATATTAGATTTACCGCAATTTTTTAAAGTTCGGTGCTGCCAGATCGATGGCGCAGAATTTCCTTGGATACCAGGGGTGCATAGTCATACAATAATTAAAAAAGGAAGAAAAAGCTAATTTTTCAAGAACGACTGAATGGATTTCGATAAAACAACTACCAAAATGCTTGGAATGTTAATTCCATTTATGGGACATGCATATTTTATACAATTGTTTAAATTAACAATAGGAATTTTTCTGGCGGGCTATTCATCGATAGGATATGTGAAGCGCTCCTGTCGATATGAAACCAGTGTTTGTCAATGAGGTCGGAAAAAAAAATCGCTAATTTCTAGCAATCTGTGGGTTAGATCTAATAGAGATTTAATTCGAAATTAGAGAATACTTTTCTCTATCGTTTGAGATACCGTGAAAGTTTGCACGCGTTCATATAAGGGCGTAAGCATTTTTTAAAAGTTAGCGTCGATTTCTCTGTTTAGCGGGTCACACTTTCATACCACTGTGGTATATACTAGAATAATTGCAATAGTATGAAACAGCGATTACTCCTAAACGACTGAACGTCTTTTACTAAAACGCCTGCCAAATTGCTTTGAATGACGTTTTTATTTATTGGCTAGTCACTTTAGTGAATGTTTCAGTCAACAATTTGTTATTGTTATTGAATGTAGTATTTTATTGTCATGAGCTGGTTCAACTGGTTCTCAGTACATTCATATCTGGTTTCATTTTCATAGTTCGCGCCTCACTTATCAGCCCAAATACACCACCCACTGTTATTTGATTTTCTCAAAATCTGTGGGTTAAAAACAAATAATTTTTTTTTTTTTGTTAAGTATCTAAACACCTTCAAACCCAGTAAAAATCAATAGTAAATTCATTTTTTAGCATATACAAACTTTATTTTGTTCGAATTGGTGCCTTAATTACGAAATAAATTAAAAATAAAAAAGCGCCACGTGTTCCATTTTCCCACCGTTCCATTTCGACGCTAACTCACCGACGCTAATTTGACGTACATATTTTGACGCGCATCTCTTTATGCGCGTCAAACTAGCGTCGGTGAGTTAGATTCGAAATAAAACAATGGAAAAAGTGTACACGGCGAAATTTTTTTATATAATGGCCGTCAAATTACCGTTAGTTTAGTTTAGTATTCGATACCTTCGATGTTTTTGGAGCGAAAATTCGATAGCATCGATAGTATCGTATTTTGCACGGTTCTTCATTTATTTATAATTATAACACCATGCAAGGGTATAAAAACGTGTATAGTAGAATAAATCTTATTCTGCACTTACGATTCATTACGCCATTGTAAAAATAATCGGCTGGAACTTATTGTTATCGTTTTGAAATGGCAAATTTATTTCATTAATTGCCACAATTATAGCGCTCTACACTGAATTCGTGGCTACAGAAAACTAAATATGGATGCGACTGGTTTGATGACTTATAATTTATATATCCCTTGGGTTGCATTCCTCTTTTTTTATTATTCTTCTCTATTTTTAACCATCAATATAATCCATCCGTACTGCGAAAAGGTTGCATACTATTTTTACGCTCCTTTATTTGTGGTCAAAAAGGAAAAAATCTAGCTATTTTTTATTTTAATACTTGGCTTAACAATAACAAAGGCTTCAATTCACAAAGTACAGCTTTGTACATATATATATACAAGCCTGCATTAATGTATATAAAAGTCGATTTAAATCAAAATTTTTGTAATCACTCACATTTCCGTCCATAAAAAAATACATGTTTTTGATGTCCGTCTGTTCGTTGGTCTACCGTTTCTACGAAAACTAGTCATTCTTAAACTTTGCCTTTCGGCAAAGTCGGATCGGCCGACTACATCATATAGCTGCCATGGGAATGACCGAAAATTTTTCAGACAAATTTCATATTTTTAATTAATAATTATTTTCATATCATATGAGATTTGGTTTTATTTTATTATTTCGATTTATTTTTATGAAATTCTGGCTACTACATCATATAACTGCTATGGAGACTTCTGGTAATTTGTACAAAAATATTATCACATCGTTGCTTTTTCAACATATATTGATCTTCTATGAGAGGTAGCCATTCGGTATTTTTTCGGAATATTTGTTTTAATTTTATCTTATTTATCTGATGATTATGTCTTAAGCCTGGTACTAATGAAAGATAAATCCGCTTGAAGAATTTAGGTAACGAAATCATTATCAATCAATCAATCGGTAACCAGTGGGACCACAGAAAATTAAGAAAGTCGCTCACTTTAGTCAGACTGACAGATAAAGTCAGTCAATTAAAATGAATTCGAAGGGATTGTACATTGGAATACTTTATTTTGATGGATTCGCTGCTATGGAGCTGAAGACAAAAAACCAAAGCGCTAATTGCCCCGACTAATTCACATTATTTGTTTATTTTAAATGCATTTTGTGATTAAATCTAATATGTGACTTATGATAACGGCAATTATTAATTCCAACATTTTCTGTGAATAATATTTTTCCCTAGAAGATTCCCTCCATGTTGGCTTTAAAATTATATACAAAAAATTATTTCGCTTAAATCACAGCTGTTTAGTTTTTAGATCCTCAACTCTTTACATTTTTCGCTGTCTAATTTTCGTACCAGACCAAGGGATAGCTAAGAAGAATTTTCTTCTACCTTATTTTTATATGAGGTTTTACCGCTGCCAACTTGCATGCAGTTTTAGTTCCAGTGGTCTCAATTCATTTTGTCTAGCCCTTTATAATATTTTCAGTATTGTCGCCTGAAGCTATTTCAATGGATGGAAAATTTACGGTCAACTGAGTATGATAACGTCAATTGTTGGCCCAGTGTATAACACACAGCACTAGAAAAGCACCAGTGTGAATAATTGAATATACAACGATATATCGATAAAAGTAGAAAGACATCGACATATGTAACATATCGTCGTGGTATCGCCACTCGCAGAGTGCAGCTGTCAATAGTGAAAATGGCGAATGTGCTAGTGTCGGAAAATTGAAAATAAATAATTAATTTACTGAACATTTTGCAACCGATATATGTAAACAATTTTGGAACAAAGCATTTATTGCGCCAATAACGCAAATATATTGTTTGTGCGAACTAACTACATATTGTAAGGAGTGCTTTCCAGAGCTGCAAGTGTGTGTGTGCGTGTATGCGCCATTCATTGAACGTACAATAATTGCTTAATATTTTCTAAAAATTTGATTGCTATTTTTTAAAATCAACTTTAATGATAACTTACATAATAATGTATATATATATGTTATTTATTTCTTTATTCGCCAGCCATCATCGTTGGAGCTATAAATGAACCAAAACCAAATCCAGCAACTCACCTCTCACCTATCCCAGGCACTTGATCAAAACTACGATGTGAGAACTCTCATTTAAATTAAGGGTTTCTATAATTATTTTGTCCATTTTTACCATTTAGGTTGTTAATATGGAGGCGGTGCTATCGGTTATATGTGCCTTGGAGGGTACAACAATTACAAAGGAGCAACTGGAGGCCACCCGACTGGCAAAGTATATAAACCAATTGAGACGGCGAACCAAGAATGAACATTTGGCGCGACGTGCCAAGTCTTTGCTGAAGAAATGGCGTGAAATGGTGGGGATACAGCAAAACGTCAACGAATCCCAGCCACAGTCGCAGCAGCTGAGTAGTGTAAGCCTGCAGCAGCAACAGCAGCCCCCTTCAGATTTCGTCAAAACCGATCTAGATCAAGTCATGATCCATTTGCCATTATCGCCGACACAGCAAATTATACATCCAGAAACACAGCACTCATCCGATGCTGTGCATCATACAAGTTTCTCCAACTTGGTTAATAATGCCCACAGGGAAAGTAGGAATATATTGAGAAGGCAAGAAGCACCTCTCATCACAAACACCGAAAACGAACCTGCTGTGGTCATTGATATTGCATCCGATTCGGATGAGACTGACCACAATAGCAGTGCGGTTCCATCGTCCCAGCGAGGGAATGTCCAGAATTCAATACATCCAAACCCGATCCCCATACCAAGTCCTAGCCCTAGGCAAAAGAAATTAAAAAAGGCCAAAAAACACAAGGATAAAGATGTACAGAATATGCGAGGTGTTAATCCAAAGGTTGCGGAGGCATTATCACAAGCGGATTCAGGTAGGATCCATATATTACTCTCAGAGTACTGTTGTTGTTCATCATTATTTTCGGGAATCACGATACTATTTTAAAATGTTATCCCTATTGAAATTCATAATTATTATTTATTTTAATTTAATCCTATTAGTTAATTAAAGGGTAGGCTCATATATTTACCACTTTTTTATACCTTTGCGGCGTATTATAATTTTAGTCAAACGTTTACGGGTAGCGATGGAGTCATCTCCGACCATAAAAAGTATATATATTCTTCATCTTGATGAAGTACTACAACCTGAATTTGTTTGTGAAATGGAAAATCTTTAGTCTTCTAAATCAATTTCATCCCCTTTCAAATTATATTTCCGGTATAGCCATCAGCGCCATTGAATCAGTTTTTATGTTTTGTAAACAGACGTCCCGGAACCATTTGCACGAAGATTTAGATTTTTGAGAACTAATTCCTTTACTTTACTACGTCGTTGATTGTCTGCAGCGATCTAAGTCATCAACAAAATCCCGACCCTCTTTGAAGTCTTTGTATCTCTATAAACTATTTTCCGCAAACTAAATTTGTTGACAATTTGCTTAAGTAAATCAGATATTGTAAAAGTCGAAAATGCACTCATGGTCGTTCGGTAAATACAAGTTTAAATATATTACTTATAAAGGCATTGACATGACATTTTTTCGGAATTAAAAAAAAGAACTAGACCGAAATGTTCAGCTCGGGAATTTTAAAATGAAAAAGGCACTTTACTTTTTTCTCACAGTAGTACTTTGTTTCGGAGTTCACTAAACGAAGAATGTGATTTGCTTTACTTTTTCGAACATGCCGCGAGGAATCGGGATATCAGAACTGAAGGATATTGACCATTCTTTTCTTGCTAATATCGCAAAATCAATTCGATGTTTTCCTTTATATACTTCGAAATATAGCTATTTTTAGAACTCATTCAATAGGGCTTTTATTACGTTTATTTATTTATTTATTTATATAACGGTAGTAAATTGTTATCCTTTAAAAGCTAACTAATTATTAGAAACATTGGCTCCTGTGGCTTACCGGACGACTGAGTGCTTGTAAATTTTTATGTTATGTATATTACATGATGACCTTAAGGACTTAATTTTGTGTGTGAGATTGAATTTGTGAAGAAGGGAGTTTGTTTAAGTTTTCTGTTGTTAGATTGGCTATGAATTGGATTGAGTTTTTGCAGGAGCAGGATATGGTTCTGTGTTGGGAAATTGCAGTGCAGGCGATAATTATGTGAGTATGATAATGCATCTTATGGACGATCTTTTTGTACCACTGAATAGTTTAGTTTTGCAGTCTTTTCCGTTTGTGGGTATAGTATTTCTTGTGGTGTTGTGTGATGTCTTTGGAGTTGTGATTCTCAGATAGTATGGGGAGATATTTGAGTGATTCCCAGGCTGCCTGGTCGGCTCTCCCGTTGCCTTATATGGCAATTAGTTGGTTGATTTGCTTTGGATACTACGGAATATGGGGAATCAGAGCATATAGCGTATTTGGCTGTATTTTCATGCAGATTTTAACGGCTTCGCGAATTTCTATAATTTCATTTTTAAGGACGGAGCAGTATGTTGATTCAGATTTGATAGTATCCGTGTCATTAGTTACTTTGTAGCTTACAGTATCATAGGCCTTTGATCCGTCTGTTTAGAGGAATTTGGGGTTATGGAGGAAGTTTTTTATGGAATGCAAGAGCTGATGGTAGGCTATAGGGAGACCAGTGATTTTGTTGTGATGGAAAATGGGTGTGTTTGTGGCGCTTAAAATTATTTCGGGGTTGTATTTTTTGGAGTAATGGTTTTTAAATTAAAATATAGCTCCCAAAGAAATGATCGGTACATAAATTTATCGATCATTCCGAGAACCCAGCAAAATCATCAAAAGATTTACATTTTCTTCAAACATTTGCCATATCTACTATTGTGTTCCTGATACATTTAGCTTTCCTTTACTTTGCAGAAATCTTTTCCCTGTCAAACAGTTCAATGAGCTCGATATTTTCTGCTGAAGCCACTACCACATTGGGAAACTCGCAGCATAATAAACAGAGATTAAGCGCCAGCGAATTGACTTTTACCGGGAGATTCAAGTCGGTTTCTAGTCATAATAATAACTCTGCTGGCCTTCTTTCCACACGAAACAGTGAATCGTCTAGGAAACATGCTGGAAAATACGATGATTATAATAATATTTACGATTCGAGTGGAGCCTCTTGCAGTCGGCTGTCGCCATTAAATATTGAAGATAGCAACAGGAAAATAGATTCTACAATTGATGCAAGTATGCATCAAGCTGTACTTGGGGGCAGCAATGACTTGGAGAACACAGCGTCTCAGTCTCGTTTGCATCTTCAAAAAAAACGAGGTCGGAAAAGAGGCTCCAAAGGTGTTGACTCTGTGATAGCCAAGGAATCATCAACTAGCCTCTCGCAACAAATCTTTTTTGGTCAAGGCTCTACTGTGAAAAAGGTGAAAACCACAAAAGAATTGTTTAATGAAATTCAAAGCAGGAAATTAAGTGTTTCCACAACGAGCAATCTTTCAAATTCTTCAACCACAAATCGACCAGAACAGGTTGCAACCATTGCTGCTATGTTTCCTAGACCAACATCATCATGTTCAGGTAACGCTTTTACAAAATTTTCAATTTATATAATTTATATAAAATATACATATTTTTTCATAGATACATCCATACATTCGCCACAAATTATGGAAACCTATTCGGGCAATGTTACTTTGATGGGCGTCGATACATTCTCGAATAAATTGGGTAAGTTTCAAGAAAAAGAAGATATAATATAAATAATTCCCAGAGATATGGCCATCGATGACACAGGATTTTAAGTAAGGTTTGCATCATGGTATACAAATTCCACATAAACATGTAACCGGTTTTTATACCCTTGCAGGGTATTATATTCTCAGTCAGAAGTTTGCATCGCAGGGCAGGAGTCACCTCCGACCATATAAAGTACATATATTCTTGATCAGCATCAGCAGCCGAGTCGATTTAGCCATAACCGTCTGTCCGTCTGTTCGTTTTTACGCAAACAAGTCTCTGTTTTGAAGCTATCTGAATGAAACTTTGCAGTTAAAACTCTATATACTCTCACTCGTATATATGTCGAAACAGACCGAATCGGACGATGTATAGCTGCCATAGGAACGATCGGAAATTTTTTAGAAAATTTAAATCAATAAATTTTAAGATATAGCCATTTCGTATTATTATACAACTTTGCATTTAATTTTTTGGAAATTGGACAACTTTATCATATACATAACTGCCATAGGAACGATCCAGAAATTAATACAATTAAAAATTATAACTATTCTAGTTTTTAACAGTTTTTAAAAAAATATGGGATATAGCCCATATGTGTAGACATGATCAAGAATATTTATTTTATATGTTTGCGAATGACACAACTTCATAGCGAGAAAACGGCTGAAATGTCTTTAAGAAGATAGTGTAATCGAATCGCTTTGTCCAATATAATGTAATATTGCAATGATTACTTTTTTTTTTATTTTATTTTGAATTTATTAACCGTCACTAAACTTAGTATGAGAAATTATTAAAGTTCATAATCTTCACTTTTAAGTGGAGTTTATGTTTTATTGCGATATATCGAGTACTAGATTCAAGGAAATAATTAAGCAATCAGGTTCATATGAGTTCATTTTTAAGCATTTCTTATGGAATATCTAAAAATTTACCTAATCGTGTGTAACTTGATCCTATTTTTTCAAGAAACAGATTCATTTGTAAAATAGTTCCTTTTTTTATATTAAAAAATTTCTTTATATTGATTGCGTTCAGCATAACCACATAAAAACTAATCAGTGATGAATCAGTAACCGCCAACAATTATTTGATTTCGCGTCCTTAGGGAAAATTTCGATACAAATCCATCACTGATCAGTGTTCATGTTGTTCTACTGAACGCAACCATTGATTTCATTATGTCAATATTGATATACATTGATTAATACGATTAACTATATCGAATGTGGTCAATATCAATACATTTAACAGCTAATTACTTGGTTAACCAACCCTAATATCGATTTTTTGTGTCGTTTTAAAAGCTCTTAAGTTTAAAGAGTGGACTCCTTGAGGCTACCTTGTTTCTTATTAACCCGGTCACCGATCCACATTGCCTATAGATCCCAATAATTCGAGTGTCTTATACTCCAGATTCGAAGAACTAAGTTTAAAAGCGATCGCGCTTCAAATGAAAATCTTTTAGCGCCCGCAAACAGCTTATAGGTGTACTGTACCTTAGCAAACCGTAAATACATTTATAGCCAGTTCACACTATCTGTATCGATATCGAATGTCGAAACGTTCACACTTGGCCAACTCTTGTATTTTGGGGGTGAAATCGGATAAATCAAATGAAAATTGTACCACAACGCCATTATTGTTTGTCATTTTGAAATGGTTTTCACAATGCTTTGCTTTTAAAATGTGGAAATACAAAAATAATAATTTATTTAATGTCCCAATATAATAATTAATTTACTTGCAGATGCTGCAAATACGGATAGCGATACTGCCACCTCAGAACCCTCTCGTGACAGTAATAAATCGCAGGAAATTAAGGGCACTTCCTTGGACAATAGTAATAGCAATTCATTTGGAACCTTTGGCAAGAGCAACATGAACATGAAAAAGGAGAATCTAAATGATATTACAACCCAACTTATGCACTTGATACATAGCTTGAAAAGTCCGCTGAGCGTGTACGAAATCGAGCAAATGTATTTGGCCGAACTCGTACCATGTTCATGTGTCATTATAGAGGATGACTCTCAAAATGCGATAAAAGGAGAGCCACAGAATGCAGTTTCCGATAATATTGCAAGTGAGCCAAATTGCAATTCAGATATTGATAATATTACGAAGGTGCACAGGAAGGATCAAAAAGATATACTACCACCAATAGAAAGTTTAGATAATGATCATGAAGTGGTGGAAAGTCAAATAAAGCCTGTGAGGTCGATCTTCGATCTTGATTTCGATGACGATAACGATGATTTGCATACAATAATGCTAGAAACTAAACCGGTTGTTAAAATGGAGGAAAGAAAGAAAAACTTGGAAGTTCCGAATGTGTCTCAACTTGATATTAATTATACCCAGGAACTGGAAAAGGAGAGTAGTGAAACAATTGCAGTCAATCCCCCAATCATTTCTACTCTTATTGTTCAGGAAGATCCCAATTGTCTGGCAAAAGAACGATTTTATGTACAGACAAACCAAGTGACAAGTTTTCATATAAATGCCTTGCATAATTACTATATACCAAATATCAATGGAAATTGGGATGATATTGAAAAAAGCTCAATGCAACCCTGGGATTCTTTGTATACGGTAACTGATGGAGCTGATGTTGTGCCCAAATATGGTTTCATAGGCTCGGATCGTATTAAAAAGGACCTCAGTTCGTTGAAGTTCTTGAAACCTTTTAAGGCGAAACCTTTTAAGTCCCTAATAGCGCCATTTCTTGGTGTGGCCAAATATTTGCCTACCTGTCGTCGTGCTAAACGAAGACTCAACATATCGCTTAATCGTTTGTCCCAGAATCCAGGTAATAATTATAATGTTTCTTTTGAAATGCCGCCGCTTAATGTTAACATTGATATGATGGATAGCAGCCATAATGAAAATGCTGTGCCAATTAAAATTCGCAGTAGAACATCATCATGTGATGATACATCATCAAGATACTCCGTTCCAGATATCCCTAACAGTAATAACTTATTAAAGATAGTCAACGATCAAGTGCAATTGGAAGGCGAAGAAATTACGGAAAAGATAAATAATTATGGAAATGGTACGAATTGTAATATAAAAAGTAGTGATAATAACAGTAGCAGTGGCAGTGACAGTGAGGATAAAAATGAGAATGATTATGAAAATAACGAAGAATATGCCATTGTCCAACGACCAACAACCACGAGTCACGATCATATTGTGTTGACAATAAAAAAAACTCCAAGTAAAATAAACTCGCCGGCCAATTCTATTATTTCCACAATGATTCCAAAAAATTTTACAACAACGAGTTTACCAACAACTATTACGACAATGACTTCATCAACAATTATAACAAACACTGAGGGAAATGGTGTTCAAAATGTGACAATTCCAGTTTCTGTTCCAATTCCCCGCACAAAATGTCAATTGCCGAGCCTAGCGTTTCGTCCTCATCGTTATCGTTATCGCAAGCACCTCTTAAATGAAGAAAATCCAAAAGTTGACTTGGATCGTAACCATATAGTTAATTCAAATGAGACCTCGGACATGAAGTTGCGTGAGAAATTATTTTTTCAGCACGAGCTGTACGGTGAACATGCTTTGGGTATGAAAGAAAGAATGTTAAATTACAGCAGCAGCAGCTCAAATTACGACGAGGAAAGTGAAGTGGAAGGAAAAGGAGAAGAATCGGAAGCGAACAACCCCTTAATGAAAACCACTTCCGATAACAACCGATGTAATTTACAAAGTGAGACTGATACGAGAGAGGATAAAATTAATAGCGATGATTCACTTGCATTATCATCAAGTGATGAGGATACAGATGGTGATGATGAACCTTTAATCTTTCAAGAATCCCAGCACGATTTAGTTAACAATAGCTTGCTAGAATCATTCAATTCAATCCAAACTGATTCACCAAATGATTATTCAAATGGAAGTAATAACAAATACTGTAACAATAATCACCTGGAAACCTCTACCGAAAGTTCCGCCGTCAAGAAATTGCCCCTAATTGGCCTTGAATATCGTACTGGCTATCGGCCTTTACCCGAAGTTAATGGAACAGCTGCCAGTGCGACCAGCTTTCAAGAATTTAAGGAATGGCATCAAGTTCTCCAACTAAAATCATACAACAACGAGCCGTTGATCGTTCTGCCTTACGTCGTGCTTGAATAGTATATTCAACAACAATTTTTCAGTTAAACGGCGCGGTGTGTGATAGCATTTCCAAAAAAAGAAACTATTAAAAAAATTAATTTGCAAAAAGAAATCTATTTTTAAAGAGTTGTAACCTGTTGTTGATAAAATTCAGTTTCAGAGTAGTTGTCAGGCTTAACTTTATTATACAGTTCCAGTTTTACTTGTAGAAGAAGAATATATACATTTTTGTTATATTTTATATATTGTTAAAAGAACATTTTTATGTTTTTTATTTATCTCTCCCAAATACTTTAATTAAAGAAAATTAAGCCTAAATAACACACAAAGTTCTGTACAATAAATGTAAATAAACTAGCATTACATCCCAAATCGTTTTCTTAACGTTTATGCTACAATCTTTTTGCGCTAAGGAAAAGCCCAGTTCTAGCGATCGCTTCATAAAATAAGGGGGCAGAGGGTAAGCCAGGAAGCTGGACGATAACAATAGGTTCCTGCCGATTATTTTTAGGACGACGATCTCGCCATAAACAATAATGGGCAGATGAAGAAAATTTCAGAAGAGCAGATATAGTATATATAATTAAATTGACAAATGCAAATCCTATATAAATATATGACTACTCAGAAAAGTGAGAGTATATAAAAGACTAACTGAAAAATTTTAGAGACTAGTTTGCGTAGAAACAGCAGACTGACGGACATTTCAATAATAAATACTATATATGGTCCTTCACTGTGTTGCAAGCTTCTGACTATAGTTCTTATATCCTGGAAGGGTATACTAAGATAAGCCAAATGCTGCAAATGAATTTAATGTTGCGATCAACAAACAGGTGTAATTTTTAATCGAAACAAATTCACTGTATATATTTCAAAAGCCAAAAAGGAGGGAAATTTAAAAAATATAAACTTTAATTTCTTTGATTACACTGGTTCCCGAAGAAATATAAATAAGTTTCGTAAGTATTTTCAGCCGGATAGGGAATAAACCAAAAAAGTCTGCGACTGCATATTCTGAACAGCTGATTTCAGGAGACAGTGTTCTCGGGGCAGATTCTGCGTCTTGTTGGTGGTCGCTGGGTAGCAGGCTCCCCTGCATAGTGTTTTCGTTGCGCTTTAGGAAGGATGTCGCACCTCGTCTGATTATCTGGATAAGGGAAGGTTTAAAGGGCTTGTGTAGTGCAGTGTAGAGGCCTTAAAGTTTTTTTTTAATAAGATATCCTGAGTTCTTCCAAAGTGTGAACTGTTTGGAAAGCCTCGAGGTCTTTTAATTAATGAGAATAGTTTAAATGCACTGAGGTCTTTCAAAGTGAGAACATCTTGAGAGGCCCTGAAGTCTTATAATTAATGAGAATAGTTTAAAAGGCCCAGAGGCATTCCAAAGGGAGAATAGTTTGAGAGGGCCTGAGGCCTTCCAAGTAAGATTAGCTTGAGAGGTCCTGAGGTCTTCACATTTACTGGTAAACTGAACCGGTGGATGAGCGAAGGAAGGGAGATTTGGTAAGCCTAGAAAACACTAATAGAATTTAATGGTTGTTTCTAAACGTTTTGGGACAGACATTATCATAATTATTATTAGCTCAGCTAAGTTGATACTCCAAGAGCATATTAGATCAGTTGAGGGTTGCTCTCTCCAGTTGCTAGGTCCTGTGCGTTTTGGCATACTTTCAGGGCCTCTTCGCTGTAAGTTGAATCGCTAGCAACTTCCGGAATCTAGCTGTTTCTGGGACTGTACAAACTATCCAAGAAATTCCATGGCTTCTGACCAAAGCTACGTCGACGGATCCCTTACTCCATGGCAATGAGTCCTGGATAGCAATGGCTGACATTGTCCCCAGCTGCTTCATTGTTTTTCAGGGATGCTTTGGAGAGAGGAATTGAATAGGAAGACACTGCATTACCCCGGACAAAGCAATTGTCCGGGAAAATACCGATAAGACCCATTGCCCAGCCGCGGTCCTCGTCGAGAGAACAGTTAGAGGATTTTCGCCAGCCTGTATTATCACAGACCTATGTAACATTTCTGGGTTCAGGTATGGATAATCAGTAATCACAGGTACTGCACATTTTTATTGTTTTTTACCGTTTCCATTTTGTGTTTGCCCTTCGCGTATTAACGATTTAGCCCTACAGAAATGATCATTCATAAAAGCGTATCTAAGTATTCGTGAATTCATGAGCAAAATATTTATTGATAAAGTTATAAAAAAATATGTTCCAGACGAATAAGATTGATACACATTTAAGATACTTTGTCATCGTAAATGCACAGCTATACAATTGGCTTTGATGTAATCTTACATTTGCTGCACACTCTATTTAGCTCCGGTCTCCTTGGCTTGTTCAGACACCACGACGCATAACGTAGCTCTTCGAAAATCTCTATCCAGAAGCAGCGTTTCGGTTGAATATATGTCCTTTCATTAGTTTCCAGAGCGACTCTACCACCCGGCAAGGAATCAGAAACAGACACAGCCTTAGCCGTGTGGTTATATCGGAAATTAACCCAAAACTCAACAAGGGCAACGGCGACGGCAACTAGAATGCCGGCAATTAGCACGACAAACACGCCACCTGATTTAAAATGAAGGTATGTTTTTATATACAAAAAACAAAAAGATAGTAATGTTATACCTATGCTCTCGAGTCCCAGGGCATTGGCTTTCGATTGTTTGCTCGGGCTTTTCCTGGTACAAGTCTCATCAGTGTTCTTCCACCACTTGTCGTACAGCATTTGGATGTCGCCCTTTTCCTGAAGCTCTAGTATGGCCAAGGATATCTTATCTCGCCATGGGGATCCTTTTGGTGTTGCAATTCCATATCCTAAAAATATAATAGCACAGAAAGCGCAAAATTAAATGCAATTTTTTATAACATCCCTTGCAGTTAGGAATTAGTTTCTGTAAACTATAAAAAAACTAACACGTTTTAATGTTTACCTATGTATACTAATTTACAGTTTTACAGTTATAGTTTTGCAATTTGTTTTCCGATATTCTTAAAATTAAACCCGAAATTCTAAAATTTTAAAAAGTGGGTATTACTTAAAGATGAAAATATGTTGTTGTTGTTCTTGTTTTTATAGTGAAGGTATAATTTTTGTTGTATTCATTTTCCGAACGTTCCTTTGCAGCTATATGATGTGTTTGTAGTAGTCCGGATTGCATAAAATAAAAACTGAAATTGTAAAATAATACATAATGGCTGTATCTCAAAAAGATGAAAATATTAGAGAAGTTCGTCTGTCCGTTTTTACGCAAACTAGTCTCAGTTTAAAATGAAACTGTCTCCTTAGTCTTTTATATACTCTAAGTAGTATATAAGTCGAAACGGGCCATATCGGATTTATAGCTGTCATAGAACCGATCGGAAAAAATTGAAAACTATAGGTATAAAACTGTAAATATAATATAAATAGGTGAATGTAATGAAAGTCTACATTACTCCGTTGTTTTTTTAACATAAATATGTATAATTTATATTGTATTAATTATGATTTACTGAATTGCAATCTGTAAGGGTATACAAAACTCCAGCAAGCCGAACTTGGATTAATTTCTTGTCCGATATAATATTGAACACAATATTTTATCGATATACCGAATCGAACTTTTCTGCTCGATAAACATCCCTTGTTCGTACCTTTCGTATCCAGCAAACCGCCGATTTGTGTCAAATTGCAATCTCTCTGAACGATATAATCCAGCATCGTGGATTCCATCAGATAGGCGTAATTGCCCTGGTTAACCCTTCTAATTCCATCCTCATATGTAGTCGTGAATGCAGATGGCTTTTTGTTGTCCATGCTCCGCCACATTTTTTTATATGTCTCAATCATTGAGTCCTTTGTTCGTTTGAAGAAAGATACAAAATTAGCAAGCGCAACTAGAATAAAAATAAACAGTATAGTATAGTTTAGTATAAAGCTTACGCGAAAAAAGGTCATTGTGGAACCACTGTCCAAAGTTCCGTAAGATATCTCCGTTTGACTTGCCAGGTCCTCGGCGTTTTCAATGGGATTAATCATGCGTTCAGTGGTTAAAAATGCAGCCAAATTGGCGGTGTATGAGGCCACAATTATCAACGAGAAGAATCCCCAAATACTACTAATTATACGCGTTGAAAACGCTCTCGGGTATATATCCGGTGACTGTTGCATTAGAGTTCCAATTGTGAACCAGAAACTATCCGATAATGTGAACTGATTGCCGATCGTAATATTGTTGAAATCGCACGGATTTATATATTTCCACTCGATGGGTGATATCTTTCCCACCAAATATATGCAGATGGAGACGAGAACATATGCCATCAGCACATATATCCAGATTTCTATAGCCAAAGGATTCATAAATGAGAATAATCGGGTTGGCTCTGAAGTCGGAACCTAAACAAGAGGCTGGGAATTATTGAAAACATACTAAAATAAATGTTTTTTTTTTACCTTAAATAATATGCTTATTCCCAGGTTCATAAAGGGTTTCGTGAAATCAATAACACTCTCTCTCGCGTAGGTAATTGTCATTGAGCCCACAGCCAAATCCGCTTTCTATATATAAATAAATGTTAATAAACTAATATATATTATAATATATATAGATATATATTTTATAATCAACTTACGTATTTCATCAGCTGAGCGACCATTCCATTCCATTCACCAGATTCTGGGTCCTTGGCTCCGTACTTTCGGTCGGGAACCAAATCCAAAATATATCCAAAGCCAACCTCGTGTGAAATTGTCTCCAAAATATCTACGCAGAATCCATAAAATCTTTCGTTTCCGGTAAAATTTTTACCATAATGCATCATTACATACGGTGTTTCCTGTTAAAAAAAATATATATATTATATCATTAATAATAATTAATTAATAATTAATTAACTAATTAATACATAAGAAATTATATATAAGAATGTTAACAAACAAAGAAGTAATGTCACCTATACTTATATTTACAGTTTAATTTTCCTCTATATCTAACGATCCTTTGTATGTGAGCTATATGATATAGTCGTCGGATTTTTATGAAATTAAATATGAAATTCTGAAATATTCAAATCTGTGAGTAGATGCAAATGTTTTGAAAAACATCGAAGTTATATTTACGATTTATATACGAGTGAGAATATATAAAGGACTAACTGCAAAGGTTCATTCAGATAACTTCAAAACTGAGAAACTAGTTTGAGTAGAAACGGACAGACGGAGATGGCTAGATCGACTCGGCGGTTTTTGGAACTGATTCCTTCACTGCGTTACACGCTTCTGACTAAAATTAGAATACCCTGCAAGGGTATAAAAAGTGATACCGTACCGAATTGTTAATTTATTAAACTGACCAGTATCGTTATGACTACGAGTGTTACATTCATAGAGCCGGAGTCGAAGAACATCGATGGATCAGTAATATTGAGGTGTCCATGCGGTGTCCATTCGCCAACTTTAACAATAGAGTGTTGCTTTAATTTGATGAGGTCTAGCTTGAACTGAATTCGCTGTCCTTCTTTGAACTGAATGGGTCCTGTCAGACCTTTCCATTCAACCTGATTGAGAAAATACGCATTTTAAATTTGATAACAAAGCTATATCAATGTAGTATTACCGCATTAAGGTAATTAATGAGGCTCAGGCCACCGTTCCATGGTATTTCCTTATCGCAGGTCACATTGTACAAATCCAAAATATGCGATTGTTCCAGTGTCTGCAATCCCATTGCAAATACGAAAACTGAATCGAACATTAATGCTGGTTCAGACTAAAAATGTAATAATTATATATTTAATATTATTATTGTTATAATTATAATATTACCTCGAGGGAAAACGATTTTCTTGAATTTTGACTTAAGTCTGGTGACTGGAACATATGATTACCGTAGTTTTCAATATCCTTTAGAATTTGCTTAACCGCCACATCACCTATGTCCACCAAACGAAACGATGTTATATTTACAAAATTATATTTAAAGTCTTCCATATCATAGGTTTCCAGATCGAAACTGGTAAAGAAATAGTGGTATTTATATTCATTCATTTGTTGCTGTAATATCTGAAAAATATATAGAATATAATATAATATATATAGAGTATAATATTTATTTTAGCTCACGTTCTTCAACAAAATTGATATGCCATCGGAGCTTGTATCAATTATAACATTGTGTATTTCTTTGTTCTTGAAATCGTTCAATATAGAAAGGTATGAGCCTCGAGAAACTTGGCGCATGTGGACCTCCGCCTGAACAGAGCGCAAGATTTGATGTAAATCTATAATTCCTGAAATATGAAACGTGTATCAGTAATATGTAATTGAATCTTTTCAATTACATTTGGAAGCTCATTATTTGAGTTCTCCGACGTGCGTAAAAATGTTGTTATTGGAATATTTCATATTGATTGTGTTCAGACGTAAGTAGTATTCAGTTTCCTATTATTTTTTCAATGTTTTATTATACCCTATAGGGTATTAAAATTTTAGTCAGAAGCCATTTTTCTAGAATTTAGATTTGAGTTTTATGAAAATCGGATTACTATATCATATAGCTGCCATAGAAACTATCATTAAATATAGGGAAAAATGCTAAACTATGAATGTAAAACTATAACTGTACAACTGTAAATATAATAAGTATAGGAGACTGTAATGACAGTAGGACTAACTTTCTTGATATTTAACATAAATGTATATAAATTATATTATATTAATTATTATCGAATTCCAATTTGCAAGGGTATGGGAAGAAATGATAACTTTTTCAGTTTTTAACATATTTTTTTTTTTATCAAAATTGATATATACAATTTCTGTATTATTCTAGAATTTCGAACGATCGGAAAATTTTTTTAATAAATATGCATGCCATCTCCTGGTTTCTTTTATTTCGTTTATGTTTTGGCCGAAATTGTTTGATTTCGGTTAAACTTACCTGTTGCAATAATTTTGCTATCGAAATCGTAATATATTGGGTCAGCTCTTTTACCAATATTTTAAATTTAATAGGTTTATAAAAAGAAAACACAGAATTTATCGTCCCTTTACAGTGATTTCCTTACTTACATAAAATATACTATATATTTATTCTTGATAAGCACCGACAGCCGAGTCGATCTAGCCTTGTCCGTCTGTCCGTTTCTACGCCAACTAGTCTCTCTCAGTTAGTCTTCTGAGTTCTTCATATATATATATGTCAGAATGGTCCGGATCGGACGACTATATTATATAGCTGCCATAGGAACGATCGGAACAGTTTTCAAAAAATTTTGATTACTTGATTTACTTGAAATCCTGCGTCTAAGAGAATCGCTGTCGGCCTGCACTGCTCTGCACCATGTCACTGCAGCATATTCTTGAAGTACGACAACTTGTTCATTGTTTTACCAAAGACAATAGAATTACTAGAATGCATTTATTGTCTTTCGTTATACTGTCCAACTCGCCTTCACGATATCTTAGACTTGACATGCATCTGATCAGCTTTGATTTGGCACGATATAAGAAGATTCTCAACATAAACTAGTGCAAGACACAAGTTTATATTTATGTACTGTTTTTACTAGTATGTTTCGTATTGGCAGGGCACGAAACCGATCTCTCGAAGTGCTGCATCAAAGTGCCGTTCCACTGTAAGCCTTCTTGTTGCAATCCGTATATAGCCTTATTGAGCTTCAGAATCTTATGCTTGCAAGCTTCATCCTCGAAACTTCTTTGCTGTTTTATATACACGATCTCGATCAAATGAATATCTGCGACAAAGCCGTGGATGTTTTGCGATGTGGCATACTCCGACTTCATGGCTGCCTTCCAAAATTAAGCGTTCATGGTCGCCCTGATTTGCCGGTCCGAATAATTCTAGTGCGAATGAATTCGGACCCGATTCTCATTGTCTCTCTTGCTGGTTGCCTTTTTCTGATCCCTCTATACTCTATACTTATTTAATAAATGTTACAAAATACAACATCCGTGTGGATCAGCACTAGTTGGTGCTTGGTGTTTGCTTGCTGTGTTTTCAGATACTTAAAAGGGCGGTGTGTGTATTTTGCTCTTCATACACAAGAGGCACTGGCTTACTGGGAAAATTTAAATGAAAACCGAAATTCTATTACAAATTTTAAATTATATAATACGTCGTTAAGCTATCTAAAAACTATTACTTTTTTCTAAAAGATTTTACGATCTTTCCTATGACATACATATCGTCGTCCGATCTGGCCTCATATACGATTGTGAATATTTAGAAGAGTAACTGCAAAGTTTCATTTCGAAAGCGTTAAATCTGGAAGGCAAGTTTGTATATAATCGGACAGACGGACATGGCTAGATAGACTCGGCTGTTGAATACAAATACTTTTTCTTTTGCACACAAGATATAAATAAGATTTTAATATCGAGAATCGGCATTCATTTAATCCCACAGGCAAATATGCGAAAGTGCGGAGTCCGCCTTATAGGTAATATCTTATTAGGAATTTAGGTCTCACAACTTACCATATTCCTTTTCATGTAATATGCCAAATCGCGTCCAGTTTAGGTAGCGTATGACATCAATGAAGGCCTGATTCACGTATTCCTTTGATGGATAAACATTAATGGAGAACTCATGGGCGCTACGACCTATATTGGGAATATCCAAAGCATCGCATATTGACTGTATATGCGCTGCCGAAACGAAATCAGCTGGACTAAAGATAGCTTGGACGCCGGCTTTTAACAGACTGCACACTGGAATATTTCAGCATATTATTTATATTTATATAAAACAATTAATGTATTTTATCTTAAATATATAGATACCTTTTCGAACAGTCTCAAACGAGTCATGGTGGCTTACATATTCCACGTCGTATTCGACGATTGTTTCTGGTAATAGACTCTTGTCATCATTTAATCTATGAATCGCGTAACGGAAAGCCAACTCGGAATTATATTTAATGGGTTGCTTGGGAAATATAGCCCCTTAAAAATATATTTTATGATTAATCCTTATACTGGTAAATGTACACAAAATATTACCAACTCTGACAACGGGTGGAATGCTCGAAGCACAGGAAATTAACCGAATTAATAGAAAACTTCTTACTATTAAAAACATTGTGAGTACAGCGAATGTTTGTAATTATTTATTTTTTCCCTTTATTCGTTGAAGAAGCCAAATAAGTGCACACGAAAAGAAAAAATCCCAAGAGACTGAAAGAAAGGCAATCCGTAAGTCAAAATAATTTGCGTCTATAACTTCTCTAAACTTTAAACTAAATAAATTTAAGATAAATGTATATATTATACATATAAATTTTTAGTAAACTCGTTTTAAATTTGTTAGTATTTCTTTTCATGGAAGTGTAATCGATAGCCCTGAACACGAAAGTATTTTAACAAACAACGACCAAGTTCACATCCAACAAGAAAGGAAGCTAGCTTCGATACTCCGAAGTTAGTATACCCTTGCAGGTTGCAATTCGAACTTTAATAATTAATACAATATAAATTATATATATTTGTGTTAAAAGACAACGAAATTAATTTTCTTCTTTTGATACATTCAGCTAAACTTGTTATATTTACAGATCTACAGTTACAGTTTCACAGTTTACCATTTTCCTCGACAGTTTTTATGACAGCTATATGATATAGTCTCCCGATTTTGTACGATCTGTACAATTGTAAATGTAGTATTTATAGTATGTATAGTAAATAAAGTATATATATGTTAATGTAGTAGGAATTACTATGATGTTTTTTTTTTATATAAATATATATAATAGAGAAATAGCATGCGCAGGCCGAGTAAAAAATAAAATAAAAGAATATTGCCTACCGGATTCGCTCCTTGGTAATGATGTCTTTCAGTAGTGTTTCTGTCTGACATTTCTTTTCCTCTTCGTTCGGAGTTCTCACGTCTGCCTTTTTGTATGGTCTTCACGCTTTGCCTTTGAGGAGGATTGAGGATCCTCCTGCCGTTGACTTTAGATTGAACAATTTTGCCGAATTTGTTTCAATCCGTCTTACGGGGATTTCTTCTGGACACCTGTTTACTTACTGGTGCCGTTAAGCTTGAGAAAAATATACCTATGGTCCGAGTAGGAGTGTTGTGCCGATGGTCTCAAATTTACGCCTATATATCTACCGTGTTCGATCTGCAAGGTGAGATCCAACACCTCTTCTCAACATTAAAAATGTTCCTTACTTGAAAAAATTAAGGTTGGCGCATTACCTGAGTTACAAATTGTAAAGTTGCGACAAATTAAATTCTCAAAAAGCAACTCACCTCTTTCGTTAGTTTCCGAGCTCCCCCTGAGCCACTGCTAGGTCAGGTGTGCTGTGTATTTTAAGATCCTTTGTCCAGCGACTTACTCGTCCCTAGTCCAAGGCTCCGATATCAGCCCGATGTCGATGTCCTTTTCGCTTCAGGTTAATCTGCACGACTTTCGACATCGATTGTAGTTGGGGTTTTATCCGCGGCTTTGTCGTCGATGACCATGTAATCCAACAGCTTGTTGGTGTCATCGACCTCCTTCCAGACAGATAACCCTTTGCCCCCTGATCACGTCTGAGGAGTCGAAAGAGGGGGTGGAACCGGCATGTTAACTAACCTGTCGGCTGCCATATCGGCCAACTTGGCCTCAATCTCCTCCCACTTACCCGACAGCAGACGACCGTCATCGTGGAGCTCATCCACCAGAGCCGTAACCAGACTGTCTCTGGTCACCTCGATCAATTTCTTCGCCTTACTGGCAAATTTTGCCGCTCCTGACTCGTCATGTGGTCCTTCGCCCTCTTAGGTACACTCTCGGCTACTCGGAGGATAGTCAGAACTTTGGGCGTTTTTGAAAAATGTTTGGGATGGTCGACAACTTGAAGATTCCTCTATTGTTATTGGCATCCAATTTAAGAATGATTCCTTCCAAAGAAAAAAGGGAAATTGGGAGGTTTCGAAGGATAAGGTAAGCAATTTCAGAAGGGGATTGCACAAAGCTAAAGCCATTAAATCTGTAGATCAACCACTGCCTTACCATTATCTAGGGTCGTATTTTTAAATGAAAGCGAGAAAGAATGTGTTTTAGGCTTACGTTTAGTGTTGACAAAATGATAAAACTGAAGAACGCCCATGCCATGAGTTAGAAGTTAGAGTAACCAAATCTTTAAATCTTTGGCTTCAATTTAGCCAAATTTTATATTTTTGAAGCAACTCCATTCCGATCCACTCGCGTTCCTTTCCAGCATATTAAGACGTTTGGAAGCTGGTTCTTCCAGATCTCTGAAATCGGCAAGGCGAGCTGTGGAGCTCTCTATTTTGTACCTTCTGGGCTACGTTTTTCTAATTTATATTTCTTTTTAAGGTTCCCCTCAATTTGGCAAATTAATATAATTGGAAAAAACAAAAAAAAAATGTATTTCCCTTTAATAATTTAATTATATTAACTGTATCAGCTCTTCTGGACTTCTAAATTTATATTTTCCTCACATTTTTTTTATGGCGGGATCTATAATTTGAAATATGTGAAGGAGCCGCAAGTGAGAGCGAGAAATAAATGGTCGAAAACAGCCAGTTGTATTAAAATTTGTATTGCATATGAACATTATTTTTTTTATATGAACAATATCAGCTTTTCTGAACGTCATCTTTTCCGTACATTTTGTTCATGAATCCATCATTGGTGGGATCCATCATTCGAAATATGTTAATGAGCTGCAAGTGATGGCGAGAGGCAAATGGTCAAAAATAGCCTGTTTTATTACAACTTCTTCTTTTTCGTATCCCGCTAGAAAAATACTAGAAGTGCCGACAGGAATCTCCTAAGGCCATGCAACTTAATAGTATTTTTGATTTCGCGTCTCCGTAAAGGCTTTTAAAACAACGCTCACGAACCGTCGTTTTAAACTATTTTCCTCTCGCTCAACTTACAACTTTTTCGCATCCCGCTAGAAAAATACTAAAAGTGTGCCGACAGGAATCTCCTATGGCCATGCAACTTTCTAGTATTTTTGATTTCGCGTCTCCGTAAAGGCTTTTAAAACTAAGCTCACGAACCGCCGTTTTAAACTATTTTCCTCTTGCTCAACTTCTAACTGCCTTAAAACTGTGTTTTACCCTCACCGTACCGTACTAATAGAAAAAAAAAGATAAATAGCTAAAAAACAATTGACTAACTTAAAAGCCGTAAAGATTGGCTAAACAGTAGACTCAAATGACAGTTCACATCATCTCTTCAGTGTTTCTCTTACAATGCAACGCGCATGCTCTGGGCTTGTTGGAATTCTTGGAATTCGGAATTATACAATACAAAATAAGCTATTTTCATTCTTTGCTGTGTAAAATAATTAAAAAAGAATACTCCCGAAGCTTTCGTTTAAATGATTTCAAATATTTCGGTTATCTATTACTTGAGTGAAATTCGAGCGTTAAAAAAATGTGTTTAATGAATGTGGAAGCAACAATCAAGTATGTTTAATAATGACATCGTAAAAACTAAATCTTCAGCTTGATTCGAGTTCGATTTCAATAATAACAAATAATAATAATAAAGAAATACAGAACTACAAGCAAGTTGAGACCTAAAAGTATGCTAACGAGAGGCTGTGTAACAAAGTAATTTTCATCTATATGTACATATACATGCATGCATGCATACATATATAAAAATATACAAAAACCCATATGGATGCGTGCATGTAGAACATACATACCTACATACATACCAATAAAAGTTAGAGCTACATCAAATTCCTTCGAAACTACAAATTAAATTTCAGTAATGAGAGTTTTTTATAAAACAAATGAAACAAATATTGCATGTATGTGATATAATAAATATATTGTATATTTGTACATACAAACTGGAAATGTAAACTCCATGGTAAAATGATGTACATAGGTATTGTACGTACCCAGTGTCTTCCTAATAAAATGTAAAACGTGATTTAAAAATAAAGAACATTTACAAACTTATTTTATGCAAATTCAAGACAGTTTTAGGAGCGAGGACCAGCTGTTCCTATGAATTTTCCTGACAGCAGCTGATCGCTGATTAGAAACTGTTTGTATATTTATTAAATTTTTTTATTCGGCTGTAAAACAGAGTAAAGACGAAACACTAGAGGACTTATATTCTAAACAAAGGACATACATATAAAGTTTTGATTGTAGTAGTTACAAATGATTTGTATTGTATATATGTATGTACATATGTATATTTTTAAAGCTCATTATGTACTCAATGTGAATAATGAAGATAATGATGAAGACAAACAATCCCCTTTTAAACAAGTCAGTATTGTTTTTAAGGGAGAATCACTTGATATTTGCTTCGGCTTCATCTTTATCTTTAGTGGGTACTTTGTTTGAAGCCTTAAAGACATCAGACTAAAACTAGGAATAAAGCTTAAAATTCGTAATAATATTTTTAGTTGCAGGTACATCTATCCAGCGTTACAATGTCATCGTATCAGTTGAGTCATGAGCGAGAACGGTTCGAAGCAATAACTGGTCCCAGATAACACTACAAACGATTAGTTATCCTTTTCAAAACACAATGACGGTGAGTCGGTATTACAACTATATACCACTCGTAATAACATTTAATTTTTTCTCTTCATTTAGCACTACGCAAGACATGATGATTACTTTATGAATAAACAAAACGGTGCCTTAACATCAGACACCGGTCATAGATCTTATGGGGAACCAATTAGTAGCAGTAGCATATATTACAGTAACACCACACTCCAACCAGAACCAGAACAAGTATATAGTGATACCATATCCATAGCGGCTGACACCAATCACAGCAATGAATATTATGAGTCTTATCGAACAAAAACGGAAGATTACCAGCAGGAAATGGATGTGCATTCTTCGGTTGACAATTGGTTTCACAGCAGAGCATCCAATGAGTACTGTTATGGTGAGGGGGGATTTGAGTACGCGGAAGCACCCAAGCTTAAGGGTACTTCAGCGAAACTATTGCCAATGTTGCCAGTTAACGAAAATATCAACGGAACTGGATCTGATATGGAACTAGGACTGCAAGGTATGTGCGTTGAGACCAAAATGGCACAGGACAATTGTCACGTGTTGCCACCGTCAGGAGTTGACTACGAATATCATTTCAATGGCTATTATGCGAATTATTCCTCAAATTTCAATCAATCATTAATAGGATACGGGGCCGAGGATTTGTCGGAATGCAACCCTGGGCAAAATACAGTCCCGCCATATGGCGCGCCCCGGCCGTACACCTCAATGTTGCCATTAGATTACAGTGCGTACCATGACAGTAACTACTATTCTGATAATCTATCAACATACAGCGACACACCGCCGATAAGTAATTCTCAACTAAAGCTGCAGAACCAAAGGAAAATTTCATTGATGATGGCAATGACAACAGCTTCTGTGATAGCATCTGGTGAGACCAGAGTGCCCGTTCACTCGATGCATTCAAAGAAAGTAATGCCAACAGATGGATTTTTGGCGAAAGAATGCAGTGACACTGGCCCTCTAGTTGCTTTAAGTGCTATGACAACGACGGCGGCGACCACGACGATTCCACCAAAAACTAGAAAATTGCCAAAACTTCTACCAACAACGCCGCATAGTAAATCATCGCATCATACTTCAACCATCACAACTGCTACCGATACGACCCTCCCTTCCTCACCATTATTATATTGTACAGCCGGGAAAACCCATCGGCCCAAGCAACTGCCAAAGTTGCCAACAACAACATTTTTAGCTGAAACAAAGAATTCGAACTATCCGACGTCTTCATCACCTTCAGTTGTACAGTCATTGAATCCATTAGGCGAAAATACAACATCTCCACTAGTTACGCCAAGAGTTTCTGAAACAATCTCGTTTAACGAAAATAATCAAGTACATTCATCCCCCGATCGATGTTCACCAGTAAAGCTTCCATTAAATTGTATTAACCCGGATCTAGGAACTGATGAAATTGAGAAACGCTATTCATCAGATCTAGATATGGACAAAAGAGTTTATTTAGAAATTAAAACGTCATCCCAGTCTCCTCCTGAAGAGCCCTCATACTTGAAATCTGAATCAGAAGCTTTATTTAACATATCTGATTATCTACCGCCTTATACATTTTTCGACTCAAATAATATGCATCCTATTGTTACCAATACGACTGCCAGTACTTCGATCATTAAAGAAACGTGCTCAAATAGTGAAGAGCTGATCAGTAGTGTAGGTGATACTACACTATTAAAGGAGTTTACAACATACAATTACGAAAACTCTGAATTCAAACCAACAACAACCACAATTGAAGCTGAATCATCAAGGCTGTCTTTTAGTAGTCCCCTTATTAATCCAGAATTTGATAATTCAACAGTGAAAGGTACTCCTCATGATGTAGACACAACAAATTGTAATAGCTCCTACAACACGTTCACCCCAGAAATTTCGACAGAGCTGACAACTATCAATAATGAAATACTGTTGCCATCCTTAAGTTATCAAACGGAGACAGTGCTGCCATCTCTAAATAATCAGACGGAGACCGTATTATCTTCTGCAAAAAATCATACAGCAATTGTGTTGCCAAACCACGATGCCTCCCCTTCGCCATCAACGCTGACATTAACATCGCCCATTTCATCTATAATAGGACCTCCTATAGTCTCTTATACCGATTATATGAAACAATTTGATTTACCAGATTTGCCACAGCCAATCGTTGAATTGGAAACGCGTACAAATAATATCACTGACTCCTTTGCCTTTATCACTGATACCGATAGCAAAACATCCAACACTGCTGATTGTAAAAAAGAATTAGATGAAAATATCGAGATGGTGCCAGTGCCTTCATACCTAACAGACTTTTCTTTATATGAATTGCCCAGTTTTCCAACAACCATCACAGATATCGCACCAATTGACCCTATAGTATGTTCAGTGGACTCTCCAACAAATCTTACCAGTTATATTTCACCAACCAAGGAAGCGTCAACGAGCAATATTCAATCTTCAGCATTCGATGACACCTTCTATGACAGTTTCAATGTTGATATCAAAGAACTGACTGCCTCTGTTGGGAATGTTCAACCAGAAACAGATATTCTTACGGCAAACATGGATAATAACAGTATATCATCGGTAGATAATAAGAGTAGTAAGGCAAACATTGACCTAAATCAGAACCTTAACAGCTCAGGACTTGGTGGTTATTACAAGCCATCCTCCCAGACGCAACAAACAGCAAAAGGAATGGCCTCTACGGCAACAAGTGTTCTCGGAGGCTTTTCTAAAGGTCTTAAAGGTGGCTTAGATGGCGTGTTCAGTGGTGTCAGTTCAGGCACTGTTGAAGTAACCAACACTCAACAGCAGAACACCAACAATTCCAAAAAGGGCTTTGGTTTTAATTTGGCGTCGAAACTAGTGCCTAGTGTTGGGGGATTGCTTTCCAGTTCGGCTTCAAAAGTACCCACAAAAGCTGAAACGGAAACGGAATCGACTTTTCATGCTGATAATGTTACTCACCTGGACGCAAACGCTTCTCCTTTAAATCTTTATGAGAATACAGAACAAGGAGGCTCATATGGAACGGCGCAAGAGGCTTCTTTCTACAAAGATCAAAGATCATCATCAATTGTGCCAATAAAAATGCCAATCTGTGACAATTATAATGAATACTATGATGACGACTTAAACTTAACTAATGAAATGACGAATATGGGAATCTACGACCATGAAAGTGAATATGTTTTAAGGGAAGAGCAGAACCCCCCATTAATCGAAGTATCGAGCAGAGACAATGGATATTATATATCCCAGAGGGATATTACAAACGAAACAAGTTTGGTTCCTGAACCACCTATCCCTGTCCCTGAGTCAACGCAAAAAAGAGGAGGCATTAAATCTGGTGGAATGTTCGGTTCCATTTTAACAAAGGCCGCTGCAGCCGTACAATCAGCAACGCAAGCTGTCAATCAGGGTGCATCTTCAGTTGCATCAGCTGTAACGCAGAAACCGGCGACAACCACCACAACATTGCTCACGCCAGTCACCAATACGAACTGTCTGGACATTTCCTCCTCCAATACAAATTCTGAAGTCAAATTCGAGAGTTTCGATTACAACTATCAGCAGAGCAATCAAGACACAACCTTGTCGAGCTGTCACTACACTACCACTGGCGATGACTATGAGAACAGTAATGTGAAACTACACGAGTATAGTAATAATAGCACCTATAGTACAGAACTTAACGAACCAGCCCCAATACCCTACCATGGCAATGGTAATCAGAGCACAAAAATCCTACCAACGGTGCCGTTAGCCGGAGCCACTGGCAAAAAACTTCCCACTATCAATGGTAAATCGGGACTTATGCTAATGAAACAAATGCCAACGGAGATCTACGACGACGAGTCCGAGACTGACGACGAACTATTAGATCAGGTTGCAATTCGACCAATGAATTCGGACCCGAATTATCATATTGATAGTGGGCAGAATGATTACTATATGGATCTGCAGCAGACGACACCGTCTTCGAATCAGGGTCAGCGCACGAACGGTTACTATGAGCATGTCAACAATGGTTATGACTATCGCGAGGACTACTTTAACGAAGAGGACGAGTACAAGTACCTCGAGCAAGAACAGCTAAATCAGAATCAGCCAAAGAATAAGATCAATCAAGCACAACAACAGCAGCAATCATCATTAGACTTCACTGACGAAGAACACCGACGGGACAATGACGACGATGACTTCATTTACGATAACGAAACCTACCATAGCGAAGAAGACAGCGGCAATTATCTAGACGAAAGCTCTAGTGGTAGCGTTGGTCCTATCCAAAACCGGCAACTACTAAAAATGGAAGTTCACCAAGACTCCAATGTGGAGTCGCCCATGTCTAACTCTGCCAGTATCCCGGCTGCCCCGAATATATCCCTCCACAAACAAGATAGTATTATAATCGAGCATGATCATGACGAGCAAGCAAGCTTCATGAATGAACCAGACCTGATGGAGCGAAATGAAGAATTAAGCGATCAGTTGACCGATCTAACTGACTTAAATAAGATAATGTCGCAAAAGAAGAAGCCCCTACTCATGCGCGGTGAGACCGAAGAAGTTGTCAGCGGACACATGCAGATGATCAGGCAATCGGAAATTACAGCGAAGCAACGATGGCACTGGGCTTACAATAAAATTATCATACAACTAAATGTGAGTACTACTCTTTCTTACTTCTTCCTAATCTCTACGTGTATTTCCCCATTAAATGTATACAGAGGTGGTCAAGAGTATTAACAATTATGTATTCACAATTATTTGCACATACAAAATTATTTTATGTGGAAATACTTTTAACCACCTCTGTATTAGATTTAGATAACTTCCAAAATTAACCTCTGATAAAATAATTAACAAGGAGGATAATTATTTTCTGACCCCATTCGGGAATAAAATATTTCCTCTAAGCAACAATTTACATTTTGGTAAGGGGCCGCAGTCTTATAATATGTTATAAAACTGTTTAATTTTAATACTTATTTTATTAAAAAGTAATGGAGATCACTGTGATTACACGATAGACAACAAAAGTTTCTCTTATGCGACACGTTCTCTGAACTAGAAATTTCGATTGGATTATAATAGATTATAGTTTGTCTTTTATTTTGTTTTAAGACAAATAATTAACAAAGGTACACGGCACTTTAAAACAAAAACGAAAGCATTGGCAAAGTCGCAAAAAAATGTATAAAAATATGAAAAGGTTTCTAAAAGGAACTACAAGAATTGGCCTATTGTTATTCAGTTAATTTTTCGTTAGTGGTATGTCAAGGCTTGCGCAATTTAAAGGCAAAACGTTCTGAATAATTTCTTTTAATCATATGTATTCGGGTACCTACATAGATTAGCAATTCGTTGTTGCTGTAACCCGCATTAAGTTAAATAAAGACTTCGAATAATTAGAATATGGTGACAAGCGCTTTTATTCTCTTTCAAAAGAGTATAATCATGTTCCAAAAATATTTCTTAAAATATACCTAAAAATTCGGATTTAATTTTTTGATGAATTAAACAAATTCTTTTGACGAATTCGTAAAATCTATTGTTACTATTATTAGTCGAAAGGGTATTACAATTTCGATCTTGTCAAAGAAAAATAAAGGGAAAGCGGTAGAGGCCCCTGATGGGTTGTTACTTGAGACACAGGCAAACTACTTGCTGTTTACCCTTCAGAAACGTCGGACCATAATGCATTTTCTATGTACACCATTTTCCGACACTAAAGTGCATCATGAATATACTCAAGATATAACACACAGCGGTCTCTTAAATAAATTAGAAGGGCCTCCATCTATGGCCGAACGCACCCGTAAGCTTAGCCTTATTCTTACATATCAAATCAGAAATGTAAGTATCGTGCTAGTTTGACACAAAAACAAACTAAATATAAAAATATAAAATATACAAATTTCCAAAAATATATTCTATTCTATTCTATATTTTTTCATCAGGTATTTATTTTTATTTTATTCTTCAAAATAAAATATTGCATTTGTTTTTAGGAGCTCTGTTTTTTACCGCTCTGCAATGTTTCTTCTTTCTCAAACTGTTGACTTGGTTGTTTTCAGAAGAAAACAAAGTGTTAAAGTAATTTATTTTGGAGCATTGTAGAGGCAGAGAATTTTCGATTTCCGTGGGGTTAATAGAAAAATATCAACAAATATTTATGCAAATAAAAGAACAAGTAATAGATCGACTTTAAGAACGCAATACAATTAACAGGTTTGTTTGTGTTTACGGCGGAGCGGTCCCAATACACATACTTACTTTGAAAATGTTCATTAGAGTAAAAAAAATAATATTTGCCAGAATATTTAATAATCTGAGATATGTGAAAAATATTTGTGTTTAAAACTTCAGCTATTAGGCATTATAAATGTAGTTAAAAATTTCCCATTTCTTATATATACATATTCCTACTGTAAGGGTGTATGAATTTTGGTTACCGCAGTTAGCTTTCCTACTTACTTCGCCACTCTTGCTACCAACTTTCCTGACATGCGCAGAGGCTCTCTGGTTGGTTTTACACTCAATTTGTTCTCTTACTGAAAGGTGTTTCTCGTCTGTATTCAGAAAGCTTTTTGTACTAAAAGGAAACTTTAGTTTTTAGTATGTAAACGTCTACAGCGAAGGAGCAGAGCACTCTTGCATATTTTCCGTGTGACTCCATAAAGACCAATCTAGGACGCAGCAACAGAGAACTATTTACTTAGTTTTTAAAGTTGATCAAAAAACACAGTAGCGAGTATTATTTTAGCATTCGGAATATATTTGTAGTACTTTCGATTAAAAACAAAAGGCATTTCAATATAAAGTTTCACATAGCTAACAGTTGTCGGCTATGTACATACATATATATGTATACAAGTTCAATGTACAAATAAAACTTTGCTGATGTACATAAAATTGAAAGAAATTTTGTGATTTGGCTTTGGAAAAGTTTATAGCAACAAATATTGCAGAAACACAAACCAAACTGTGTTTAAACGTTGATAAACGTTTACAAATTAGTGCTGCATTCTGCAATTTGTAATTGCCTTCATACATTTATTGTCCTCCTAAACATCATTTATTAATACGATAAAAATATTTACTTATAGGCAAATTTTAGATACATTTATTATAGGCAATCATAAAATTTCAGCTGATTAAGCACTGGCTTTTTTTGAACTTGACCGTATGTATATTCGTTCAAAGCTATGAAGCAAGTCATAATTAACAATAACTAACTCATAGGTAAAATTAACAAACAAAAAAAACGATGAACGCTTCACAGCAGCAGCCAACGCCGTCGCGGGCCCAAAATAAATTCGTACATCAAGAAAATAACACAAATAATCTAGAACACCAACATCAACTGGCATTCGCAGAAAGTGCACTCAAGAGTCAAATAAAAATAAAGCAACAATTGCGTCAACACCAGCAGCAGGAGCATCACCCATTGTCGACGATGTATAACACCGCCGAGATGACGCTATCATACCTAAAAACGCAAAATTATTCCGGAGATGAGAGGCCCTTACATCAGCTAAAGTATAGTACATCGCCTGTGCACCATCATCATATAGATGCCCCCTCTCAACCAAATCAACCACCTATAAATAACAAAAATGCATTAATGGATCTCGATAATACCACGATTAACCCTTCGATTAACTCTTCGGTTAACACTTCAATTAGCCCCTCGATGAACAACACAAATTACTATCCCAAAGGCAGCATGTTATCGATAAGAAGTGAACAGCAATCGCAACAGCACTCCGATTATATTATCTCCGATTACATGGATAAAATAGCAACTAGAATAAGTTTGCTCGAAACAGAATTAAAGTTTGCCTGGCGTGCTCTGGACTTGCTTTCGAATGAGTACGGCAAGATTTGGATTCGGTTGGAGAAGCTGGAGAATATATCGATAGAGCAACAATCGGTGGTTAGCAATCTAATGGGTCTTATTCAGAACCAAGCGCAGAACCAAAGTACTATCGACGCTCTACAGGAATTCCCAGAAACATTTCATAGCCTTCAGGATGAAAATCATCAGTTGTTGATGGATGAGGAAACATTGGAAATTGACATAAAACCACTGGAAAGCCAAGAATATAACGATGATCACGATCGCAGCTTAATCAGAGATGCCGATCTTTTTATGAGCGCTGGCTTAGGATCATCTCAACTGGTTAGTAATCCATATTTGGATTACGAAACTTTGGATGAAAGTGATATAATAAATGGCTTAGATATGAGCGAGGCGTTACGCAAGGATTCGAGAAAGAAGCTGTATTCCGACTCTGATCTAATCTTATATGAACAGCAACAAATTCGCGCAAATAATGCTCGCTGCGAACTAATGAAGGAATTCATAAATGGTAGACGGGTTTTAAAGGAAATAGCATCAGGAACCCCTCAAACTCAAACTGCTCGAAAATGCACGAATTTCGGACAATCAACAGGGGACTTGGATAAAATGAGGCAGTCGTCAAATACTGAGATGGATAATCTAATCGATGATATTAATTTTTTTCGCTTAGCCGCCTCTAAATCCGACGTCGGGTCGGATCAAGTATTGCCCATAGAGGATACTGGAGGAACGAAGGCCATAGAGATTCCCCAAAATAATAATAATGAGGTCAACGAATCCTTTTACAAGCAACTCAATGAGGCCTGTAGGGACAACGAATTGAGCTCCGAGATACTGAAGGTTGATGCCTTGTTGCATAATTCAGCAGGAGAGGCTGGTCATGGTCAGTGCCAAGCCTCATACGTTTTAATAAATCAGTCGGAGAAGGGCCTTAGTTCTTTTGATTCTGCAAAGATATCGTCAAATTCTACGAAGGAGTCGAAAAAGCATCGGAAAAAGAAACACCACACCAGCGAAATGGATATGATAAATAAATTAAAATGTATTCTAGCACAAGCTTCAACTGGTTATAATAACGACGATGTCTCCATCGATAACGAAAGTTCACATATCGAGATGACAGAGAAGCAAAATTCTGTCAATAACTTTGGCGATGACGCATCGATAATTTTAAACAATATAACAAAGAGTTTAATGGAGGAAATCAACAAGATTCCAGGTCTTCAGACACTAAGTTCAACGCAAATAAATAAACTACGTGAGACCGTTTGGAAAGAATATTCCTTTTTTCAAAAAGTCAGACAAGTTGATAAAAATCTAACATTGCTTCTGCTTAATCCGATAACATTAAGCGAGGAACTACGCTCTCTCGGCATAACGAATGTCGATGAAAAGTTTGCTTTGGTCATGAAGAAGTTCAGTAAAAATATTTACACACTGAAAAAACTCGTGGGCAGCTCTTTGGACGAACTTAAACCACGGAACGAGACGTCCCTCCTCCTAAGTTCACAGTCAGAAAGCCAGAGTGCTTGTATTCCAACCCTATTGCGAAACAACTCCGATTTAGATGAGCAACTAAAGATTCTCGAAACGCAAGAGATTGAGATAAATCGAAAAAAGAAAATTGAACAGATTGTAAGTGACAAGGAAAACTTGAAGGACTTTAGCTTCCTAACCATGCCCTCTACGAAGAACATTTACAGCGAAGATGAGTACATAAAGTCCCTGAAAAGAAGTCTGGAACGTCACAACAGTATGATGTTTTTGCTGCATTTACAAAATCCCAAGAAGCACAAAGATGATATGATCAACGATGATGTTCTTCTAATGGATGCGACTCGAGGCAGTCCTAGTCCTCCGCCACCTGCTCCCTTCGACAACCCTCCTAACTATGTGGAATCAGTAGAAGCCCAAAACGATACAAAGTATTCAAAATCCGATTCAGGATTGTCTTCAATGAGCAGTTGGTCACCAATTATATCCCCGATGGTGACAGTTGGTAAACAAAACAGTAATTATTTTTTAGAACAAAAAAATAACCAATTATATTCATTGGAAGTATCATTGGATGGGCAAAGACCCAAACCAAAAACATCTAACGATTATATAATAACGGAGGAGAACTTGAACTATATTCATGAGCTCTCAAAAAATTTACCCATATGCTCTGCTTATGAGAACAAGTCTATATTTGATGGAATAGAACAGTTTTCAACAGTTGACGAAATGCTGGAATGGGATCAGCTGAATCAGAGAGATCAAGGTATTGGCAATTCGGGAGAAAGGTTATTGCATTCCACGCGAATGCCTGATTTATTGACAAATCAAACGCCCAAACCCCTCCTGAACGAGGGACTAGATCATCTTACAAACATATCAAGATACAATACGCACCTCAATGAGGTTCAGGAACAACTTAGACGACCCTATTTGACCGATAGACTTGTTTACTATCCCTCGTCGAACTGCATCACCGATTATAATAGCAGCAATAATTTGGATTACTTGGGTCAAAGGAGGGCTAGAGATTCCTTCAAATCCAAAACTGTACCAATTCCTCCTAAGGACCAGTCATCTGTTCATGCTATGGAATGTTCTGGTGCTACGAATCCTGGAACATCGAGACGATCAGAGCTCAGATCTGCCTATCATTCGCACCAAAGCCTCCCCACAGACATGCCTACTTCGGAGAAACCAGTTAAAGTTTGGAACAAACTAAATTCTATTTTAACCGACAATCTTAAGTTAAAGAGGATAGTAAAACTGAATCGATCACTATCATTACCCGCTGAAGTTCAAAGTCAAGGTAAAAATCAGAGTCAAAATCAAAAGAAGAAACAGACACGTGGCCAGGCGGGTTCATTTCCGTTTATTTCGCACAGTCGCTCTGGAAGCGGAAGCGGAAATGGAAGTGGAAGCGGAAGCGGTAGCCAACAGCATTTATCGAAGAGGCTACAGAAGCTACCAATGCGTATCATAAAAAGAGCTACAACAGGAGCTACGTTCATAAGACGCCTGTCTCATCCCGAAGAATCTATCGGTGGATCAGACAGTGGTACTTCTGATAATTACACCCGTAACAACTCGCTTACGTCAAAAATGAATCACATAATGCGCAAGGCGAAGACGTATAAACGGCAAAACCTGCGCCTGAGCCGCGGCTGTAGCATATCGGATACTGAATTGGATAAACCTAACGACGGTGACGACTGTATTTCATTGGATAATGATAATGATGAGGGGTGTTCCTTGTACGGAATGGATATACTCGATTGCAACAATGATGAGGCTTGTGAAGTAGATAGCCAAGAGGTTAAAGACATATTCGCTGTTGTTGGTGACCTCAAGAAAATGTCGAATACTACTGCTGAGATTCCAGAGGTTCCTGTAAATGAGATAAATGACATGTGGCATAATGAAGAAAATATAACTATAAAAATGCCAGAGGTTCACTTGGAAGCAACGCCATCATCGCAACAGGCGACATGCCCTCAGACAGCCGCCTCAGTCTGTGTTGAGAACGCCGTCGAAGATGAGGGGAGTCACGTTCCAGACGACAGCTCTTTTGGTGCTGAATTAAATGCCATTCCAACATTCAAAATACAAACCACAGAAGGACGCGAAGTTGGGGGCGGAGATGGGAATCCACCTATAACCACATTCCCAACGCAGCAGCAATGGACTCTGGATCTACCCAGCAATCATATTCGAGAGGACGATGACAATCGGAGTCAGCATTCTGCGCGGACTCTGTCATCGTCGCGTCGTCAAAGCACTGAGGATAGTATCGACACGGATGACGAGTATTTTTATTATGAGCTTCGTCAGCTGGAACAGGAACAGGAAATGCAACGCCTAGCACAACAATCAGAAAACGTGAATGAACTCGTTCCGGATGACAATGAAGTTTTATTTTCGCAAATCGGTCAGTTGCTTCAAACTTCCGACGCCTTTCAGCCATTTGAATCTGAAAAGGGCTCAACAGAAAATTGTGTCAAGTATTCTCCCGATGAACACGTTAAATTGCTAATGGGTGAGGTATTTAGTGAACTGAAAAGAGTTGTTCGCTTAGAGGAAGGTGTAATCAGAGATGACAGCACTGCATCCCCATGTGTAGATGCATTTCCGAAAGTAAAGCCACATCGGGAAAAAATTTCAACTGTCTATGATATGCACAGTGCCTGGCAGGATGTCAACGGCTGTGAATTGCCGTTTACAGCCTCTGACGGGGACTCCCATGAGGAGGAAGTTGAGAGGAAAACCCAAAGGCCAAAGATAAAGAAAAAGAAGAAACGTGATAGCCAAAAGGCGACTCACGCCAGTTCAAGTTCATCGTGTCATTCGGAAAATGAAATGAAAATATCCGAATCGGAATCAGAAAAAGACGAAAATATCGAGAAATCAATCAATAAATCGTCGGGATCTAGCGAAACATCAGGTCCCGATTCGCCGGGGGAAGAGCTGAGCGATGTCAATGATGAGATGAGTAAACCCAGCATCAATGAGGACTATGCAGAAAAAGATGAAATACCTCTGAAATCCCCCGAATTACATGTTACGAATGGAACCGCAATCCCCGCTTCTTCGTCTACTCCGAAAGGTTTAAGTCCAACAAAGTCAGTTCATAATCAGGTCTCTGAGGTAGATAGTTCCCTTGCGATAGGAAATGGTAGCGCCAGTAAATGGAAGCTACTGAAAACATTAAAGGAGCGCAAAATAGAGGAGAAAAATAATCAGGAAAAGGTTAAGGAAGATGACAAGGACAAGGAAAAGGTAATCGGATGAATTATGGATACATTTTTGTTATGTTATACCTCTGACACTTTATCAGCCAATTAGTTATATAGTCTCTGGGATATACAATTTTAATACAGACTAACGACCAGACGAACATTTGGAAAGAATGCTCACATTTTCGAAATATAATAATTAAGAATATATCATATACTGAAAGATACATATATAACTCCCTGTTTTAACAATATTTATTTAAATATAAATATTATTCTTTTCAGAATGGCGGCGGAGGTGGAGAAGTGGGAATGCGTACCAATGGCCACCCCGGTGATAATCCTTTTTATAGCAATATTGACAGTATGCCGGATATACGGCCCAGACGTAAATCTATACCGCTGGTTTCGGAACTGGTAAGACATAGTCCTTTTAAATCACCTTTCTCCATCCTTCTCCAGGCGATAAATATAAATATTGATAGGTTTCATAATGATACCGTAATTTTTCTCATCAAAGTCGTTCTTGTTGATCCCGAAATAAATTATCCTTTACTTTACTTTTACATATATTCTTGTTAAAAAATGGTGGACGTTTTCAGGTTCTGAAGGTATATAACATACTCTAGAGACATCCGATTCAAAAAGTCTTAATTGTCGATTTTTTACACATACTAGTTTGGTTTTTTTTTCTTCTTAAATTTAAAATAGTAATTTTATTTTTAAATTTTAAAATTTCACTCTTATATTTAAGTCAAGTGCAAATTTTTGGCTTATTTACATATTTATGTAGTTTTGCACTGTAGTGGACTCCATGAACTTCGGCAAGCCGAATATTATATAGACTTACAGTAAACAATTATCCGTTAAGTTCTATGACACCATAATTCTGATCTGAACCCCGTTTCGACAGACGTTACTACCTGCTCTTACATATAAAACTATCTTAAAAATAGGAGGACTGGTTTGCGTAGGAACGGACATTTTTTCATTTTTTACTGCGTTGCAAACTTCTAAATTAACAAGAAAGGAAGCTAACTTCGGCACGCCGAAGTTTGTTTACCCTTGCAGATTTCTGTTCGAGCACTAGTAATTTATTCAAAATAATTTATATATATTTATGTTAAAAGCAGCGAAGTAATGCCTTCTTAAATTACATTTAGCTGTACATATTTACAGTTTTACATTTTCCCCTATATCTAGTAATCGTTTGTTTGAAAGCTATATGATATAGTCGTCAGATTTTCATAATATTAAAATCGAAATTCTAGAGTAATACAGAAATCTAAAAATATATGTAAATCTGCGGAAGGCTGAGTTTTTTTTTTTTTTTCCAAAAATGATCTAGTGGCCAAATTCTGACTGAAGTTATAATACTCTGCAAGGGGTATTACTGATTATTTACTAATACTTACTAAGTAGTTTTTAAAGTCATAAAGGATTGTTACATTGTAAGCGTTATAAATTAAAAATTAACAAAATACTAATAAAACAAATTAAATAATTAGGAGATTCTCTTTTGTTTCGTGAGACTATAAAATACTTTGCTATATCGACGTAATTACGGGAATCACAGCATATCTCTTAGTAGGATTATCAGAAGTCAGAATAAAAACGATAAAAGAAGTGAACTTCGGCTAGTCGATGTTTGTATACCCTTGTAGATTGGAATTCGATCATTAATAATCATTATTTTGTTCCAAATTACCTTCCATTCAATAAATATCGAAATAGTTCCCGTGTTATCAATTATCGAGTGTTTTAGCAGTTAAAGCCGCCCCCCTACTGTTCACATATTATATTTACAGTTACTTTTAACGATCGTTTCTATGGTAGGTTTATGATATTGTACTCCGATTTTTATCAAACTAAAAAGGAAATTCTATGACGACTTCTTTACTCCTTCCCTGACTTAAAACTACAACTTGGAAGAGGGCAATTAAACAAAATCCTTCGTTTAAGTTGTGATAAATTGTACTTTCAAACCCGTTAAAAATATCCTTAAGATCGGTTAAGTAGTTCTCGATATTTATATACCCTTGCAGGCTATTATAATTTCAGTCAGAAGTTTTCAACGCAGTAATGGACTCATTTCCGACCCTATGAAGTATATATATTCTAGATCAGGATCAACAGCCGAGTCGATCTAGCCATGTCCGTCTGTCCGTGTGTCTGTCCGTTTCTACGCAAACTAGTCTATCAGTTTTGAAGCTCTCTGAATGAAACTTTGCAGGTAGTCTTCTATATACTTTTACTCCGCAGGCGACCCCGGATAGTGCCACATATATTGAACGTGGTATAGTAAGAATTGATGAAAATTTTGCTCATCAGAGTATGGAGTCAATACAATTACATTAAAATTTGGGACAATCTGTAACAGCCTAGAACATTATATAGCCCTTAGTTTAATTTTTATTTATATGCCGATTAAATAAGATTTTGGTACCCCTTAAGGTACAGGTTGATGATTTTGTATTCTTTTAATTAATTTTAATTACGGCTAACAGCCACAGCTACAACTTCCGGATGATCGATGTGATCTGTTGGGTTTGCATGAAAGTAAACAGTTGACGGTTGGTAGATCACAAAAGAAAACTTGAACAGCTTGCCATGCATAAATAGAAAACATCTAAAACACAGCGAAATATCCCAATCGAAAAGATGCGGCTCCATGAAAATAACAATAGCTAGTAATTAAGAAAGGAAACTGAAAAAGATTTTGCACTTTTTAACTTTTTAACATGTTATATTTTGTTAATTTGTATTTGCATAATGCCTGTTGAAGCTTTGAAACATAATACAATATGGAAATAATTGTAATTGCAGTAGATAGTTGAGATTCTTAATCTCTCATTTGTTTTGAATGTTTCGTTAAGCAAACGCTTCTCAATAGCAATAATAAAAGTACAACATTTTAAATATAACCCCGATATAACCCTTGGAAGGCTCATAATATATTTACTGCTTCTCAGACGATGGCTGCTACCAAGCGAAATGCAGGACTCACATCAGCTGTTCCCCGCGCCACGCTCAATGACGAAGAATTGGTAAGTCATTGCATATTTTCATATTTTGATAATTAAGCTAATAACTAAACAAATATCAAAAATATATATGTAAGTTTAATTTGAGACCTGCTTGTTCGATGTAAGTCTTATTTATTTTAGATTAAGATTAGAGAGGAAAGTAGGGTTGTTCTCAATTACCTATTATAGATTTAGATAATATTCCTAGTTCACTCTTCGTTTTTGTACAATTGCAAAATATTTAACTACGTTTCATGTCCAACATTTAATTAAATATTTATCACAATAGAAAATGCACGTATACAAAAAGGCACTACAGGCCCTCATCTATCCGATATCTTCGACAACGCCACATAACTTCCTACTATGGACTGCCACGTCGCCAACATATTGCTACGAGTGCGAAGGTCTGCTGTGGGGAATAGCACGACAAGGTGTCCGATGCACCGAATGCGGTGTAAAGTGTCATGAGAAGTGCAAGGACCTGCTAAATGCTGATTGCCTGCAGCGTAAGTTATTGTTATATTGAGCTAACTTTAAGATATAATTTAAAATCCACGTTTATAATCACAGGCGCTGCCGAAAAAAGCTCGAAGCATGGTGCCGAAGACAAGGCCAACTCCATAATTACCGCCATGAAGGATCGCATGAAGCAGCGAGAGCGAGAGAAGCCTGAGATATTCGAACTTATTAGGTAATATTTAAAAAATTAATTTAATTTGAAACATTTCACTATTGAATGATTATAGTAATAGGACGTTTTCAGTCATTCTCAATATTTAAAGTCGAAGTCAGTTAGTTAGTTACGCTTTACAGAGGATAACGACAAAGAAAGTCTATTGTATATGGAGGCACCATGTTTCTCTGATCTACGTCAACTACTGAATTAAATTCGTCTGTGTAGAGTACCAGTGTGCATACACTTATCTATATCTAACAAAAATCGAAATGAAAGTATTAGCGTAAAACTTAGAATAAAATAAATGAAAGCCAACTTCGGCAAGCCGAAGTACATATGGAAATATGCTTTAGAATATTTTCTTTAAATTCTGAAATTTCCGAATTTCTGAAATAATATCAAGTTACATTTTAAATAATATGAAGCGATGTTTCTTAAAAACTGAAAAAGATTTGTATTCTACAAATTTTCATATTTTTTCCTATGATATAGTAGACTGATTTCCATAAGGCTAAGGCTAATATAGTCTCCTGATCCGGTCGTTGAGACTTATATAATAGTGAGCGTATACATATGTATACGTAAAAGTCTGCAAAGTTTCATTCACATAGCTTTAAACTGAGAGACTTATGTTCGTATGTTCAAAAACTTTGAGAAATTACCAGAATAAAATTATTTAATTGTGCCTCCATATAAATAACTCAGGACGACATATTTTAGAACCAAGAAACAGGATATACTTTTCCGAAGGTACTTGATGCGCTGAGCTCGAAACCTAAATTAGTATTAAAGTAACACACAACGCGCTTTTTTAAATTTTTGGTTAACATATCTCAAAATCCTGATGTATCCAGAATCTGAGATTGGATTCGAGGTTAGAGCATCAATTACATCCATAAAAGTATATGCAAGTTGTTGGTTTTGAAGCTTTTTTCAAATTATGTCCTCCTGTGTGATCTATGTTTAAAATCAAAGAATTAGTCCAAATTTTGTATGGCATCATATTCCATCATCCACCATAGAGCCGTATTCAGCGTAGAGGAGAAGAGTCATACCGGCCATATGAAGGCGGTTAAGCAAAGCGTATTGGACGGCACGAGCAAGTGGTCTGCCAAGATAGCAATCACAGGTTTGAAAATAATAAATAAATACGAAATTCGTTTAAATTAAGTACAAACTAATCGTCGTATTTTTCTGTTGTCGGTTTGAAAGTAAATGTGTATGTGAATGTATATTTGCAATTTGAATGACGACACACAGCTGTATTACTTATTAATCTACTAGGAATATGTGCGTGATTAAATGTATTTGGATGTTAATTAATTTGATACAAGCAGATATGATATGTGCTATGCATGTATGTAACAATGAAATTCACATATATATGTATTTATAACAAAAGCTTTGCAGTTTAATAACAGAATGAAACTGATACAGCATGATTACAGTCTTAGGTTTGGCCTTGTCGGTTCTATTTTATATGTGAGTTTCATTTTAAGACTTTTATATAATATACAAAAATACCACAACACAAGATAAAATAAGAAATGATAGGGTATTTATTTAAACTTAAATTACATTTTTCTAGAGAAGACAATGGGATTAGATCGTCGAGGAATAAGTCATTTAATTAGATTTTGTAGGAGTACACCTCACCAAAATGAATTAAAAAATACATATGTATATATACATATATATATATATATATCAAATTTAATTTAAGGATGACATTCGGTGTGGATCCAGACACACACATAGATTCATTAGAACAGGCTGAGCACGCAACTGTTGAGGGAACATCTAAATGGTCATGCAAACTAACAATCACAGGTACACACAACTACTAAAAGTCCTAGAACCCTTTCTTTTATTACAAAATTAAGTTATTATTTTTTTATTTGGCATTCCTAGTTTCCCAAATTGTAATACTGAAACATAAGATACCCTTAATACTGCTCTTTATATGCAGTTTGACTTAATCAGTAGCTTTACTACACCATTTTTTTTACTTAATATATATATCTGTAAAGTTGTCCAGTCTCTTATTTGAAATATCTACACTCCCACTCTTGCTTGTTATTATAGCTAATCTATGTATATGTATTTCTATATATTCATATATCTATATCTACAGTTTAAAAACCCTTACATGATTCCATTATTTAGTGAGTTTATGTGTATATTTTTATGTGTTCCTATATTAATTTCAATTTTATTTTACATTTCGCTCACCACATAGCTTACACTGTACTCTACTTTATCATATCTTTATTTGTTTGCTAAATCCTTTACAATAGACCAGCGAAAAAATTGAAAATCGATAATAAATCGATTTATACTATCGACAGCTATCCTTAATCTTTTAACGGATGTATGATATTTTTCGCGTCATGAATTTTTGATATTTCTAAAAATGTTATCCAATCCTATATCGACACACAGTCCATCCGTGTAAAACAGTAAGGATTTTACGCAGATGGAAAATTCCGATTTCCACAGAGCTCCAACTCCATACACAATCCGATAACCGGATCGCAAGACCTACTCGAAATAAAGTCAAAATAGTCGATTTATATGAAATTAAAAATTAGTAATTCGAGACATTTTGGGGCAGGAATACTTTCCTGTAAACACCGATGAGTTTCTTGGGCCTACTTTTAAATTTGGCGCCTTCTAGATTTTAATCGATCCCTGCCATTTTGCCATCAAATTTACACCGACAAAGAAGAAGTCGGAGTTTCATCGAAAAACTACCGCTTGACTATCGGCAAAACAAGTCTATGAATTCGGATGAAGATCGAAATGATAAATTTCGGAAAGGTGAAACTTTGTGGATCATAACCCGTTCATCGAATGCATGATGGTAGATAGATCTCTGTGGGAAGAACCTATAACATAATATCTTACTTCTATTTTTCCACGTTTAAAATTAATTCCAAATAAGTTGTCCCTTTTACGCATCTATTTTCAAATGCTCTGAGAATATTTTCGTTTCCTTGTTATGAAAAGAGGTACTTTTTATATGTCTTATAGTCTCTATATATGTACAAAGGGGTTTCTAAGGACTTTATCATATTATTTGGATTAATAATACTTTATGGGCTCAAGAATTGTGGCCTTCGTTAAGCGGAATTTCGTTTTAATTTAGTAATTTTTTTTTGCTTTGAATTAATCAATTGATTTCCTTATAGTTCAATTTAACTTAACACTTTTATTTAGTTTACTAAATTGTATAAATTATTGTACATAAACTTGTCAGAGTGGGCCCTTTCTTTCACTATACCTAAAGTTTTGTTAACATTCTGTATGTATTTTTATCAAATATAAACTATGATTATTAATACTCTTATTCTTTTTCCCGTTTCAAAAATGTGTAAATACAAAACTAAATAAGTGTTTTTCCGTTGTTAAACACTGGTACATATCCACAAAAACACTTACCGTTGTGTCACACCTGCATCTCTCTTTCTTACTGACGCAATGATCATATGTACATATCTGTATATACTTATGTATTAAATGTTATTTGTATGTATGTATGTGCATACATATATGTACACATGATGTATGATAATGTCAGGCAGCACTGCACTGTTTTTTTGCGCTGAAACCTGATATTGTGTAAAGAACCAAGTACTTAAAAGACATCCGTTTTTTCTCTTCTTCTTTCTCCCTTGAAAATCAATTGTAAACACTGAAAAAAATCGAAACAAAACTCAAATTAAAAAAAAAAAAACATAAATAACAAAATAAAAAATATTACAACGAGCCCTATTCGTTTCAAACTCCACAAAATCTATAAATAAAATTGAATAAACATAAAATTAATAATGAAAATTGATCTGAAAAATACTTACGAAACATTCTACCAATCGGTTTTTGGCAAACACATATAATTGGGTGCTTTTCGGATGGATTATGGTGTTGGAAACGAAACGAAATTGATGTACTCTAATTGACGTGATTTGAATACAGTGATTTGTGCTCAAGGCCTGATAGCGAAGGATAAAAGCGGTACCAGTGATCCATATGTGACGGTGCAGGTTAGCAAGGTGAAAAAAAGAACGCGAACTATGCCGCAGGAACTAAATCCTGTGTGGAACGAGAAGTTTCACTTGTGAGTACTCGACATGTCCCCAAAAAATCCCCAAAAAGCCTATTCAGTTTTATAGCCGCCCAAACTCACAATCTAAATATCTGATTTAATGATTTATTTCAATTTTTGTTGTTGTTCAACACACACTTCGAGGAGCAGGAAATGCGTGAACACAATGTTGACATAAAGCTGACCTACAGTTGACCCTTTTACCTATCGAAATTTATATGGTTATACATCTATGTACATATATATAGACATAAATGTGTAAATCTATATTTAAGTATAGTTCCTCGAGCTTATGCCGCCGATTTTATTGACTTGATTTGTATACCGTTGCAGGGTATTATAATGTAGGTCAACGCAAACTTCGACTGTATAAAGTATATCTATATATTTTCTTGATCAGCATCAACAGCCGAGTTGATTTACTAGTGTTTGTCTGTCCTTTTCTTCGCAGACTAGTCTCTCTCATATTTTGAGCTTTCTATATACAACTTTGTTAGTCTTCTCTGTTCTATTCTATTCTCATTAGTACTAGTATAATAAGGCAGATACATATATCTGGCAGAAAGATCGAACAATGTATTATTGTGAGATTTTTTAAAATATCAGACAATTAAGAACCGTTAATGTAAAAGAGAATTTTGATTTGATCAAAGGTGCAATCTGTCGATATCAACGAGAGCCTAGGAGAATTGGAAAAAGTTAAGCGTGTTTACATATGTAAGCATTCATATTTCTCCAGTTAGGTTTTTTTCTTATTTGATCAAAATGGATCGATTTTCCATGATCAAATTAAAAACTGCAAGGGTATACAAATTTCGGCGTAAGCTTCCCTTTTCTTTATTTGATACCACAAATAAAATGTTTAAGATTTCAAGAAAACTTACAGCGACCCAGAAATGATTAAGTATCAAATGTAATATTTGGAAATCTTTTAAACTTGTATAATCGTAAAGAAAATGTACAGTTCTTGTCTATCTTGTCTATCCTATTCATATCGATTTCTCAAGCTAGGACGCGTTTCCCTTTCGGTGTTTTGCAAGGAAAACTCGTTTCCAAAGGGTGCAAGCCGATTCCCTTTAGCACGTATAATGCGTTGAATCATAGAACTGCCCCACGACCGATATATATGCACTTGTTTTCAATTGTTGTGAAATCTGATTTAAAATGATCTTAATTAATTGTGGTTGACTGTATACACAGCGAATGCCACAACTCCTCCGATCGCATTAAAGTGCGTGTTTGGGACGAAGACAACGATCTTAAGTCGAAGCTACGTCAGAAATTAACACGCGAATCGGATGATTTTTTGGGTCAAACTATAATTGAAGTGCGGACGTTATCCGGCGAAATGGATGTGTGGTATAATCTGGAAAAGCGTACTGATAAGTCGGCGGTATCCGGGGCGATTCGACTTCACATATCGGTGGAAATCAAGGGGGAGGAAAAGGTTGCTCCATATCATGTTCAATATACCTGCCTGCATGAGAACCTCTTTCATTATCTTTGTGAGGAGAACACGGGAATGGTGAGTTCGAACTTCTAATATAAAAAAAAGGATAAACAGTTTGTCACTATTAACGATTTAAGGTCAAGTTGCCAACGCAAAAGGGAGATGAAGCTTGGAAGCTATATTTCGATGAAATTCCCGAGGAGATCGTAGACGAGTTCTCGATGCGCTACGGCATTGAGAACATCTATCAGGCAATGACGCACTTCCATTGTCTGTCCGCAAAATATCTGTGTCCCGGAGTTCCTGCTGTGATGAGCACTTTGTTGGCCAACATTAATGCATATTATGCTCATACGACTGCCTCTTCAGCTGTTTCTGCCAGTGATCGATTCGCAGCAAGCAATTTTGGGGTAATACTTCCAACTAGATTTCAGGCGGAAAAACATCGACGGAAACGATCAATTTTGATGATCAATGAGGGTTTTGAAACTTGGGACGAAGGTCCAATTTGAACACATACGTATATACTAGAAGTGGTAAAAATATCAATATACCCCTACTTTACTGTACGTATCACACTTAGCGTTAAACGTTTGCGTAATTTTTAAAAAAAATTCTATATTAAAATTAACCATATTTTCGACATATATTGAGCGGTATGCAATATATAACGTAATATTTTAAAATTTCTATATATATATACATATATTGAGCGGTATGTCATATGCAATATATAATCATAATTTTTTATTTCATATCGGACTTTGCCTCTCTATATACATTCGTTACAATTATTACGTATTGAACATTTAAAAACCTTGATGTTTTTCCCACTCTAATTCGAGATTTGATTAAATAAAATAACACGGGCAAAAGCGGAAAATATACCGAAAATTACTAATCTGTATACTTTATATATTCTAAATGTATCGTTATGTTTTTAGAAAGAGAAATTCGTCAAGTTATTGGATCAGTTGCACAATTCTCTTCGCATCGACCTATCTATGTACAGAAACAACTTTCCTGCATCTAGTCCGGAAAAATTAATGGACCTCAAGTCTACAGTTGATCTATTGACCAGTATTACATTCTTCCGCATGAAGGTAAGTTAATCAATGTTAATTATAGTGAGTAAATAAATTATGTTAAATAATATTTCAGGTACAAGAACTATCTAGCCCGCCAAGAGCCAGTACAGTGGTAAAAGACTGTGTTAAAGCCTGCTTAAGATCTACATATCAATTCCTATTTGAGAACTGCTATGAGTTGTACAACAGAGAGTTTCAGGTAAGACTAGTACCATAATAGTGCAATTTCATTTCCACAGTAATAATAGAGCAATATAACAAATCGACCTTCAGTTACCAATTTTTTCTGCAATATTTTTCAAATAAATCGATTAATTATATATTATAATCATATATTACCGATGCTATATAAGAAGAGATCAATCAATCACAAATTGTTTAATGCTTACCATAGTTTTTGATGATAAATATTTCAATTATATGATACATCAATATCAATTTTCACTTACATATGTATATACATAAAAATGTTTATGCATATAAATGAAATTTTTTCGATTAAATCGATTCGTAGAATGCATGTCGATATAATTGGGCAAAAATGTAATTAGTCGACTATATAATCGATTATTTAGTATTTAGACAAATATCTTTATCACGCTTAAATAAAATGGTAAAGCGTAGTAAAAATTTTGTATGCGACAAAAAATCATATAAAAAGTGGCTGGAAAAACTTTGTACTTTGTCGCTTTATCGGTTACTTAGATAATCAAAGATTTATTTTTGATTAAAATTTGTTCTTGTCGGCGACGGCTTTGGCGCCTTCGGTGTTTTGGCTTCAGGATTTATCTTATGTTAGAACCAGGCTTCAACAATGAAAGGTTGCAATTCAGAAAATTTTAATACGTTCTCCGCAGTCTGTGGAAGTATTCGTGCATTAATTTATGTGGAAGATCATAAACTAATATAAAAAAATTGGAAATTCATGAATAATTGTTCTCTAACAAAGAGAGCGAATACCCCAAAGAGTAGAGGCTCTTAGAAGCTTCTAAACAAACTAGAAAACACAGACAGCGTTTCTCTGGCATACTCCGAACTTTGGCGCCTTCTATATTTCTCTCGTTCCATGCCATCTATGTTTACATTTTCGTAGTGAATGGTCAAGTTTTCACTGATACGAAGAAGAAATCAGAGTTGCACCAAAGAACTATCGTTAAAAGAAGATCATCAAATTCAGATGCAAAACGGATGCAGAACAAAATAAGAATTTCGGAACGGCAAAGCCTTATGGAGCATACATTAAACTTACCCCAGATTACCCAGATTTTTTATGTTTTGGATGAGCCAAAGATGTTCGATCAGCTGTTATCGTATGGAGGATGGAGATGTAGCTTTGTGGGAATCGGAGCCTCACATCAGCGAAAAATCCCAACTGATTCACTCTGATGGACCCTGTGGGAAGACAGTTTAAAGTAAAAATTTATTGTATTGATTGATTTATCTGATCAAAAACAATATAATATATGGGGTGTTAGTATCTATAGAACCTACGATTATAAAGAAAACCATTGTTGGAAACAATGTTTCCACAGCTCAAAAAAAAAATTTATATTTAAATTTTTTGTTGTTTTTGAATTCCCATTTTACAACCACCAACAGGTTGATCCCAACGAAGCGAAGCGTGCTCCGGATGACCATGAGCCTAAGCTGGATAGCGTTGACTTCTGGCACAAGTTAATAGCTTTGATCGTATCGGTCATTGACGAAGACAAGAACAGTTATGGCACAGTCTTGAATCAATTTCCGCAAGAACTTAATATTGGCCAGGTGAGCGTTTGCCTAGTTTACATTAAATTGAAATTTATAAGATATTTGGAGGATAGAGTAGGTATATGTATATGTATAACATCAGGTTAGAGGAAAAAATACAATAATAAATGTATTAAATACGCTTCTTATCCCTTGATAACAATAGCTATCAGCATCTTCCATGTGGCACCTCTTTGCCGTGGACATGAAGTATGCCTTGGAGGAGCATGAACAGCATCGTTTGTGCAAATCATCGGCCTATATGAATCTCCATTTCCGGGTAAAATGGCTCTACAGTAACTATGTTAAAGAGGTGCCACCCTATAAGGGGGCTGTCCCTGACTATCCCGCCTGGTTCGAGCCATTTGTGATGCAGTGGCTTAATGAGAACGACGATGTATCATTGGAGTATCTTCATGGCGCTTTCAAGCGAGACAAAAAAGACGGGGTGAGGCAGTTTCCAAATTATTACAAAATTAAATATTTCGAATACATTTTTTTTTTAAATTTTAAACTAATATATTTATTCTCTATACTTGCAGTTTCAAAAGAGCAGCGAACACGCGCTTTTTTCAAATTCGGTTGTCGACGTTTTTACACAATTGACGCAATGTTTCGATGTTGTTAGCAAACTCGAGTGTCCTGATCCAGAAATTTGGAAACGTTACATGAGGCGTTTTGCTAAAACAATCGTAAAAGTGCTAATTGCATATGCGGATATTGTTAAAGTCGAGTTTCCCGAGCACATGAAGGATGAAAGAATCGTGAGTAAAATACAAAAGCTAACGAAGGACTTTTATGTATTTATATATTTTACCTTGTTTATATCTAGGCCTGCATCCTTATGAACAATATTCAACAACTAAGAGTGCAGTTGGAGAAAATGTTCGAGTCGATGGGTGGAGATAAGCTTGAAGAGGACGCAGCTAACATCCTGAAAGAATTGCAACAGAATCTAAATTCGGCCCTGGATGATTTGGCTTCACAATTCGCCATCAGGTAGGGTTAAACAAGGATCAGTGCTCGTAAATAACCAAAATGAATGCTCTTCGGTTTTTCCGGAGACTTCTCAGTTGAGTTAGTAAAAGTATCACTCTTTCCATATTAACTTAAACGGATGATACCTGAAGAGCAAATAGTATTTATGAGCTCGGCTGAGCACCATGTGAAAATACTCAGAATATTTAGTACATATTTTAATACATGAACTTTCCAGCTTGGAGCCCCGCATCACGCAATCTGTTCGTGAACTTGGGGATATGTTACTCTCCATCAAGGGAGGAAGTGCCTTGGCACCTGGCAACCAAGCGGCTCAGCGCAACGCCGTCGCCGTGGAAGCCGATGAGGTGTTAAGGCCGCTTATGGATCTACTGGATGGCTCTCTAACTCTCTACGCACAATCGTGTGAGAAAACCGTACTGAAGCGATTACTCAAGGAGCTCTGGAAGATTGTGATGCGAATATTGGAGAAGACCATTGTCCTGCCACCGATGACTGATAAAACGGTTACTATTTTACTTTGCTTTGTTACTAGTACAACCCTGTTGTACCCTTGTGAAGCGTATTACGATTTTAGTCAGAACGCAGTGAAGAGACATTTGCGACCTGCTTCCATCTAACCACACCTTTCTGTCAATTTGTCCGCTTCTACGCAAACTAGTCTCTATGTTTTAGAGCTCTGTGAATAAAACATTCAGGTTGCCAGCTTCCTATAGCACGTAATATATACAGACATATGTATGTCGAAACGGGACTAATTTGACCGATTTCTGGCCATTTTTAATTATTTCTGAATTATAGATATTTTCTATACAGATCAATAAAGAAAGCTAACTTCGGCACGTCGAAGTAGAAGTAGAAGACTAACTTCAAACATTCATTCAGATACTTTAAAACTGAGAGACTAGTTTGCGTAGAAACGGACAGACGGACATCGATAGATGATGCTAATCAAGAATACATATACTTTATATGGTTGGAGATAACTCCTTCACTGCGTTGCAAACATCTGACTAAAATTATAATACCCGCCAAGGGTATAAAAAAATAAATGAAAAATGATAGATGTTCGTGAACTAAACAACTAAACTAAACACAGTTGCCGAGTGTAACTGCGTTAACAGAAAGGGCTTATAAACCTCAGTTACTATAATGTTTTTATAAAATTCTTTACTTAGATGATGTTTAAGCACCTTACGGACAACGCAAAGAATCTGGCATCTAATGCCAAAATCGAGGACATGGGCCGATTGTTCAAGTCTCATATGGCGGGTAAACAGGATGTTAAAAGTGCGCTTAGCGGTGTTATGGACATATCAAAAGAAGTGGAAAAGAACTTATCGCCAAAACAGTGTGCCGTGCTAGATGTTGCCTTAGATACTATTAAACAATACTTCCACGCCGGTGGCAATGGACTGAAAAAGACATTTCTTGAAAAATCATCCGAACTGCAGAGTCTACGTTACGCACTCAGCTTATACACGCAGATGACAGATACATTGATAAAGACCTTTATATCCAGTCAAGTTCATGAGGGTAAGTGCAAAAATATACAGCTACTTCTTACATTACGTATAAACATTATTTTCTACGATAATGATTTTTTAGAATAAGAACTTACTCGATTTCGATAGTTAGGTTCTGAGCAGAGCTCAAATTTATCAACTCATACATTTTTGATGGCCTTCGTAAGAGACGGGCTGTCAAAGTATAAAATATTTAATCTTTCGATTGTCCCTCTTCGAGGCAACCCATGCTAAGAAATACTTATAGCCGATAAAATGAATTAAATGAATAAAATAAAGGAGAAGTCGTATGATTTCTATAAACAAGACATGGCGGAAGAAATCATGTTCTGTGGTCTTTACTGTTGTCATTGTACACTAAACCGCAATCCATCTTGTGCAGAATGTTTAAGATATAGGTGCTAACAAACAAACATAAATGTCGTATATCCCTTATAATAGATTTTCTGTTTTCATTTCCAAAATAAAAAACAATTTTGAAAAAGAGATTCGTGTTCAGAGAACACAGTCGATTCGATTTCAATATCAATATATCAATATATATATTGTATTCATTACTAATGATCGAATTCCAATCCGTGCCGAAGTTAGCTTCCTTTCTGGTTCTTATTTGTAAGAAGATACATAGTAATAATACATTGTAAGGAGATACATAGATCACGGTGTGTTCTTGATGAACGCATTTACTATACGTCTTTCTTGATCCTCACTTTTGTATAGCTTTTAATTCTCTTAAAATAATTTCAACACAGAGGGTTATTCTCACCGTATTTATTTTCATGTTTTCCTAATGCAGTTGATCCTGAAAACGCCGAGGAGAGTGTCGGCGAAATTTCCGTTCAAATCGACCTATTCTCGCATCCAGGCACCGGGGAGCACAAAGTCAACGTTAAAGGTCAGTTTAGAGCAAACCGGAAACTGTCATAATATTAACTTTTCGCGTCTTTTCAAGTGGTGGCTGCCAACGATCTGAAGTGGCAGATACCATCGGGGATGTTCAGGCCATTTGTGGAAATAAATCTCATTGGGCCGCATCTGCAGGAGAAGAAGAGGAAGTTCGCCACCAAGTCGAAGTCAAACAATTGGTCGCCCAAGTACAACGAGTCCTTCAGCTTGTAATTATATTCATTGATTTACCTAAAAATTGATATTTAACCATCAAATTATAATCCATCCCAGCACCATTGGCAATGAGGAGCAGTTGGATTTCTTTGAGCTGCACATATGTGTGAAGGACTATTGCTTTGCCCGCGATGATCGACTTGTGGGGGTTGCTGTAATTCCACTGAAAGATATTTCCGAAAAAGTATGTAAAAATAGGGTAATAAACCTATGAGTTATTTTAAATTTCCTAACCAAAACAGGGTTCTGTGGCCTGCTGGTTGCCCTTGATGCGACGCATTGAAATGGATGAAACGGGCTGGACAATTTTAAGGATATTGTCACAACGTAATAATGACGAGGTGGCAAAAGAATTCGTTAAACTCAAATCGGAAATACGACAAGAGCCAACAATGGGGACTTAAATAACTCTAGAGTGCTCTTTTCCTGTAAACTTCTGAATAATTTTTCGTTTTCCAATTTCTTTTGAATTTTCGTTTTCATTTAATATTCCGATTACTAATAATAACCTAGCTAAATCCAATTGTATGCATACACATATGTATAACCATAACACACGAAAATATATACTTCCATAACAATTTTGGGACTAGAGCTTACGAAACATTAATAACATTATCGATACCTCTGATGATTTGGTTTTGGTCCTGTTAATATCAGATCTAAACAAATCCATTTTAACATCGATACTTTTTCCAGATTCGCTATATTCATTCAATTTTATTTAAATCCCCGAATCTTTTACTCTTACTCCTCAAATAAATTGATTAAAATTAAATTTTTCTTTTAAATCTTTTTTTTTTTGAAAATGTTCTTGCGGATATTGACGTTTTGAAAGCTCTAGCTAAGTTGTTATACAATAGGAATTATTGTCAGCGATGCTGGCTGAAACCTTGATAAAATTTAAATTTATTTTGCTCACTCATATAGATGCAAAATGCAACAAATAAATACAAAATGATATATTAAAATATTAAATACAAGAGTGATCCATCCGTTTAAATTCGTACATTTGTACATAACATAAATAAAAATAATAATAAAATAATTTAATTTAATTTATAATAAAAACCATGTTCATCTGTATATTCTAAGCGACACCTACATTGCACACATTCCTATTTATGTAAATAAAGTACCTGTATAAATAAATAAATATAAATTATATAATTCGTGAACATCTGTTAAAGATAAATATATCTTGATATTATTGTGAAATCTCTGAAACCTTTCTTTCTCTTGCGATAAGTATATATCAGGCTAAACTTTGGATAATACGTAAAATAAAATAATTTTCTTGGCATTGTTTCTTTTATTTTTAAGTGTTACAATTTAAGGGGGTCATCACGTGTGATTTTTTATAAAGCTTTTTCCACGACAAGTAGAGGGAGCTTTATGTTATTATCACTTAGTAACATATACTGGGGTGCTCATAAGTAATTACACAAATTTACAATTCTGTGCACTTTTATTTGTAATTCTTGTTGTAAACCAATTTCCCTAAAATTTTCTTTATTGCGTCTTTTGATCTATCCAGAAGCGAATGCTTAAACTCAATTCCAGCCAATTGAAAGCCTTCATCGATGCCAAAGCTAATGTTTCTAATTATTAATAAATTAACTTACAGCGTTTTTGCTAAAAAGAATATTAAAATTGAATAGAATTAAATTTAAGATATAAACAATTTATGTGTAAATCTGACACTGTACATCCATCTATTCTTTTATTTCTAGCATTTTCATATGAACCGTTTACTTTTGCTTTCCTTTTCGACTTGATCCTGAATGGATAAATCTACGCGATACAGAAAATTTCAGGAAAATTGGTCAACAACAACAAGAATAACAACTAACAGAAGTTTGACGTGAAAATAGGTCACTGTGTAAATACTCTGTAGTTCAAGAGTATAAATAAAAATTTAAATTACTTTTACTTTAATTTTTAGATTGACAATATGTGCCACACCCACCCATAAATTTGTATCTAAGAAAATAAATTATGGAAAAAAATATTTCATACCTTTAAGCTTTTTTGTTATTGATTAATAAGATAACAATATTATTAAACAAGAAGAGAAGCTAATTTCTGCATGCCGAAGTTTTTATACCCTTACAGATTGCAATTCGATCATTAATAGTTAATGGTTATATCTCAAAATTTGATAAAAATATGATTAGAATTGAAAAAGTTACAAATTTTAATTGTATTAATTTCTCGATCTTTCCTATTGCAAAAAAAGTCAAAGTCAGTCAAAGTATATCGAATTAATTCCTAGTGATCGACCTGCAACCTGCCAGTTATCTTCCTTTCCTTTTTGTTGCAAACAAAGCGTATATATTCTACAAAAAATATCCTAAATTCGGAGTCCTTGGAAATTTCTTGCCGGATAGGTGTGGTTTAAAAATTATATACTAATGAATATATAAGAAGACTAACTAATTTACATACTAACTTCGACACGCAGAAGTTTGTCAGAGATTATAAGTACCTGATGAGCATACGAGGATAGTTAGGCGCTCATTTGAGGAAAAGGCCAGAGGGCTGGACTGGCTTCTTAAGGCAAATAATCACCTGAGCCTGCCAAGTAAGGTCCGGATATGCAAGTCCATACTTGTCCCCACTTGGAGATATGGGAATCAAGTTTCCTAGTCTTCCAAAACAAGTTCCTGCGGAGAATTACTGGTGATGAGTGGTTCATCCGTAACGAGCGAGGGACCTTAAATTTCCCTTGATTGGGAATATTCTCAATGAACAAGCCAAACACTATAGGAATAAGCTCACGTCACACCCAATTATCCTTGCCAGGAGACGTGCGTCTCACCGGACTCGAGAAAGACTCAAAAGGATTCATCCCTCGGACCTTCCAAGGAGAAAGATTTATTAAACACTGTTTAAACCCCCTGCCACTTCCTACACCCATTTACCCCACTTAAACCCCCTTACACTTTTGTAAATTTCCAATGAACTTCTCCTCTCACTATTGTTTAAGTTGCTACACTACAGTAACACATACAATAATAACTAATTCCAAAATGTAAAAAAAAATTTGAAAACTTTACTTTTACTTTTCTAAAAATTTTTTGAACGTTCCTATGGCAGTTAATACGTTGTAAAGGTATATAAACTAAAGAAGAGTCCTGCAGATGTATATGGTAAAATGGACTTGCCTGTTGGTGCTGATCAGAATATATTACTTTTTTATTGAAAGAATATATCTATTATCTGATATATAAAGCGATAGTATTGTAAATACAAACCTCGAAAACTACCTTAATAATTAAACAGTCCATTATTTTAGTAAATTTTTTATTTATTTCCCTAAAGATTAATAACACAGGTCGACAAAATTCGAACTTTTTTTACCGAGGCTAAAAGTAACTGATTTTGAAAGCACATTCCCAGTTCAAAATTTTTCTGGTATACGTAAGGTTTGGCATTAAAATTATAGTTTTCTATACTTTAGAGCGATTTTCTGAAAATTAATACGTGATGGAAAGTTTTCCTTTTCGAATTAGGAAAGTATTAACTAAATCTTTCAAAATTAGTCACGTTTAGTCTCCATAATTTTTGCTTTTTGTCGACCAGTGTAATAGTTATCTACATAAAATACAGTGTTATTCAAAAATAAAAATAAGAAAAATATATATATGTATGTACTTTTGTCTCCCATAAATGAACAAATTAATTAATTAAAATAATTATAGTGAACGCCCGCGGCATTCGGCGTACTGCTCATATTGCTCGGAACATATGTGGTTCCGGCGGAGCATTTCAGACAATTCCTTTTCCTAGGCCTATGCTTCGACTTCGATCCATGGCAGTGAATGGCGAACCTCAACTCTTGCGCCATTTCCGAGCACAACGATTGATTTTCCGTATTCAGATTTTTCCTCGAGTTCCAACAGAACTCGAAAATGGCCACGACAACTGCCAGGGCAAGGCCACAAAGGAGAACTACGAAAACGCCGCCTGAAATATGGAAAAGTTAAGTGTTTAATTATAAACATATCATATAAGCAATTGAAACTAACCAATATTTTCCACACCAAGTGCATTTGCCTTCGACTCCTTGCTCTTGTCGTCTCGGTTGCAAACGTCGCCAGTATTCTTCCACCATTTATCGTATAATATCTGAATGATACCCTTCTCCTGTAGCTCCAAAATGGCCAGAGAGATTTTATCCCGCCAAGGGGAGCCTTTTGGTGTGGCGATACCATAACCCTTGGAGTCCAGCAAGCCTCCAATTTGCGTGAGATTACAATCCCGCTGCACAGCATAGTCCAGCATGGTGGATTCCATTAAGAACGCATAGCTGCCTTCCATCACTCGAGTTATGCCGTCTTCATATGTCTTGACAAATACGGCTGCCTTTCGATTTTCCATATAGCGCCACATCTTTTGGTAAATGCCAATTTTCGAGTCCTATAAAATTAACAAACAAAAACAATTCTTAGTGGTGAGATTCAAGTGAAGATAGCACCTTAAACTTTAAAAATTTCTGACTTCTGCTAAGAAAGAAACTAGGCATATTCTTTATGTGGTGAACGATCCAGGATAAAAACTTTATTGAAATAGAGAATATTATCACATTGAAAGGAATATTTTATTCACCAGTAGATTTATTTATTTATTTATGTTAAAAAAATACTTTTGTAACATTCACCTATACCATATATACAGTTTTACAGATTAACTATGCCAGCTATGTATGTGATATACTTTTCCGATTTTCTTAAAATTTTAAAATATTAATCTAAGAATAAATATCTGAGTAGATTAAAAATATTTTGAAAAAAAAACACGGTGATGAATGTATTTTGTATATATTATATATATGTTATATATATAATATATATATTATATATTTTATATATATTATATATAAAATATATATGATTCAGTAGTCCGGTTTTCATAAAATCTAAAAGCGAAATTCTAGAATAATACAAAATGGCTATTTTCAAAACAGTATTTCTCTGAAAATTTTCGATCGTAGAAGTTTAACTGCAGATTCTTTCAGATAGCTTTAAAACTGAGAGACTAAGCCTCTGACATGGCTAGATCGACTCGGCTGTTGAAGCTGATAAAGAATATATATACCTTATATGACTAAAATTATATATAAAAATGGTTTGCAAATTCATGCGAATTTATCCTAAAACGATTTTCAAAAGCCCATGTACATATGCACACCCTTTCGAAAATTGCGCAAAAATCAACACAAACAAAAAATGTATGGGTTTTTCTGATTCTTCTGGATCTGAATCGGAATCTGAATCGGAATCACCTTATACTTATGTATATTTACCCTGAAAAAGGTCATTGTTGATCCACCCTCCAACGTTCCGTAAGATATCTCCGTTTGTTCTGCCAGATCCGAGGCGCTTTCTATGGGTGATATCATCCGTTCGACGGTTAAGAAAGCAGCCAAGTTGGCAGTGTATGAGGATATAATTATTAGGCAAAAAAAGAACCAACAGCCACCAACAATACGCGTTGAAGTTGCCTAAAAAGATAAATTAATGCTATAGAGAACTTTTCATATGGTAAAAAAGTTTTTACTAAAAACAATTAAAACTTTTGATACGTGAAACCAACCAACGACCTAGCCCAATTTTTATTTTATACCCGGGAAACCATAAATTATGCTTATATAAACTGGTTTATAACAAAATAAACGTAATATTGGAATAAATAAAAGTGTAAGTATAGTAAAATCAAAATAAAATCGGAATGTAATAAAATTATCGAGTGGACCAAAAGACGGTAGCAAAACGATTATATCACCATAGGTTCGTAAACGCTTTATAAACGCGATATGAAGACCACAAAATCTTTATGTATCTTATGTATCTCTAGTTTTTAAACCATTTTATACACTTAGTACCTATCGGAAGTGAACAGTTCACAAACACGAATTGATTTATGTATGTCACATGCACATAGTAGAAACGAATTACTATATGTATGTAGTTTTCGTTCGGAAAATTATCCAATAATGTAAACTAACGTAAAAATAAAATATATATTTAAATGCAATGAATCTTATGAAAATAAGTATATGTGTCGATTTTAATTTCCTTTTTTTTTCAGAATTAAACATAAATTTTTTAAAATATTTAAGCTTCTGTTTTCTTATATTGCCGAAAGACTAAATATGTTTAGAAATACTGTAAAAGACCTTAAGAAGCCTTAAATCAGGGGTAGGAACAAATTAACCCTATAACACTTTGGTAACTTGGTAACCTCAATGGTAACCTCAACTTGGTAACCTCAACAACCCACCGCAAAAATCTATTTGCACTAAATAAGGAACACATGCTAATTATTAAAAAATTACATAAACAATATACACAAATGTATTCAAACGTATTTTAATTATCATTTTAATATAGCTCTCTCCTAGTCAGTTAACGTTTTTATACACTTGCAGAGAATTATAATTTCAGTCATCTCCTACCACATATATCGTATACATGTCGAAACGGGCCGGATCGAACGACTATATCAAAAAGCTGACTGTAATGAAAGTAGTAATTACTTACTTGATTTTTAACAGAAAAATATATTTTATGTGTATTGTATTAATTATTAATGACCGAATACCACTCTGCAAGGGTATAAGAACTTCGGCGCACCGAAGTAGGCTTCCTTTCTTGTTTATTATCAATTTTCAGTTACCATTATTGTTTGCGGAAATAAAATTCTTATTATTTTATCAACGTGTTATCAACCGAAAAATAAAATTAAAGTAAAAACATTCTCTTTAATAGTTTTTTTTTAAGAAATATAAATGCACATATACCTATTTACATAATCCCTAGCATATATGTAATAATTTTATACAATTTAAATCATACCGCATACATTATTAATTTAATTTAATTAAAACGTATTAAACATATCGACGCATTTCCTCGAAAGTATCGTATGTGGCTTTTTTCGAAGTTAAGATTTTAATGCAAAATTGTTAGGCACCTAATGTCTCACTACTCTGTGAAATATTATAACTTAAACCCCTATAGTTCAGATAAAAATTAAATTAAATTTATACATAAATGTTTTTTGATCGTTTTTGGATCATAAAATATAGTCGTTTGGTCCACTCGGTAATAGGTACATTACTTATACAAAACATAGAGAACATGCATAAAACGTGATCCAATTACATCAGATATACATTTAGAAATGTTATATTTGTTGCTAATAATAAAATTTGTTGTTCTTTCTTTTAATTATTTTATGCTTGTTAGCTTTTAGGCACTTTACTTTTGTTAGAATATATTGTTGATCCTACCCTAGGATATAGGTCAGAACCTTGTTGCATAAGAGCGCCAATTGCAAACCAAAAACTATTCTTTAATGTGAAATTGTTTTGTATTCGGACTAACTCCACGGTATTATCGTCCGACACATCGTATTCATCAATATTATCGTCAACCTTTGCTCCTTGGTGATCATGAAATTTGTTATCTGAATCTAAAAGTAAGTCTGTATTTTCGAACATTTTTCTTTTACTCTCGGCCAATTCCATCTGTTCATCATCGAAGCAATTGTTTTCTTTCTGAATCTCACGCAGAATGTGATCACAAGCCCTGGAGCATGGGGGCTTGGAATTGACCCATTCAATGGGCGAAAGTCGAGCTACGATCCAAATGCAGATCGATACAAATATGTATCCGAATGCTATATAAAACCATATGTCAATGGCAAGTGGATTCATGAATGAGAAAAACTTGGTCTGCGCTCGATCTGAAATCTGAAATAATAGTAACATAAAATGGTAAATAAATATTGAGGCACAGTTTGGTGATCTTGCCCCGAATGATATATAATATTCTTATAAATTAAAAAATAATACATACATACATACGTATATCTAAGTCTAGGTAACATAAAATATGTCCAGTTTTCATTGTATACCTTTGGATTAAGACCCGATCCTTGACGCAGAAACGTTCCCGTTATGAACCAAAAACTATTCGATATGGAAAACTGATTCTCCACAATATCCGTTTCCTTGAAGCATGGATGAGGGTTTTTCCATTCGTATGGCGAAAAGCGAGCCATCACAAAGAGAGCGAAGGATACTAATATATAAGCAGCTAGCACATAAAGCCATATCTCGATTGCCAATGGGTTCATAAAGGAGAACAGTCGTGTGGGCTGACTTGTCGGCACCTATATTGAATTTTTATGCTACGATATACTAATATTGCAATTGTCTATACATTTTATCAACAGCAAAGGGAATTTCTATAGAGAGGCACAATTTTTTGGTCTTGAGCCAAATTGTTCTTTAATTTCTCCTCTTAATAGGACACTCCCTCTGCCGCTAAGATAGTAAATTTATTAAATTAATATGCATGTTTTAGAGCGAACTTGTGATTTTATAGACATAAACATAATAAAAGGTTTTACCTTAAATAAGATACCAATACCCAAGTTCATAAAGGGTTTTGTAAAATCAATAACACTCTCCCGGGCGTAGTTGATGGTCATTGATGCCACAGCAAGATCTGCACGCTGTTAGAAAGAAGTATATTTTAAAATTATATTATATTATATGATTATGTATGAAATATTTCATTAGTTTTAGGTTTCAAAAGACCCTTCTCTCTAAATTTTATGCTAAATGTGTATATAAACTATTTACATTAATGATCAGCCGAGTTAATCATAAACGTGTCTGTCCGTTTCTACGGTTTGTTCGTTTTGGGTAAGGGGGATACGTATATATTTACATATGTAAACCAAAAATTTTAGCTTTAAAAAATAGTTGCAGAATATTATATTTTATTATCGAACTCACACTTCAAGTGCCTCAAATCCCTAAATAAATAAGTTGAGCAATGGCGCGTTAAAATCTTTAAAGGACATTTTCTCCAATCTTAATGCTTTTTTAAATATGTATGTTACGGACACGATTCACAAACAGTTTTGCAACATAAGGAAATGAATCCAAAAATATTATCAACATGAAATTTGGGAGATTCCCTTTAGGACTAAATCACTGAATTACTGAAAATATCGGCTAAACTTACCGGAGTTTTTATAGCTATTATAAGTAATCGCATGGCCGATTTGCTGTAATTGACCTATATTATGGTGTTTCCAAACTATTGGATCAGCTAATTTTATATTTCCGAACCAGCCTAATTTTTTACCTAAATTAAGCATAATATCCTTAAACATTTTGCCAAAAATTGATGAAGATCATGAAATATATGCGAGTGAACATGCCAACTTTCAAATTGATCCTTTGACGATTCGGACCAATAGTTGCCCGTAAATGTTCAATAAATATGTTAAAATTGTCCTAAAAATATTTCGTATTACCGTTGAAATCATAATTTTAAATCAATTACACGGGGAAAATTGTTGACGTGTAATACCTGGTAAAAAATAAAGAAATTCAATAATTTAGTCGACTTCGGAGTCATTGAGCGGCTGAAAATATCGTATAAGCAGTTTATATGGGAACAGCTGATTTCAGTTACCGGTAGTTTTAGTAATTCTGTCGTACAGGGAATCCCCTAATTATTTTTTATATGAACCTACATATTGGTAATAAAAATAAATTGTATTGTTTTTTAAGGGGGTTGGAAGTCAAAGACGATTTTCTAAGAATCAACACTCTTTCAATGTTGTATTTAATTTTTTGCCGCAATTTAATTTCAAATAAAAAATATAATAATAATTTTTGTTTTAATTGTTTAATCGTGTCCATAACCAAAGATCGATGTGCTGCGGCATATACTCTATTAGTCCGCCATTGTGTAAAATGTTGTTAAAACTCTAACTTTTAACTTTAACCTATATCCAAACGATGACTGCTCAAAAAAATGTCTGAAAAATATCAAAATTTTGACCGTTTACATGTACATATGTACATATGTTTATAACCCCTTACTGAAGTGAAGTAAGTGAAGTGTCCATATTAACATTTTTATTAGAAGTATCGTCATAAAAGTATATGTAGGTAGTCTCTATTGAAAACTTTAATTAACGAACCAGTATGATAATCCCACTATAAATATAACAGCAAATACTTGCCCTTTCCATTAACTCTTGGACAATGCCATTCCAGGAATTCGTTTCTGGTATGTAAACACCATACATATTATCGGGAACCAATTCGATTTTATATTGAAATCCAACTTGTTGAGCGATCGCTTTCAAGAGATCAATACAAAATCCCTCAAAGCGAATGTTTCCCGTTAAATTTTTATCCTCTTTAACCATTACATATGGGCGTTCCTAAAATGGTACATTTCATGTCATTAATTTACTAATCTAATACTACTAATCTAATAAATAATTATAAAAAAAATTAAATAATTACATATATAAATTGCATATAACAGTTGACCGTTATGCCTCTCCAAAGATAATTCTCATTTACCAAACCTTTGGCCCTAAAGTTTTTGGATAATATTGGAGATCTTGGAGAATAATTGTCGGCGAAATTTCTATATATTTCGCTATCAAACCAGTGTAACCATAAGATTGAAGAAAATTCATGAAAAAGGTCACACTGAAACGAACTTCCATCTTTTATTGCCAAACTTTATGAAATGAAATCAAAATAAATATAAACGCAATATATATATTACGGGAAAAAGTAAGGTGAAATTAATATTTAAATTTCCCGGGCTTAACATTTTGAGCTATCTAATACTTTCGTAAGTTGGAAGGACTATTTATTATATTTAATTATTGTTAATGACCTGCGATCTTAGACAAATAGTTTTCTTTAAGTTGTGAAAGTGAGAACCAAAAGAAAGAACTTCAAAATTAAGTTCACATGAGAACAAGGCTAAAGCGTCAACTGTTATAGGCAAGTTCGAATGTTTGGACATCGTAAGTCCGCCGATACAAATTCGCCTTCTTTTAGACATAGATTCGACTAGATAAAATATATTAAATTGCGCTATTTTAGGTCGAGTTAAGGTCGGCGGACTTAAAAATAAAAATTCAAATCTCTAACGGTAAAAGCTATATCGATCCAATTTGCTGTTTGTTTTTTACAACATTAAATAAATATTTAAATGCACAAACCTCTCTCGTCATAACCACCAAGGTAATGTTGGCAATATTCGAATCATAAAAGGCAGTCGGATCAGAAATGTTCACACCAATATCGGGCTGCCAATATCCAACCTTTTGGATTCTTTCTTGTTTCAATTTCAGGATGTCAAGTTTAAATTTACTTCGACGACCTTCCACAAAATTCACGTTACCAGTCAAGCCGTCTGATATAGCCTAAAATGTACAAATATATGTAATTATAGTTATTATAAAATTTGTTTGGTTAAAAAGTTAGTCTTTGTTGCAAACTACATTTATGTTTTGGTTTCAAAGTAACCTATTCACAATATTGCATCAGTTTGGCCTTTATATTTGATTAAATGAAAATTTTTTAGATATTGCGTCGATATATTTTGTTTTATTGCTCCATGATATCTTTAATTGTTTTAAACTATTAAATCTTTAATTTAGCAATACAAAATGTTTCATCATACCGAAAACAGTTAAGTTCGTTTCGTCACACTATACGTGTATTGCTACGAATTCATGAATTAATGCATGAAATTCGCCTCGCGCAATCACTGTATTATTATTTATATTTATTAATATTATATAAAATATGATTATTTAAATTTAATATGGCACTTACACTATTAATATGATTGTATAACGAAATTCCATCGTCCCATGTATGATCGGAAGTGCAGGATAGATTTTGTATACCAAAATTGGGTCGACGTTCATCCAAATTTAAGAAATGTAAGCCTGACGCAAACGCGTAGACGGAATCAAACATCAATGCAGACTCTGTCTGAAAATTGTGGGCGAGATTTGTATAAGAATTTATAATAAATAATAAATAAATACCTTTATATATGGTTTTCCTTGAATATTTTCCAAGCCATTGTGTTGAATTTTTTGCATTTGATCAATAACTTCAAGGTAACGCTTGCTGTTCACATCGACCAAACGAAAGGCTGTTATGTTAACGCTGTTGTAGCGAAAATCCTCCAAATCATAAGTCTCCAAATCCTGAAAGAAAATAAACCATTTTTTGTTCTAAAGCCTCGTACTAACATAAGAAAAATCCGCTTGTAGAATGTAAGTAGCGAAATATTTAATTTATATTCACTCTGTGTGAACAGTCGCTCAAGCGAAAATATAATGTGATTTTATGAAGCTTTGTAAAAGGCTATTAAGATCATTAAGCGTTTTAATTTATTGTAATGATAATATGGTAATACTTACAAAGGTTGTAAACATATAGTGGTATCGGTGGTCATTCATTTGAAGTTGCAATATCTGTAAAAAATATAATAATAAATAAAAAATATGATATGTTAAATACTTTAGGTATTTATTCAGGAATATACATGTATTTAGAAGGGATTTTGTGGTATAAAAGATGTGTTAAGTGCTTCCTTCTTATAGAGATATATATTGATAGTTATTCTACAAATACTTTTTTCTGACCACTTCAGATTTGGCAAACAAGAAAAACTCCGTTTTGACTGCCACGTTTGTCGGAACGAGTTACTAAAAAACTCGTCTTGAAATACTTATAATGAAAAATAAGGCATTCATATCTACTTCTACTATCGATGTGATAAATAAATAAGTAAAAATTAAATTTTTATCATTTTCTAAATAGATTGAACTGGATGGCTTACCGATCGAAAAAAAGATTTTATATGTGTTGGATTTGTGTCCACGATTATTTTGTAAATCTCCTTTTGTCGGATTCCTCGTAGAACTTGACGATACGAATCCGGACTGGCTTGCCTTATATACAACTCTGCTTTCGTTTCAATTGTTGAGTGCATCAAATTGAAAAGCCCTTAAAGAAAATAATTTAAAAAGAATATATATATTTGTGTAAGAACGGGCCTATTACATTACAACATATAAGCACATTTTTAATGTATGGGAATTTCGCGAACTGTGCGAATTCGTTGCACAGTAAAAAAAACGGTCAAAAGAAAATGATTTTTTGTCCTGCCCCATTCCGGGGGCAATATTTCAATGCAACTAATTTTAAACATTTGTGCACTGATACCTCTTAGAAATGGTTACGAGTTTTTGAAAAAATTAAATTCACAATTTTTATTAAATTTCAAGATTTTTTAGAAAGCGATAATTCGAATTAAAATAGAAAAAATAGAAAATTATTTTTGAATAATATTTTTTTATAGTGAGAAGGTATTATTTGATTAACAAAATAGGAACTCGGAAAGTCAAGCCATAAGTAAAGTGTTCAAGTTGTGTTCAAAGGTAGGACACTTTACACGGAATTGTAAATCGAAGCAATATCCACGGAATAAAGTGGGTTCCTGAAACGAAGTACTTGGGCATGCCAAAGTTAACTCTCTTGCTCGTTTTGCAAATCATGTGAATGTGAGAACAGGATTAAGGTGTTCAAAAACGTTATTGTCCCAGCCAGTGTCTCCAAGAAAACCGAGCCTTGCTGAGAAATTCACCTTTCCTATGCTTTCTAGTGACTTCAGCTTGTAGCTTGTTTTTCTGTTTGATAACAGATCCCTTGTTGGTTTATTGTTGAAGGTCGAGCAACATTTCTTTTATGTCTTGTGTTTATTCTTTTTGGTCCATTCCCTGTTGGATGTCAGTTGGAAATGCGCGTGGATTTTTGTCTGGGTCAAGTTTAAGGAGATCGGTTTCAATATATCAATACATCGTCCTGCCTAACCTGCTGGGGCTAGTTCACCTGCTTTTATGTTAGTTGGGATGTCATTATTTCCCGGTACCACAGTTAATTGCACGTTGATAGTTTCGGCAAAGGTATTAAGGGGTTTGGTGTATGGCCTTGGCTACATAGTGCATCAAGTCGACTCGCAGGTGAGAATCAATTTGATCAATCCTTCGCGTGGTATTCCCTGGAAAAGTACCACAGTACAGCTAATGCGAGTGGCAGAATCCCGCGACTCCTACACCTATTGAATCCTTTGACTCCCATCCACTTCCGTGACCCGAGCAAGTCTTGAAAATGCATACCCTCAAGTCAGGCGTGTAAAGCGACCCGGACCCTCTGACTATAAGGTTCAGGAACAGAGCCTTCCCAGAGCCAAGCAACCCTGGGTCGGAAGTGGCTTTGGGGCGGAGCCACGTTTGACCTTCTTCAATGCCCCAAACCCCTCGGGACTGCTGCGCTCGCCTCGCGATCAACGCGTGCGTTTTTGATCATTGAAAACAACAAAAAATCCGCTTCGGACCTCGTGGGGGAGGTAAAACCCCACTCAATCTCCGAAATCGAAGAAGATGAGTTGCTGCGCTCGGATGACTAGACGCTAACTCCATCGAGTTCGGCGGGCAGTGCTAAGGCAAGCACTCCCCAAACGGCACAAGTAACTGAAACCACCAAGATAAACCACGTCAAGATGAGAGTGGTAGACGACCAGCCAAAGTCGTCCACCCATGATCAAAGGAAGGCACAGGTCACTGAGGCCCGGTCCAGGAGAAGGAGGGCGAAGCTGACCATCGAGATCAAGCGGATAAAGCACGATTCCAGACAGTGGTCGAGGAGTTCGAGCCTTATGAGAAGGAGCATCCGGAAGCTTTCTTGCCCACGAAGTCGAAGTAAGCAAGACCGCCCCGAAGGGAGTGAAGAACGACAAGGGGGGAACAAGAGCAACATCCTTCGTTAGACCGGTGAAGAAATTCAGGTGGCTAGAGATAGCCTGGCCATGGCACTGGTGAACGAGCTCAACGACGATGGGCGACTGCTGATGTAGAAATGAGAGGAGGTCGAGACCAGACTATTTGAGGTGGTAACAGACAAATTACTATCAGAGCCATCTGGTCCGACACCCTCTTTTGACTCCTCATACATGGTTAAGGGGCACCGGGTGATCAGGTGCGACGACGAGTAATCCAGGGACTTCCTTGCAGAGTGCGTTACTAATCTAAGATTCGCACTGCAGATTAAAACAAGCCAGTCCTTCTTGTTCCTCATCAACGAGCGATGCCTTGAACAGCTGGAGAAATCAGACCACAAGGTTCGGTATGCCATCAGCAAGGCCAAGATTGAAGTCTTCGTAGCCGAGCCGGACGATGTCGACGACAACAACAAGCTGTTGGACGACTTAGTCAACCATGATGACACCCCCAACACCACCCCGCAATAATGCCGACCGTCGTGTAGATAAACCTAAAGCATAGCTCGCACGTTTCAGCGAATCTTGAAGTCCTTCTCCGAGAGCAGGATATCGACGTCGGCCTAGTACAAGTCTAGGGACGGGCAAATCTCCGGCATGGCCTTTAAAAGATATACAACCATATACACCAGCACGACTTGTAGGCCGAGGTTGACCTTGGTGTTATTGGCAGTGTAGAAATCTTTTCCACTAAGGCAGCACAATCCTGGAATTTCCGCAACAAATATTACAAATCGCAATACAGCCAAAATCGTTTATATAAGAACCAACTACGTTGATACTATTATTCTTTTCGCAACTTACCATAATCTTCTTCATATATAATCGCCACTTTTGTCCAGTTTAGATAGACCATTAAGTCCCTATATGCGAGAGTTAAGAGACTGTGTGCTGGATATAAATTGACTGAAAACTCCTTGGAACTATATTCCAGATCGATTCGGACTTCGACATGGGGTATATCATAAGCCTCGCATATGGACTGAACGTGACCGGCAAGTAGGGGATCTGTTGGACCAAATATGGCTTGAACTCCAGCCTCCAGTTGTCGGCAGACTTTCTTCGTCGTCCGAAACGAATCATCGCGTGGCACATACTCAATATCGTAAACAAGCTGTGTTTTAGGAAGCAAGGCTTTCTCCTTGTTGATGCGGTATATGGCGTATTTAAAGGCCGATTCGATGCTGCTTTCACGTTCATCCTCGGTAAAAATAGCACCTATCGAACACAATTCATCAATATAGTACAGATTTCATTCAATTTAGTAGTTGGAAAACTTACCAACACGAATTACTGGCGGCAACGCATTCGAAATTACCAATAGAGATGATAATATTATGCAAAGACAACATATCCTAATGGCTTTGCAGTTGAATCTGTAAATTTCCCCTATTATAATGGTATCCCGTGTTTGTCGTATCTTTAAAGGGAAAAGCATTAAGTACAAATATGAAGGTATGTCAGCTTGTAAGCATTATTTGTACCATTATTCAGTGAAATCACATTTAGATATATATATTTTAACATTACATTAAGAATTATTTAAAAATATTAATAGCCACGATTTTTATTAACTTAATATTTATTATATGTAAACAAGTAAAGTGCAACCACCACCAAATCTTGAGGTCTGAATTTTCAACCCTAAAACAAGGCAAAGCTTTAAGCTTCGAAGAAGCCTAAAGAATGTATTTTAAGGTTACAGGGTTTGGTTCCGAATTTGCTCTGATAACCTCATATATAACAGAATTTTGCAATTTTGCAATTCCAACTTTTATAAATCGAAAAATTATAGCGCACAATAAATAATAAATAATAACAAAATCAAATTTATCAAAATGGATCTTAATTTATGGTTATTTTTTACTGAATGTATTTAAAACATCTTTAAACCGACTTTTTTAAGTTAGATTTTGTTATATAGTTTTTGCACAGATTAATATATCAAACAAAATATTTATTTATAGGACATATCGACATAGATTAGATTTTGTTATATAGTTTTTGCACAGATTAATATATCAAACAAAATATTTATTTATAGGACATATCGACATAAATATCGATATCTCTTAGGTGTAGTATAATTTCAAAACGGGAAATTTCGGAGTTATAGATGCTTTTGTAAAAAAATTGTGGTTTATGTATAACACTTTGCTGTTAACATTAGGCATGCGAACGTGATCTAACGGATACAGATTGGGGCTAGGGGTTTTTGTAAGTTTCGATTGATTTTGTAAATGTTCACTGATCGCCGAACGTGACCGACGACCGACTGTGATGACTTACAACCGGGAGGAGAAACAGTCGGCATCTAGGATTTACTACGCTACTTAAAATTTATTTATCATTACATTACTTAAAAAAATATTTTATTTGTCAAAGTGTCTCTGAACCAAAAGTTTTCTAAAAAGAAAACACGAATGAATTGTCAGTACGCAGATCGACGATAAGTGTGAGTTTTAAAATATATAGACATATATATACATATACATATATAGCTATATATATTTCTAATATCAAAAAGAGTTATCTAAAAATATAAATTTTAAGATCGGAGACTCTTACTAAAGCCGGCAAGATTTATCCATAAAGATACATTTCAAATCTTGAAACTATGCTTGTGCAGCCCTGGGATTTTGTTGGTATTTTTTAGTCAATTTCAGGCACTTATTTTTTGTCAAAGCCAAAAGTATATATATCTTACAAAAATGTCGGATAAACATTACCAGGATATTGATAAAATCTGAATTTTAAACTTTGAGCTTACGTTACCATTTTTAGCGTTTCACGAGACGCCTTACGAATAATTTCCGACTAAAATATGTAAGAAAGTGAATTATTGATTTTTCAGTCATCGTTTTGTAGACGAAACATAAGCTCGATTTGTTATGTTACTGATGGTGAAAAGTGGATTACTAACAAATCAAATGAAAGAACAATAAATACCAAAACCATAAAACTGTTAAGAATCATTGGTTGTTTTGTAATTGTTCAGGAAAATACAAATCGGAACTCTAAGAGGAAATCATCGACAAAATGTGTGTATCTGATGGATACAAACACATACACACATGCTTAGATACATATACATAAGTCCATGTCCAGCTATTTGAATGCACTTACACAAATGTTCATACAGACGTACATACATATGTATATGCGTATAAAGAAGTAGTTTTTGACTTGTGAGGATCTAATCATTTAAGTGAATTTGTTCTTAAGTCTAACTTAACTTTAACTTAATTTATAAATCTATTTTTTGTACCCTTAACACACTTTCAATTCGATATAAATACATTGGTTTGCTGCTTGTTTTTCCAGATACAAACTCTATTTATAACCATGGCAAGACACAACCACTTGGGCTGCATATTCCTTGCAGTAATATTATCTGCAACATTTGCTGCTGCAGTTGTGACTTCCAGTGAAAATGAGGATGAATATTTAACGCAGAGAGGTATGATTGATAATTTAACTCCTTAATTCTAGTAATTGTTTATTTAATAATCATTGTATTACCTTACGTGACAGAGCTCAGATAATATTGTGAATAGCAATAATGACTGTGACTGCTCCATAACCAAGGATATGGTTCTCACATATTTACATTCATATATATTTTATATCTTTACAGAAATCATATTAGAGAAATCGTATCATGGCTTAATTCGTGAAAATGAGACCTTTGTAGAAATAACGCCTCTGATCAAAGTTGACGAAGAAAAGATATGCAACTTTCACATTCTTAAAAAACCATATCATGAGATACCGTTTGAAGTGAGTTTACATCTCTATATATTATTATATCACACTCTATATTAATTCACAATTTTTTCAGATTGAATTGGTTAACAACTTGGGAATTTTAAAGGCACGCCGTACACTAAATTGTGAGAAGCGCAAAAGCTATCATTTTGAAATCGTTGCGATATATTGCGACGGAACCCCATCGAATACGGCGAATGTTCATATCACTGTAATCGATATTAATGAGTATGCTCCGACCTTCCTAGAGCCGTCTTACGTAACAGAAGTGGACGAGGGACGCCTCTACAATGAAATCTTGAGGGTCGAGGCTACAGACAAGGATTGTACTCCCCTCTTTGGCGATGTTTGCAAGTACGAAATCCTCAACAACGATGAACCATTTGCGATCGATAACGAGGGATCGATAAAAAACACTGAACCGCTATCCCATCGAGCGTCGCATAATCACATATTGTCGGTCGTGGCCTATGATTGCGCCATGAAGGAGTCTGCGGCGATTATGGTCAGCATTAAAGTGCGTCGTGTGTGCGAGGCAAAGTTCCTGGGAATGCCGGAACGCATCGATTATACGGTACATATACCAAAAACACTAATTACCCTGCAGTTCCATTAATCAGTAGTTCATCATCAGACATTTCGTTGTTGTATTTGAGTCGGAAGAGGCCAGATCCGACGAGTATATCCTCTAGCCGCCACAAGAAATGATCGGAAAAAAAGAAATATATATCTGGTTTTCAACAACTGATATTATAGTGTCAGTTTTAAATTCACAGTTTTGCATTTTCCTGTACATTTACCGATCATTTCTATGACAGCTATATGATATAGTCCACCGATTTTCCTAAATTGAAAGCCACAATTCTAAAATATTACAAAATTTCCATATCTTAGAGTAAATGGTAATATGTTGAAAAACTTGATAATTGATTATAATTATAATTTTTTTCTAAAAGTTTTCTGATCGTTCCTATGGCTGATTTATGAAATAGTCGTCCGATCTCTAATGAGAATAAGAAAAGACTATCTTCAAAGTTTTCTTCTTGCCATGAATTTTATTATTAATCAATATATTCCAAATGTAATTGAGTTTCTAACAATTGCTACCTTGAATCTATTACAGTCAGGGAGCACGGAAAGTCTCCAACTATTTCCAAATGCCCGCCTGGACTTGTGTGATGCTGTGTGCAGCCATCAGGACTTGAATATTCGTGCATCAATCGCTCTTAAGGTAAGCATTTTATTTTATTTACTTTTCTTTTTTTTGCAATTCAAGTGTTCATGTATCACCTAAGATCAAACATACTCAAATGAATAAATCGCTTTGATTTCAGTATACAACTTAACTTCCACAAATAAGAAAGCTAAAAGTTTTTACACCCTAGCCATTGGGAATCGAATTATTAAAAATTGGTTCAATTTTAAGTTTGCAGATACAAATATGATATATCAGTAGTAGTATTTATGTTGAAACGGGCCTGATGGGACCACCATAACTTAGACATTCATAGAAATAATCTGTAAATTAAAAATGAGTAAGGATGAGTAACGCAATTTTACCACAAGGTTCTTCAAAAGGAGTAGAGAAAAAAATTGATAATATTATTCGTCAACCTTGATTCCAAAAATATTGCTTTAATTTTTGTTTTTTTTTGCTTCTGTAATGCTAGACTGTGTCTATATTTGAATGCAAATTCTATTAAGAGTACTCATATTTCAATTGTATACCGGGCATCGAGCTCATGACCGTCAGAATATTAGTCTAGTCTCTCCATCGAGAAGGTCGAGAAAAAAATCCATATACCTACTAATAACCGATAACCAAAGACAACATTATTGCTAAGATGAGTAACGGCCATACATTAGTTTTACAATGTGAGGCTATTTTTTTGAAATGTAAGAAAGCCTAAAGCTAGGTCAAAAGCCAGCACGAAAAAATCGTGTGCAAAAAAATTGTATGGCGTTACTTATCTTAATAATTCTATTGTCTTTGTTTAACCCCTCAGTGGAAAGCCTGTTCTCGACTTAGATTTCGGGAATCAGCTGTTCGTTTTTCGAACTAACAAGATTTCCATGTTGCCTGGAATCTGCTATCTTTGACAGCGACTCGATAGCTAACCAAAATTTCCTATCCTGAACTTTATTTCACGATGAAATGTTGATCACCATTGAAATAACCCCCTCTATAAGCTAAAAGCGTTGCTCGATTTAAAGAAGGAATCCCTTTTTCTGGGTCTATTTAAAATGCCTCTTCAGCAATTTTAATATATTTGCAGACCAAACACATCTCATTTGGATGCGATCGCGACATATCAAATTGCACTTCGCGGCAGATAATGAAGGACCTCTTGCCGCGCAAAGCCGAATGGACGAAGGCGTTGAACTATGACGAAGGTGTGGAACCCATATTTCACTTCGATGGCTCCACTGGGGTAGTGATACCTGACACAGTTATCGACCACTACGACTTTTCGACACATCCGTTCAGCATATTGACAGTGTTTCGACACCACAATATTCAGGGGTCGAGTTCGGAAAATAAGCACGTCAAGGAGCATATTTTGTGCAGTGCCGATGACCACAAAATGAATCGCCACCACATGGCACTATTTGTCCGCAATTGTCGACTAATTCTATTATTGCGGAAGAACTTTAATGAAGGCGATCTGAATATCTTTAGCCCAGCGGAGTGGAGATGGAAGATTCCGGAAGTGTGTGACAACGAATGGCATCATTATGTGGTAAATGTCGAAGACTTATCGAAAGTGGAACTCTTCATCGATGGTGTCCGATTTGAGAATTCCATCGAGGACCGTCACAGTAATCCGGAGGTTATCGATGACTGGCCACTGCATGCCGCGCACGGTGTGAACACCTCATTGGCCATCGGTGCTTGTTATCAGAGCCTGGAGAACCGCTTGAAACATGGCTTCAATGGTGACATTTCCGAGGTGAAGGTAACTCTCGATGGTTTCCTAACACCCGAAGACATCAAATGTGGAACTCTTTGTGCGGAGCATTTGCAATCGCCCAAGGAAAATAATGAAAATGCCATCCAGGCCAACGGCCAAATGAACGAAATATCCATTGAGGCCAAAAGCAAACATGAAATTGAGCAGATAATGCGTAAAATTCAATATATTAATATAAAAAAGAACCCAACCATAGGACGCCGTAATATTGAAGTTCGAACGGACTTGACTTGCAATAATCAAAGTTATTCGCTTCGTTTGCCGCCAATCGAGACTTACATAATGGTCAATAAACCCACAGTTCCGGTCGGTCTAGATGTCGATGTTGGCTCCCCATCCTTATCGGTAATATAAATTATTATTATTATTATTAAAAATTAAAATCAACCTTATTTTAATTCATACAGCTGGATAGCTCATCTGATCAAGATCCGGCAGTGGATTCCACCAAAATTTTAATATCTGGTAAATGAACATTATATACTATCAATGTTAAGGGATTGTTAATTGAAACGAGAAAGGAAATTAAAATTCGGAACGCCGAAGTTTGTATACCCTTGCAGCTTGCAAATTAATCATAATACAATATTAACTATATATATTTGTGCTTAAAAGAACTAAGTAATGCCTTCATTCACTACATTTAACATATTTCATAATATATTTACAGTTTAAAGCTAACAGTTTTACATTAACCATTTTGCAATTTCATCTACATTTAACGATAGTTTCTATGGCCGATATATGATATAGTTTTCCGATACAAATTGAATCAAATTAGATGAAACATTGTTGAAAACTTAAGAAGCTATAATTTTTGTTCTTAGAATTTTCCGATTGTTCCTGTGAAATCTCTATAATACAGTCTATGGGAAAAGTCGATCCGGACCGTTTCGACTTTTATAATAGTGAGAGTATATACAAGACTATCTTCAAAGATTCATTCACATAGCTTTACAACTGGTAAACTAGTTTGCATAGAAACGGAAAGACGGACATGGCTAGATCGACTGGTCTGTTGATGCTGATCAAGAATATACATACTTTATAGTGTCGGAAATGTCTCCTTCACTGTGAGGCAAACTTCTCACTAAAATTATAATACCCTGCAAGGGTATTAAAAAGAAACAGCGACGACACCACTATCGATATTTGCACAGTCCCAATTACTGCGTAGAAGCATCACATTTATTTTACTACAATAGTAATGAATATATTTCTTTGAAGGAACATCAAATAAATTGGTATCCTATCAAGAAATAAAGTTGGGAGTACACATTTTGGACAAAATCTTCATCGAGTCACTGCCCAGAAAGAGCGAAAAAGTGGAAAATGGAGCAAATCTAAATGAATATTTGGACTCGTGTAGCGTGGTGGTATTCCCCTCCCTGAATCCGGATCACGAAGATATACAAATCGATGGCGATGAGTCGCTATCCTCAACAATGGACATTAAAACGAACATTAATAAGGATGGCGTTGAAATGCTGGGCAAAGACACTATCCACAGCTACTTAAACGTGCTACGATCCCTCGTCTATAGCAATAAAAAGCCGGCTTATTATCTGAATCGAGTGTTTAAGCTGTCCTGTGCCCAGCTTAGTTCGCAGTTTAAACGCGCGGAATATACACTAACACTCACTGTATTGCATCCGAAACAAACCCTGTTCAGATCAACGTCCAGTCTGCAGTCATCTTCTTCGCCTTCAACGAACCAGAATGCTGTTGGTAATAACAATATTGAGAGCTCATACCACCTTAATAGTGGTCTGACCAGTAACAGTGACAATAATCAACAGACAGGTGGGTCCCAAGCATGGAGGGTAACCTATATAGAGGCGACATTATTATTTCTTTTTCTCCAAACCCAACAAAATTCTAAGGATTTTTTATTTTACACAACAATTTGAAAGATATCGATAGAAAAAAGTACTTCTTTACACAGAAAATCAAGCAACTAGCATACAACAGAAAGTTGTTTCTACCATCGCTGACATTTAGTGAAGATTGCAAGCCATTTCTTATATCGAACATTAGATTACAAGAGTAAAAAGTACTTTAAGTATTTCGCAATTCCTTTATTATTTTTGTTTTAGGTTAAGTACAACTATAGTTAATACAGACAATGCCATAACAGACTCCACTGTATAAGAGATAATTACCATTATTCATTACGAACTGTACCATAGAGTGAATTTACCTGAAAACACTTTTTCTATGCATTAAATTTTCTTTCGCCTAAGAGTGCCCTCAAATGTGTTAGACATATATCTCTACTTTCTTAATTATATTTTTCTCTCTTCAGATTCCAAGGTTTATTCATATTCCCTACTACATACGAACGACGTCCAAGAACCGAAATCTCACGTTCACTCATTCGTACATAGAGGTAATGTTGATCTTGTCTTTAAGTTTATTTTCCCAAGGTTTATATTTTTTTCTTTCAGCTGAAGGCTCTCATCTAACGATGCTTATAGTACTTGTTAGTGTCTTTTTGGCCGTACTTTTGTGTGGGGTTTCGATCGCGCGCTTGAAAAATAACCAAAAATACACTGATCGTCACCAGCCAAGTCCGAAAGTAAGTAAAAGTAAAGTTAAAGAATAACAAATCTTGTGGCATATCATAAGTGTACAAATAAGACGAAAAATGCATACAAAATGATAGATTGACATTTTTTAAGTTCACGCGTTTTTTCTGAAATTCTACTCTTTTCAAATGTTATTTCATCAGGCACTAGATTTTATCGATAAAAACAGTGCCGAAAATGTTTAACTAATTCTAGGACAGCCAATTGTTCCAATTACAAGTCCATTCTCACTAGTAAGAATAGTAAAAGCATTCCTGCCAATTTCTTCCAAATGATCAATCCAGTTTTGCTCAAAAAACTTGTGAATATATCGGTTTTATGAACTGAGACAATCGAGGCACACAGACGCCAATCGAATAAATTGTCTTAGTCACTGTTCGCGACAGCGGTAAGGATTTTTTTAAATATACCCTTGCAGGGTATTATAGTTTCAGTCAGAAGTTTGCAACGCAATGATAGAGACATTTCCGACCATATAAAGTATATACATATATATTCTTTATCAGGATGAACAGGCGAGTCGATCTAGTCATGTCCGTCTGTCCGTTTCTACGCGAACTAGTCTCTCAGTTTTGAAGCTGGGGATTTTTACGTGGTTTCGAAGTCCTTAAAGATCAAGGTGTCATTGCGCTCTTTGCACATAATCTTTGATATTTTCAGTTTGTTGAATTTTTTCTTCATCTGGCTCGTCCGGCTCACTTCGGAGCGTTCTTAAGGAGACGGGGACGTTTTCAGATCTGTCTCTCGTTAGACAAACGCCTTCATTTGCAAGTACGTCTGCGATCTCATTGACATCTAGGCCCTGGTGGCTGGGAATAGATTCGCACTAACGTTGTCGTTCTAAGGACATCCAATGCCTCCCTGCTTCTCAGAACATTTTTAGAACTTAATCTTAATACATTTTTTTCTAAAAATTTTCCAATCGTTCCTATGGCAGCTATATGATGTAGTCGTTCGATCCGGCCCGTTCCGACATATATACGAGTTAGAGTATGCAGGAGACTAACTGCAAAGTTCATTCAGATAGTTTCAAAACTGAGAAACTAAATTGTGTAGAAACGGACAGAGGGACATGGCTAGATCGACTCGGCGGTTGATGCTGACCAAGAATATATACTCTTTATATGGTCGGAGAAAACTCCTTCACTGCGTTGCAAACATCTGATTGAAATTATAATATCCTGTAAGGGTATACAAATTATAACTCATCCAGTTCTCAGAATAGAAAATATGGCAAATTTTCATTATTTAAGAATTTCGGTTTTAATTTTATGTAAATGTAATAATAGCTGGCATTATTTCATTGTATTATATGATTTTTAAATATTGTTTTCATTATCATGCAGTTTTTGATAATTTAACTTTGATGGAAACTTTTAAATATCGAATTAGCAATATACAGATAAAGATCTTTAATCATTAGCCTTCTACTACAAAATTTTTTCTTGCCGTCCTGTGTCATTATATTACATCTTAAAAGTACAAAAATATTGCCCAAAAATCATCTAAAGTATATACTTTTTTAAAAACTGTACTTTTTATTCATAGATTGTGGATGATGGCTTAATTTGGGATGATTCCGCGTTAACTATAACCATAAACCCAATGCAAACCGATGCTGGATCTGAGGATAGTTCAGAGTCGGAAAATTCCGACTCGGAAGATGAAGAAAGTGAGTAGTTAGCATTAACTTATCTTTAATATTGACATATATTTATTGATATTATAAATTTCCTTTACTTGCAAGCTCTTAAGGATGGCTTTGCTCACATCAATCAGCTTGAATGGGATAATACCAATATTTTTCAGCAGTAAATTGTCTCGAAATTTTTTCTCACACACAAACTGAAACTTACAAAAATATATGTAAATGTAATTTTAAAAATATATATGACAACTACTAATTTAACAAGTTATTCCGCAACAACAACAAAAATTAAATCAGTTATGCATGCGAACACATACAAACATACATATACAATATAAACTGTAAAGAAGCGCATTTATATAGTTATGTATGCTTAAGGTTTGCAATTATGTATGGATTGTAAAAACTAAGTCAGTGCTATAATCGCGCCATATATGTACATCATAAAACTGTGACGGGGCCTACTAGGATAAACAGTGTGGCCAGATGCAGTTTATCCGAATTGACAGTTACATGGTCATACTTAGTGCAACGCACACACAAAGTAATAGCTAAGGTATAGTACAATTACTATTATATATGTATGAATAACCGGAAATCGCTAGATTGATAATAAAAAGCGTAGGAACACAAATTGATATACTACGTGCGTAAGACCTTGATTAATTTATTTTCTCCCTCATATGCACGAACATGTCTGAACATGTCTGATGAATAAACAAACTCACAGCAACTGCATTCTACCGCTTTATTGCATAGAAGGAGGTTTCTCCGTCCCAATAATTTAAGCTTAATATTTAATTACTAAACACAATATATTTCAAGAGGGAATCGAGAATAGCCCAAGTCAATGAAGATTAAAATAAAAACAACAAGCTGTAGTTTTTGATTTCCCATTTATAATTTTATATAAATTTAAAAACATAGATTAAGACAACATATCGAAATAATGTGTAAAAATGAACTGTTTTTTTGCTTCGCTTTTGTGCACTAATCAGTAAATTTATAAAATTTATTTGTTTAAAGAGTGCATCATTTTTTTAAATTATTATTTTTAATAAAATAACAATAATTATGTGAACTTCTCATTTTACGGCACCTCAATTTCTCTAGCATTGTAGTAAAAGAGATGTGTGTATGTACAAACATATGTACATGTGTATGTATGTATGTATGTATTTATACACTCGAAATGAAAGCTTATGAGGTATGGCTATAAAGAATGTAAAAATGTGCCAGTGGAATTTGAAATTTCCTTAATCGGAACGATCCTAAAAATGCAAAAACTTCATTTCAAAATTTAGCTTTGATTCTTATTTGAATTTAATTTAAATTAATTGTGACATTTGTTTTGTAGCATTACAAAATTATTGATTCTATTTTAAATATATTTATTTATAATTTATTTTAAGGCCCTCTTGTACGTCTCTAAAGGTACTGAAATTCAAGTTGTAATTTTGTAAATTGTTATTGGTTAAATAAAAAAATTGATTTTGGTGTTTCAAAAAGATGGTGTTATTTCTATTCTTTGTATCGTAATAATGGTGAGAAATCGAAGCAGAACGAATATATAAAAAATAAAGTTAATGCTGAGACTGGTATTTTTTATGTACATTTGTACAAATGTATGTATCTAAGTGTGTGTATTCTTCAACATCAACATCCCCAGCTAATTCAATCAGCGATTTCCAATCTAAATAATTTTCAAAAATTGTTTAGAAACAGTTCAGTTTAAGCTCCTGGTTAAAAGACTTCTTGTGTGAACGATCGTGCTTTACTCGGTATTTCGCAGTGTTGGATATCAACCGCTAGAATAGATTTTTTCTGTCGGTGTAGCGTGCTGCGTCCCAGTAAATGTGGTAAATAAATATTCCAAAATATCTGTTAGTTTTTAATCATATTTTTATTAAGATACAATTCTATGTATATGTAGATTTGGTTTGTGCTTTCTTACAATCCTAAAACGTCTTACCTTAGCCTATATTTTTATGCCTGAATACACGTAGGTCTGTCTATTAATACGCATAAAATACAATTGTTGTTGTTTCGAAGTCTATTCGAGTATTATTAAATAGTAAACATTGATTTTTTCGTGTGTTTATCTTATTTGTGATTTATTTAAACACATTAAATTATTAATATTTTTAATTGGAAATTTGATTATGCTTTATGTTTTCTTTTTGCACAGGATTTGGTAATAACTACTGATCACAAAGCATATTCGATTTTTACAATTACTTTAGTATTTTAGAAAATAAGAAATTAAATGTATCCTGACATTGCCACAATAACACATATACGATTATGAGTCTCTTAAGCTACTTTTTATACCCTTGCAGGGTATTATCATTTCATTCAGAAGTTTGCAACGCCCTCATACAAAGTTTATATAAATTCTTGATCAGCATCAACAGCCGAGTCCATCTAGCCATGTCCGTCTCTCCTTTTCTACGCAAACTAGTCTCTCAGTTTTGAAACAAATTGAATGAAACTTTGCAGTAAGTCTTTTATATACTCTCACTAGTATATAAGTCGGAACGCGATCGGACGAGTATATGACCCAGCTGCCAGAAATATAATATTTCCAATTTTCAACATATTTTCATCTAATTTAAGAAATAAAGTTAGACTACTATATCAAATGTCTTATATGGGAAAGTTTGGGTATTATCACAAAAATTATAGCTTATCTGTTCTTCAAAATATTTTCATCTCCACTCAGAAATAGCCATATTTAATTTTTCCGGAATTACGGAATTAATTTTATAAAAATCGGACTAAATAGAGCAAAATGCAAAACTGTAATTATTGTAATTATTGATGACCGAATTGCAATCTGCAAGGGTATAAAAACTTCGGCGCGCCGAATTCAGCTTCCTTTCCTGTTTATTCTTTATTATTCTCTATACAATCCTTGGTAAAAATTTATAATTTATTTCAATTAATTTCAATTTTCTCTTTTTTATGTTTAGACCTTTTTTAAAGCAACTTTTTATTTGAATCAAAGATTAAGAACAATCGTACTTTGTTTTTGTTACAGTCGTTAAAATATATGTATGTTTATGAGTTATTCATTTTACTGATGCATATTTTTTGAAATCTTGTTCAACATATATTTAAATATCAAACCTTTGTACAATTTTTACATGATACACCTTAATATAAAATATGTTTTTGTGGCTTTTAAAAAATATGAAATATATTATAAATAAATTCAAATAAATATTTTGAAAGTTTTTAAAAAACTTCATTGTTTGTTTTTTGGTTTTGTTTTTTTTCCTAGATTTGTTTTTGGTTTTTTTTGGTATGATTATTTCTACTGTCTCTCTCGTAAGCATTATTTTCATTCTTATATAGTGCCAGCCTTATTTAAGTTACAGCTCCTAAAACTTAAAACGTAACAATAAATGCATGGTTTCTGAATGATTTTTTAAAACGGTTGAAAATTCATATTCGGACATTCATTTATAACAAAAATAATTTGAGTTTAAATATTCCTTTTTGAGTAAACTGACAAACAAATATAATTTTGAACAAATTTGTGTATCTTTCGAAAAACAAAAACAGTTTCAAAAGAATTCTAATAAAATGTTATAGGTCAGAATAATATATATATATTCTTTTTTTTTTTTTGAAGAGATAGAGAAGTTTACAATACTGAACAATCTAATATGATACACCGCCAGCTGCCAGGCCCTCGGTAATTCGGATTGACAATGATCTTTATAAAATAAAATAAGTTAAATCAATTTACGTTTATGGATCTCCTTGGATTTTAGGCCAGAAATATGTCAGATGACTCGGATTTGGTGCAAGCACTGCCACTTCCCGGCGATGCAGCCGAAGCCAAGGAATTGGCTCTTGTTGCGGCAAGCGGTGAGCGTAGATCCTGACTTATGGACTGACTTTGGCCGGTGCTCTCGTAATAATACGACGAATCTACAAATAAATAGATACGAATAAACATTTGTTTTGAATCTTAAGTAGTTACAGCACTATACATATGTATATGATGGTTTTTAGTGTTTTTTTTCGAGTTTTTAATCATACAAGAAATTTTAATGTATCTATAAAACTTTGATATGATTTGATATGATAGGATATAAGCGTAAGTCGTAATTCAATGCAACGACCCCGAGATACGCAGGAAAATTCTTTAAATAAAAATATCACGTTTTGAGAAAAGCTAACTGGAAACACTGCAGGATTAGCCTGAATCAAGAGTGCTCACTTTAAATAGTCTTTGGATATATATAAACATATATAATTCTAAAAATATATATATATATATGTATAATTTATTTTTAGTTATTTACTCTTAATTAGTTACATTTACATCTGTAATGTCTTGTTACTTACTTATTAAACCACCGCCAGCTCCATAGCCATAGGAGCCGTAGGCACCGCCATATTGTGTATAAGCCGGGTTATAAGCGTAATCCGAAGTGGGCACAACGGAACTGCAACCTGAAAATAAATAATTAAAAAATTAGAGTTTCTAAAAAACAACACTAAAGCAAAAACAAAAAAATAGATATATTTATAATATTTACATATGGGCATTTCAAAAAGCTCGTACGGCAAGAATCGAATGCACTTAAAAAGGAAAAAATGGTTTTTGTTTCTTATGAAAAGTTTAACATATAGTTATTAGTTCTTTCATTGGCGCAAAGACAGATATTTGGTAATTCTTTTATTTCTAGATAATTGCAATATGAAAGTGATTCGATTTGATTAAGTGAGAACTGGCTTGTGGGGCCGTCCCATTCAAATGCTAATTTCTGCGAATCCAGAGGTAATATTTTAATGCAAATAATTTAAACATTTTGTGCACTGATGCCTCTTAATAATGGTTCAGTTTCTTGTAATATTTTTTTAAGTCAATTCAAACGGGACATTGCAGTAAGCGAAAATTAAAATCAAAATTGTACCGTTATCAGGTTATCAGTAAAATATATGTTTCACTTTCCATTTTTCGATATTATTTATCACAATAACAAAAAGTTCATTTACACAACTTTGCATTCGTATATTTCAATATATTTTAGAAAAATCAAGACGTCTGAACAATTTAACCATTTTTTAATGTAACCATGTTAAAATAATACCATATTTAAGATTTTTCAATTTTTGTCCGCGATAGACCCTTATGTGGAAATGCCCATATACAGCAAATGTTTATGTAAAATAATCGATTAAATTCAAATTAAAGCAAAATGAAACTTAAACTGATATCTTAACATATATTAGGTTTAGTATATTAGAAAACTATTGAGGTCTCCGTGTTTAATTAGTGCACAAACAATGATATCAATATTAAGAAAGTGTGTAAATATTGCTACATTTAGTTAGGACTAGGGTACAACAACAGAATAAAGTTATTAAAAAACTGTATATTAAAAAACAGCTAATAACAAACATGAAACCAAACACAACAAATATGAAATATAGTATTTTGTAGATAGTTTATATAAGTTATTTTTATTACCTTTGAAAAGCCAACTTAAATGTTTAATTGTATTAACCACTTCCCATTGTTTTAAACACAATTTACTGAGGAAAAGAGCTATCGAAACATGTGCCTTTTTATCTTGCGGATCGATCAAGCTACATGTCAAAATAATCCGACAGATATTGGTTTGTTTTTAAGATAGTTAACTATAGTGTTAGCTGACAGCTCCAGCAACTGGCAATAGAGGTGTCGACCCGTGTCGTGTGCAATTTGTCGATAGTGCAAAGGTTAACGTCCTCTTTTATGCGATTAAATTTGAGACTTGCCTGCAGAATAGTGATTAAAACTTGGCAGCACTGCGGTCGGAGGATACAGGCTTATATTATTACGCAGATTATTGGGCTCAATGTCTGATCGATCGGAGGCAGTCCCTCCGCTGGGCTGAAGCAGTATCAGGGATGTGTGAGTGACGGTGTTCGGTAGTTGGGAACTTTGATTTCCTTTCATCAGCTGGTCTTCTGTGACATGGTGCAGGTCTGCAGCATCAGCATTGCGCTTTTCCGGTTCCTTAATCTTTTCTCCCTCGCCAGATCGATCACAGTTGCTGTTCACGGTTTCCTTGACATTTTCTGAGTGATTCCTAGCATTAATCGAGATCTCAGACAGGGAAACTATGTTCCCCTGCGTTGCCGATGCGTTTGAGCCAGTTTCCATTGGAGCATAGTTACCGTCGAAGGCTAAAGCTGCTGTCAGACAAAATAATAAAGTTTACGGCTTTGTCCAAACTCTTCTTCCAAAATCATCAAGTGACAGCGAATCATATTATACCCTAGGGTAGTTATTTAGTCGGTAGTTTGTAACACAGTAAGGGAGGCAATGATATTCGAATCGAATGCCCGTCGCAAACTCTCTCAGTTTTAAATATAAAATATATATATGAATGAAACATTTAAATAATTTTTCTTTGCATGTAGTACATGCATCGAAACGGGACTACAGCTTTCCTAACATATTTTCATATATTTCATATCCAAGATTACGGAATTTTCCCAGAAGTTCCTTAATATGGACCGGAGAAAAACTTAATAATGAAAATTTTCCGTCAACATTTCTCCCATCAATACTATTTCAAGTGTGTTTATTGTTCGTATAACAGTAGCCGAGTGAAATTGTTATAACTGCAGATTTATAAACATCGCCATGTCGGTCTGTCTCAATTTTGAGCTATCTATCTGGAACACTTTTGAGGTCTATTATATCCCTACATATCTCTATATATCGCCGCATTTCCGCGAATGTATCGTATGTAGATTATTCAACATTTTACAGGAGAAGTTATTTTGACTTAATCTTAGGAATGAGAAAATCATGGAAATATTTTTGAAGGTTTCGTAATTTTAGACGTTTCATAAAAAACAAGAATATTAACACATACGATAATTTCGCTTGCACATTGAAGAACACTGTAACATACGATAAAATTAAAACTTAACTTAAATTCGTCGATATATTCTTGATCAGCATCAACAGCCGAGTAAATCTAACTATGGACGTTTGTCCGTCGGTCTCTCCGTTTGTTCGTGAGCCCGTTACTATGCAATTTAGTCTCTTAGTTTTTAAGCTATCTAAATTAAACTTAGCAGGAAGTCTTCTATATACTCTAAGTCGAAACGGGACGGACGACTACATCGTATAGCAGCCACAGGCACTATCGAAAATTTTTTAGCTAATAAATTCTGATTTTTTCAGTGTTTAATACATTTAATAAATTTAAAATATATATATATATTTGAAAATTATTTTTTAGCTTTTCATTCCACATTGTTATACCTTTGCAGGGTATTATAATTTTAGTCAGAAGTTTGCAACGCAGTGAAGGAGACGGACATGGTTAAATCAACTCGGCTGTTGATCCTGATCAAGAATATATGTACATATATACTTTGTAGGCTCGGAAATGCCCCCTTCAGTGCCTTACAAACTTTAAGTTTATATTACAATACCCTGCAAAAGTATAAGAATTCATATAACTATATATATATATAAGTTAACTTTTTACAATTACTATTCATTCAAATATATCTAAAAATGCAAGTATTCATTTATAGACATATTCACAAATGCAATAAACTTGAAAATCGGCAAACAACATCCAGAAATCTTTCTGTAAAAAAGCATGCCTCATGGTTTTTAATGTGAGTGTCAAACACAAAGTTCTGATATGAGGTGACCTCAAATGAAATCTATAATTATCATCAGAAAAGTATCTGAAGTTTTTTGAGTTTACGTTTTTTATGTCATTCGGTCCGGTCTCCATATTTATTTGCTTATTTTAAATTATGTTAAAAAACATACCTTACAATATTTGCTGTACCAACTGTTAACTGAGGAACTAAACTGTTTTCTTACCTGTGTAAAATGGAGCAATTGCCTGCTGTTCCTGCATGGCATTCGTACTTATCTTCATGTCATGCATATTTATTGGAACTAAAGGAGTAAGCGAACTGCCGCCTATAAACCAATTAAAATTTTACAAAACAAAAAGGTGATAATTATTTTTTTAAATAAATAAAAATACACACTAAAGTTAATACGAAAAAATAATCGAATCAAAGCTAAATAAATAAGTGTCATAAATAATAGTTTCAAGTGTCGGTACTTACCGAGCGATGGTCCGATAGTTTGCGTGTACAGTGTTCCTTGACTTTGCGAAATGGTTGCAATACTATCGTACAGCATGGACGTATCACTTCCCGAAGGTCCATGTCCCGGCACCGCTCCTGGAAGAGACCCTGAGGAGAATCCATTTGCTGCTTCATAGTAGGGTGCCGTGGCGCAATTTGCGGTTCCGGAACTTGTCGTTAGATTTCCCAGCTCTGCTAGAAGCTTGTGCTCATCCTTGATACACCATTTGCCAGACCAAATCTTTGGGGTAAAAATAAATAATTGGAGAATAACTCTCTGATAAATGTATGCAGACATATTGTATTATTCTAGAATTTCGGATTTAATTTTATGAAAATCGGCGATTTATCTAGAAATGAAGCTTACAACATAGGGAAAATGTCTATCGAAGGTTTAGAAACTATCACTATCAATATCATTCTTTTCTATGTACTTCGACAATGGAATCTTAAAATACTGCGTATGGCATGGAAAAATGTAGACTAGCTTCAGTTGCGGATTCAATGAATCGAACAAGGTTGAAATTAAATCAAATATTTATCTAAATGATAACTCAAAGCAAGCCAAGAAGAGCGCTGAAAATAATGACAAATTTTATAAATTTCCTTACTATCGAAACAAAACAAAAACGATATTTATGGAGGATTATAGTATTAAGTTAATACAAATGATTTATATTTTTCTTATCAAACCTTTCTCTTGTAGGTCAACACTGCTTTAAACAATACCTTCAAATAAAAAAAACCACGTAAGTGGGACTTCAAAACATTTTTAAGAACTCGTGTTTGTGGTTTATAATTTCTGTGTTGTGTTTTGGCAAAGGAACTTGTTATTTTTTTTGGGCTTGGATTATCTTCTAACATTGCGTCATTTACTTGGCTTTCAAATTTTAAACTATTTATTATTATTATTATTACTATGTCTAGAATGGACACATTCCATTAATAACATTCACTGTGCAAAACAGGATGGCCTCGGTCCAAATGTTTCAAGTGTCAGTTTCTACCTTTGCTCAAATCCTCAAAACAATTGCTTTGTATCGTATCAGACATAACAATTAAATACATATATGTATACGCGTTAATTTTGAAGAACTCTAACAACCCAAGAAAATGGATGTTAAGTTTTAATGCATATAAATAATAACAAAAATTGAGATTATATAAAAAATAAATTACATTTTTGGTTTAAATATATAAATATACTATTCAGGCCCAATGTTTTGATTTTGACTAATATTTGTTGTCATATTTATCATAATATAAAGTCAATTTAATACGGTCGTGAAAGCCTTAAAAGAACTTACATTTGGATAAAGTTGGTCGCCGCTGTAGCCCATCCGTTGACGTTTCCCTTCATCCTCGGAATTGGTATTTGTGTCGCGGTTCTCATCTGAAAAGTAAATTTAAAAAATACACTTATTAAGTATATTCTACAAATATATATAAATACATATTTAGATATTATATATATTATTACAAACAAGAACGGAAGCTAACTTTGACAATCCAAAATTTGTTTACCCTTGCAGATTTCAATTCAATCACTAGGTATTAATTTAATGCCTACCTAAATTACATTCAGCTATACATATCAATTTACAGTTTTACAGTCACGGTGCTGCATTTCCCTTAATATGTACCGATTTTTTGTATGGCACCTATATGATATAGTAGGCCGATTTTCATAAAATTTAAATCGAAACTCTAGAATAATACCAATTTTTTATACCAAAATTTTTAATACCAAAATTTTATGAAAATCTGTTGAAAACTGGAAGTTATATTTTTTTAACTTTTTTTCGTATTTCAGCTATATGATATAGTAGGCCGATCCGCCCCGTTCCGACATATATACGAGAAAGAGTGTATAAAAGACTAACTGCAAAGATTATATCAGATAGCTTAAAAACTGAGACTAGTTTGCGTAGAAACGGAAAGACGGACATGGCTAGATCGACTCTGCTGTTGATGCTGATCTAGAATATATATACTTTATAGGGTCGGAAATGTCTCCTTCAGTGCAAGGGTATAAAAAGAAATGTGACTTCGGGATGCCGACGCTTATACACTCTTGCAGTTCGTAAATTTTCCATTAAAAATCAATCTGTTCGGTCAAATAAAACAAACTATCAAAAACAAAGACTAATTTGCGTAGAAACAATCAGACGAACATTGTTTGGTCCACACGGCTCCTCATGCTGATCAAGAATATATAAGTATATATTAAAGGGTCGGAACTAACTCCTACATTGATTTGTAAGTCAATTATTAAACGTTGCAAGGGTTGTATATCTTTGGTATAAGCGAATATAGGCAATATAATAGATTAGATTATAACATATCATAATAGATTTTCGTTAGTAATCCATTTTCATAATGTGATGTTATGTTTTTAGACACGTGTCGCTTGAGTGCGTTTGTGAGTTCAGACTGGCGGTGGTGAAAATATAAATAACAAGAAAGAAAGCTGAGCTAAGTTTGTACATTTACCCTTGCAGATTCAAATTCGTTTATTAATAATTAATATTATATATTATATTTATGCTAAAAAATAAAAAATGCCTATTTTCATTACATTCACCTATTCATTTATTTACAGTTCTACGGTTACAGCTTAGCATACACGGCGTTGCATTTTTCTCTACATTTAACGTTCGTTTGTATAGCAGCTATAGGTTTACATGTATCAATATCCGGCACTTTTCGACTTGTAAAATAGTGAGACTATTAGAACTTTTCCAGTTTTCAAAGGATTTTCATCAAATTTGAGATGTTGCCATTTCGCATTAAAAATTAAAATCGAACTACTTTATCATATAACAGCCATGGAAACGACACATTTTCATCAAATTTGAGATACAACCATTTTATAATATTCTAAAATTTCGGTTTTAATTTTATGAAAATCGGCAGATATATGATAATATATAGCTATCATAGAAATTATCGTCAAATGTAGAGGAAAATGGAAAACTGTGAATGTAAATCTGAAACTGTAAAACTGTAAAGACAATAAGTATACATACATAAGGTGAATGTAAGGAAAGAAGGAATCATTTTGATTTTTTTTTTTATCACAAATATATATAATTTATACTGCATTAATTAATAGGCGAATTACACTTTGCAGAGTATAAACATTTTGGCATGCTTCTTTTCTTGTTCAAAATAGTTTCATCTACTCTGAGATGTAGGCAATTTTATTATTTCAGAAGTTCCGATTTAATTTGATGAAAATCTGACTACTATGTCGTATAGGAGGAAAATGCAACACTGTGAATATAAAACTGTAAATATAATTTATATAGGTGGATGTAAAGAAAGTAGGCATTACTTCGTTATTTGTAATTGTATATAATTTTTATCGTAATCATTCATAGTGATCAAATGGCAATCTGTAAGGGTAGCTTCCATTCTTGTTTTTTGACTTAAATATATATAATTTATATTATATTCATTATTAATGATATAATTACAATATGAAAGAATATACATTCTTCAGCGTGCCGAACTTAGCCTTCTTTCTTGTTAACATTATTAATAATATGTCAACGGAATAAAAATATAATAAAGCCCTATGCTATTTGGGGGTCTCTAAATTTTGAAGTAATCATTTTCACGATAATGATTCACTTTCAGGTTTTGATTTAGCCCATATGGGCAATTTCGGATACATTTGCAAGGATGCAACAAGGGATGTTTCCCATTTTCGAGATATCTCATTTTCATTTGAACAAATTGCCACAAAAACTGAACAGCAGTTAAATTCCGAGGGGAATTCGGAGATGTGATTTCGGGAAAAAAAATTGTTTGAAGAACTTCTCCGATTATTATACATACTATCACTATCAAATTATTATACCAATATTATCAGACAAAAACAAGTTTGAATTTCAAAATCGATTAACAACTCAGAAATTATTTATTTTAAAATAAAAACACATAAAAACAAGATGGTAAAATAAAAACTTCCTCCACATATATGTTTTAGAAATGCGTATTTTATATATGTATACAACTAGGATTCGTTGCTAACTTTTAAAAGATAAGCATATAATTTGAAAAAATACAATTTAATCAAACTTTACTTTATATATTCCTTTCAAATTACTTAAACATTTTGAGAGCTGTAGCCTATAAAAAATGGTATTATCTTATAATCTCACCGCAGGACCACTGCGATTTACTCAATAATTTTGCGATTTCGATCTCTGAGGACCGGTTTCTACCCTCATTGGCAAAGTGCCTGACAGCTATCTGTCCGGAAAGATAGTCACCAGATAAATGTAGTGTAAAGTAAATAACACTCTACCCTTTTAAAATGCATCCGAACGCAAAAGAATAACATTGCTCCGATAACTTTTCTGTATTTATCCATGACATAGGTTTACAAGACTCGGGTAAAACAGGAAAAGAACCTCACTCCGGAAAGCAGAAGTTTGTATAGCCTTCCGATTGCACTTCGAAAATTAATAATTAATACCAAACTAATTATATATATTTATGTAAAAAAACATCAAAGTAAAGCCTAGTTTCGTTACATCCACCTATACATACTATATTCACAGTTGTAAATGTAAACAAGACAGAAAGCTAATCTCGGCACGCCAAAGCTTCTATACCTTTGCAGATTACAATTAGCTCAGTTTTAATACAATGTAAATTATATATTTATGTAAAATAAGAATTATCTGTGTACAAAAACCTATTAAATTAATAGTTTTACAGTTACAGTCTTACATTCATAGTTTTACATTTTCTCCTACATTTGACGATCATTTCTATAGCAGCTATGTATACAGTCATCCCATTTTAATACAATTAAATAAGAAATTCTGAAATATTTAAAAAGGCTACAACTCTAAGTAGATTGAATTTTTTTTGCAAAACATCCAAAGTTTTATATTTTTAAAATTATTTTCTCGGCCTCGTATGTGAAAGTATTTAATATAACTTTAAAAATGAGTGACTAGTTTGCTTAGAAACGGACAGACGGACAGCCGGACATGACTAGATCGGCTCGGCTGTTAATGCTGATCAAGATTATATATACTTTATAGGGTTGAAAACTTCTGACTAAAAAATTACAGAGATTACAACAAAGTAAAAATATGGAACAAGAAAGTTTGAAAAAAAAAATCGATATAACTGACGAATCTGAGGTCCCTTATTTGATTCTTTTTCAACATTAAAGTATAATTTTCATTTTCTGGTTTTCGTTTATTAGGCTTTGTTTGGTACGCGATTGAAACTTGTCGTTTTCGAAATAGCAATGTACAGACAAAAATCTGTTGCAATCCGTCGCGTTTACAGCCCGTGTAAAAATAGTTTGAATTTTGCATTTTCTTTTGGAAACGAAACAAATTCGGAATAATAAATGTAATACTTACCATGAGCTTCGATTCTTTTGCGTTTACAATTTGGATCTGGTGTTGCATTATTGTTATTGTTGATACTATTGTTGTTGTTGTTGTTATTATTGTTGTTGTTGCTGTTGTTGTTGTTGTGCGAATGATGAGCATGATGTTGAATCCCTAAAATTCCATTTATGCTGTATCCCGTGGTGGTGCGTTGTTCAGTCGTTGTCCCGTTGGCGGCATCGTTGGGGATCGGAATTGAAATAATGGGAACTGGAACAGAGGAGTCCGGAGCGGAAATGGGAATGGGAATCGAGGGATTGGAGTTAGCACTACTATTGCTAGTACCGCAGTTTGGATTAGCACTGGGGTTATTCGATGCCTGTGGAATGGGATCTCCACCGTTTGTACCAGTGCTGCTGTCGAGACTCTCTGTGGTAATATTATGACCGAGATTCTGTGGCACATGATGCTGATTTTGGTGATGATGATGCACGTGCTTAGCCTTTTCCGCGGCCTTGTTTCGAACAATTCTGTAAAAGCAAAAAGGGTTAGATTTTAAGATTTTATAATATTACGGATTTTGAAGAGGAGAGATTTGTATATTTGTGTGTATTACGGATCTTTTAAATAACTTAACTAACTTAGTCCAACGCGTCATAAGTGCTTATCAAAACTTAAAAAAAAAATGTAAATAGTATGTCCAAAAGAAAACGGCTAACATTCCAAAAGTAACAAGAAAGGAAGCCAACTTCGGCACGTCGGATTTTGTTTACCCTTGCAGATTGGAATTCGATCATTAATAATTAATACAATATAAATTATATACATTTCTGTTAAAAATCTAGGATGTAATTCCTACTTTCATTACAGTCATCTATACTTATCATATTTAAAATTTTCCTCTCTATTTGGTGATTTTTTCAATGGGAGCTATATGAAACAGTAGTTGTCCGATTTTCATAAAATTATATTCCAAATTCTTGAATAATACAATATTGGTAAATCTCAAAATTGATGAATTTCATTAAATTTAAGATTTAGTAACTATAAAAATGTAAATATAATATTTATAGCTTAATGTACTTTAAGTAAGCATTACTTCGTGGCATATAAATATATAATTTATATACAACTAATTTCTAATGATAGATTTCCAATCTGCAAGGGTATACAAACTTCGGCGTGGGGAGTTAGCTTCTTTTCTTGTTTCATATGATATAGCGATTATTTTTTTAACCTTTTTATTCTTTCTTTGCACGAGATTTTTAAAGGGTCACACAGATTCACTTGAACAGTCGCCTATTTAACTTATAAATACGCCATTCACTATATTTTTTTAGCTAAAAAATTTAAAATGTGCTTCAATATACGCTTGATAAAATTGTGAAAGTTATATTAATTCTTTTCTATTTCTTGTATTAAAAGAAGAAAGAGCTACCTTCTACACAAGTGTAACCTCCTAACCAAAATCGGTTGACTATGTTACTTAAGTTACAGTAGTCCAAGTGCATAGTACACACAACTGCGGCTTCCCGATTTTAGGCTATGTCCTTGTAAAGTTTATAGCTTAGTATACCCTGGACCTCTGTAGCCTGTGCACTTGTTTAATTTCAGACGCCTGCTCCCCCTCTTACACCTCGGAAATGTCTAAATTTATACATTGTGGCCGAGGAGGAGAACTGAAATGGGAATTACAATTTTTGAATGTTAAACCGCACCCAAGAGCGACGGCACCCGCCACGTGCTGCCATTCAGAATCAATTCGATTCATATTACCATTACCACTCGGGAAGTACAACCCTGCAAAGTTGACATGTGACCGATGATGATGCCGTAAGTCGCATAAGCCGTGGGGTAATTCCCCGTATATGCAGTCAAAACAACGGAAAGTTCATAATAATGCGAAAATGTGAGCGATGTGCGATGTGATGGCACTTGGGCAATGATTAGGGCGATGAGCGGTGATTCAATCGAATCAAAATTTTGTGTGCAGGACTCGGGTCTGCCCGACCCCAGTTGCCACTCTTTGGTATGTAATAGGACGGAAGAGGTTTAGGGGATTCACCAGAGATTCAGTGCAGAGTTTCCCCTGGAGACAAACACTTAATAAAGTGACTTTCACATAGCACTCAACCAATTTTAGTTTTATTATCCAGCCCCTTTTGTGCCTTCCAAATGTACATCTGTGCAGCGCGGCCTCTCCGCATATCCCGAACATATGTCTCGATTGTGTGCACTGTCCCCGTTCCACAATATCTACATACATATATATCTGTAAATCCCAATCCCAGGACTCGAGGACTCGAGGACTCGAAGTATCTGAGCCAGTGAGCATTTCAATTGACAGCCTTCGCTGGCCTCGAAAGCGAAAGCCTGTCAATTGTACTTACATTTCATCTAGTCTACGTTTATCCTTCAATATATTGCTACCAAGACGAAATCTCCTATATTCGGTACATCAATTTATACAAGATATGTAGTAAAATGTGCCGCAGCTTGTTTTAATACGTTGCCTTTGATTTTACTCTACAATTATGTGTCCGATTACCTATAGGCAATTCAATGTTTGCAAAACTTCCAACAACCTATTCGAATTAGGGGTTAAAGATGTACAATATTGGGTAACAGGGCAATAAATTAAATAACGATATTTTTCGATATATAAGATCCGATATTGTCAACCGATTTCGATTAAATATAAAAATAAAACTTGCTGTTAGTTTTCAAATCGCTGAGCTGCAGCTGATTTTCTTAGATTTAACCAATCGCTAGTAAGTCAATATTATTTATTTATATATTCCTAATGATATGCGTTCCTTTTTTTGCTTTTAAATAGTAAGTTTCGAATACATGTACTATTTGGAAAATCCAGATAGCTTTATGACTGATTGATGCTGGAGAAAAATACATATTTAATTCTTCTTAGGGTCAGACATGACGTCTAACTGAAATTTGAACACCCTTTGCATTGGAATAAAAACTCGAAAAAAAAGCGAGAAAGGAAGCTAACTTCGGCACGCCGAACTTCGTATACCCTTGCAAATTGCAATTAGAGCATTAATAGTCAGTACAATATTTACATTATTTAAAAAACAGATAAGTAATGCCTTCTTTCATTATATTCACTATACATACTATATTTTCAGTTACAGTTTTACATTCACGCTTCTTCATTTTCATCTAAATTTAAAGTTCGTTTCTTTGGCAGTTATATTATATAGTAGTCCGATTTTCATAAAATTAAATAGGAAATTCTGAAATATTAAAAAAAGGCTACAATTCTGAGTAGATGAAAATATATAACAAAAAACCCCGAAGTTATATATATATTTTTTTTTTATATTTTCCTTAACCCGGAAACGCAAAGATCGAGCCGAGGCGATGTATCTAAACTCCATAAGTCCACTATTTTCTAAAATCTTGCGAATCTTCTTTGAAATCACTTTAAAGTTTAAACTCTCTGCAAAGTCTCACTATGATTGCTAGATTATTAATTTTAAAAAATTCCGAAAAATCTCTACCTTTTGATCGTTTACTTGTGCATACATATATCTCCCTTTAAGAATAACTTTCGATTGGAGTATCATTTTTTACAATCGAGAGCTAATCCTGAGCTAATTCTCAATTCTGTGTCAGGGCTTTAAAGCATAATATTTAAGATCCAAGAAAACAGAAATAATTTAAACAAGTTATTTTGTCGGCAAACGAAATATCCTTATTAGAATGAGGGTTAGCAGGAGTTTTGAAAACCATTTTCAAATTTGACTTTAGAAGTTTGCTAGCATCCTCTCGCCCGTTAATGGCCCCCAAAAAAAGAGGAGAAAAAAAGTCCTGGAAGCGGAAATGCGTATAAATAACGGGCGGCAATGTGGGACAGTGACAGTGTCGACAGTGTCGACGGAACACACGGCCACGTGGCCAGTTGGATTCAGATATTCAAACGATTTCGGTAATAAAGCTGCTCTCCGTGGACCGGAAACTCGAAGTGGTCGTCGTTGTGGTCGTGTGTCAAGCATTGTGCCACAATTATGAACGCTAAAAACTACTTACGATATTTTTATTAGCCTGAAAGGTTTCGCGCACTTCGTCTTTGGAAATATATACACAGAAACATGTAGAGTCATGAAAGTACGACGATGTCCCGAGTTCGGAAGCGGAAGCCGAACTTAGCAGGATGACAATGACAGCAAACAAACAGACACGAACGGACATGCGTATATCCGTTGTAATCTGTGTATCATCGTGCGTCGCAGTTCCTATTTCCCCTTTCTCAATTTATCAAAATTGTCCTTTTTAATTTAGTCGCTATTTGTCTTAGTCGCCTTTCACTTCCCCCGTGTTGCATTGCTGTATGTATTATTAATGAAAATGGTCAGCAAATATTTGTCCTTACCGATTTATTGACGAAACACTTGGCACATTATCCTGTGAGCATATTGCCTCGGCCAATAACCGATCCCGTATCTCCCAAGCGAACATCGTAGGATTCTCGCGCTTGTAATTCGCAATGGCATCCACAACGGGCGGTGTGGCGACCTTTGGCTTGGAACCGCCAATGACGCCGGCCTTAAAGCTACCAGTCTCATAATATCTGAAAAAATTAAATTATATATGCATTAATCAATTTAATAATGGTACCTATTTTGAATCTATCTTAAATTAATTTCTCTGAAATCTGAATCTTTAAAACGCAACAAAAGTGCTGTTTTTGTAAGACTTTTAAATTTTCCTAAGATTGGGTAATGGAACAATAATCTGACAGTAAAGAGTTAGAGTCTGACTTGTAATAATTTTGTTTTAGAATTGTGACTATGATCAAGAGCACTTGCATACTAATATTCGAAGAATTTTAATTACAAAAGAAATGGAACAAAAAAAAGCAAAAAAAGAAGCTTATTTTGGCATGCCAAATATTGTACGCTTTTCCTGTTTATTTGCAATTGAATAATTATTATGCTCGAATGAAAAGAAAAACTTAAAGGGATATACAAAATATTATTATACATATTACAATAATTCGTGTTTGATGAAATTTCAACATTATTATAAAATCGTACACGATGTAGTTATATGTAAGTGATGAAATGTCCAATATATTATAAATTATAAATCAATATGATGAAAACCAACGAAGTAGTGTACATTACATTTATCTATTATTATTATACTTACAGTCTGAAAGTTTTAAAATTTTCTCTCAATTTACTAATCGTTCCTATGCCAACTATATAGTGTAGTAATCTGATCTGCTCTACCAGTAACTTAGAAGCAGCTGACTATAATTATAACACACACAAGGGTGTTATCTATCTATTATTCTTTTTATTTTTTATTTTTAATAAATTAAGTTAAATAATAAGGAAAATAAAAACTGTACAAAAATATTATAAATAAACGTGTTAACTATATTAAAAAAAAAGTTGCTATCAATTATATAAATATGTTTTTTTAGCCATCAAAGTCCGGCGTTGAAAAAAGGAAAAAGTATGCGTACAAAATATTTTTCTATTATCTATCTATTATTTAAAGTATTTATGGAATCGAATATTCAATAAGGACAAGTGATCACATCGAGTGCTTTTATTCTACAATATGGTTAATTATCTTGATAGTATCTTCGGTGTTCTATCTATTATCTATATATTATTTAAAGTATCTAAAGAATCGAATATCCAATAAGGACAAGTGATTCCATGGAGTTATTTTGCTCTTCATTATGGTTAATTACCTTGATAGTATCTTGGACACACAGCCATGGCTCACGCGTAACTGTCGTGATATGTCGCAGGGTCGGACGCCGTTGTGAGCCAACTCCACAATCCGCTGACGCACAACGTCGGGCAGGGGGCGACCGTTAACGAATACGCCGCCCAATTGATTAACACCTCCGTGACCTGTTGATAAACAAATTAATACTTGATAAGACCTGGAACAGCTTTTTCATTTTACATTTTATGTATTTATAAGAAGGCTCAAACGTATAACTTTCAAAGTGTAATATATCATAACGTAAGAAAAATCAACTACCAAACACAACTCAGAAAGTGTCTGAAATAATTTTAAGTTAAAAACAAAGGTTTACGAAGTTATTAGGTCGATTAATATCCATATTATAGTTAGAGGACCGAAAAAAATTTAATTTTCCAGAGTGTTTTTGAAGAAACTTTTAAATTCATTGATCCAAAAATTTTAAACACGTATTATAGTATCTTTTAACCGTAATTTAAGTCTTCGAACTAGTAAAAATATTTATTTGGAAAAGAGTTACAGCTGATCTTACAGCTCCTCTTACAGTTACAGTTCCTCTTAAAAAAGACGTTTTGCCGTGACCACTATATGTCGGAACTGGATCATCAGAAATTAAAAACCCAAACAGATTTCATTACAGTAATGTCAAATCTAGTTATTAATCAAAGCAATATGCAAAATAGTTTTTTTTTTTTTACAAAATGGCGGTTTCGCAAAAAGAAATCGATTTTTCACCGAAATTTTGGACTTAAATTGTTTATAAAAAAAATCAAATATTTATTGGAGAGAAAAAAATCTTCGATTAATTACTAAAAAATATATTTAAGAAGGTCGTGTTTAAATATAGGATTATTCACACGTTAAAAGTTTGGAATGTACTTCCGAGCACTCTAAAACGCTTTTCCAAATTTACTTATAACTTAGGATATATTCACCGGAACTAAGTGAAACTTTCTGTGTATATTATTAAATATATGTGCATTAAGAAAATAAAATAAAATAAAAATCGATTTTTTTAAAATCTAGCTTAAGAGTGTCTCTCTGAAATTCTGTATACACGATAAATTAAAATCTAATTTTATAAAATCCATCCTATAACAGATAACAGCTGATCGAACAGCTGTGGCTCACCCAAAACATAAACCCAATAGGTTTAATTGACTTCTGCGGAGTTAGTTACCAACTATTTTGGGCAGAATATGTTGGCACTAAATGAAAATGATTTAGATAACGGGGAATTGAAAATTCTCGAATGACTTTTCTCTAACAAAGAGCAAATGCCCTGAAGAGTGTGCATAGTAGTACAAGCTCACAAAAACCATTCGAAATAAAGTAGAAATAGGAGCTTTATATAGAATTCCAGAAATCTTGGGGCTAGAATATACCGGAAACGCCAACGAATTTATCTAGCATACTTTTAAATTTGGCGCCTTCCATATTTTTTTCACCAATTTTATCATGAATTCGCAATTGTCTTATAAAGTTCGCCCTTAAATTAAGTCTAAATTAAGATTAAGAAGCAGAAAAGGCACCATAAATTCATTTCTGGCAAGCCACCAGAAAATGCCTTTTAATTGAAAGAAACTTTTCATTAGTTCTAAAATAATTGTTGTAAGTTTAGGTTAGATTACTAGACCAATTTTTTACAACAATTGTCACAGCACCTTTTTTTAATATTTACATACGTTTATATAAAATTTCTATACTCCAGCAGGGTGTTATAATTTAAGTCCGATTTTTGGAACGCATTTTTGATTCTATAAAGTATATATATTCTTGATCTTAATATACATACATTCCGTCCGTCGGTCTGTTCGCCCGACGGGTCGGTCCGTTTGTACGGAAACTAGTCATTACAATTTGGAACGGGTCAGATCGGGCGACTATATCATATATGTATGTAAGTATCATAGAATCGGGTAATTAATTTTATATAACTATAACTCAACATATTTTCTTTGAGCCCTGATACATGACTATTTTATATTATTTCATAATTTCTGTTTTAATGTAATTTAAATCGGATGACTATTACATTTACATATGTTTGCTATCAAAAAACAACGACCGATTCTAAAAATTTCCCCTCGTTTTTAATGATCCAATTTTAAACTGCAATTTGATGTGCCAAAGTTAGCTTCCTTTCTTGTTTTCTTAATGGTATTTTTGAATTTGAACTTTTATTCAAAATTTGGGGAAAACCCAAGGGAAAATCGTTAAAAAATTAATACTGTTTAATACGTAGATATTTGATAAATATTCCTTAGATAGATGTAATAAAAATAGTATAAATATTACCGCAGTAAAATGAAATGAAATCATTTAAATGTGTGTGTATATCTGCTGCTTGTCGCGACTGTGTCCAATAATTAAGGCACGCCGCCGCCTTCTCAGTACCGCAAAAGCAAATTAATGAAATAATTGAGAATCCCACAGAGAAGTGACAGGATGTAAATGGGGTGGAAACACAAGTGCCATTTGGGTTGCCTTTTCGCCGTCCTTGCCTCACTTCACACAGTATGTTTTTCATTTGGTGTTTTCATTTTTTAAAACGCGGTGTATCTCTGTGTTTTGACTTGATCTTTGCGTTTGATGTTGCTCCAGAAATAATTACCAAGAAAATGAAGTTTGGAAAGACTGGAAATGCACCCCTTACTTGCTTGGTATTAAAATTTCGGTCAGACGAAGTCATTTTCCTATTAAATAAAATGTTCTTGATCAGCATCAACAGCCGAGTCGATCTACCCATGGTCTTATATCTTCTTTTCTTTGTCGGAAAAACACACATTCCGAAATAAAAGTCTGGCTTCAGCCTGATGTTTTCATTTATTCCGAATTACCTTTCCAAATTCGCGACTGGGACCGAGTGTTGGGACTATATAGTGGCCTGATTTTAAATGACATAAACAATAACGAGCTGAATTGAGGGTTTCAAACACACTTCCAAAAACTACTTCAATATCGAATTGTCCTACGCTCAGCAGGATATAAACTGCTGTGAATTCAGGAACAAAGGACTATTGTTTGGTTTCGCATACAAGGAATACAAGGGACAATGTTACAGAAAACTCGACTGTCAATTTAACAAAGTATTCATTGACTTTTAATAATACAGAAACAACAACAACCAGATGCAATTTGAATAGGTGTTGTCTTTGTTGTTCATTTAATATAACGAGGGAGGATCCTAGACCCCAAAAATCAAAAGGGAATTCTAACCAGAAAGGAAGCTAACTTCGGCATGACAAAAATTGTTTCTTTTGCAATTGGGAAATTGGGCCATTGAGAATAGATCTATTTCAGACTAAAATTGGAAATACCCTGCAAGGGTATACTAACAGAAGTTATATAAAACATTAATTTATATGACATAATAATAATATCTACATTTTCCGATAGTTCTTATGAGAGTCATGTGAAATTGTCGTCAGATCTGACATATGTATGTATATACTGATGTGAAAAAGGGAATAAGTTCTCCAAAGTTTCATTCAGATAACTTAACATAAGAACTGAAACCGGACACGGCCAGATCAACTCGGCTGTTGATGCTGATACAGAATATATTAATTTATATGTTCGGACAACGCAATAACTTTCGTTTTTGTTACCATTTACTTTGATACAATATATTTTTAAAATAAAACTTGCACTTTTATCTCAACTAATTAAGATGTACTTTTGTTTTTATATATATGGACACTTCCAGAAGAAGCTCTACCAGGATGCTATAAACTTGTATTACTTAAATGTATATTGATAAAGGGATGTGTAAATTTAAAGAATATAATCAATTTACGGAATATTTTTGTTTTTATTTTGACATATTTTAACCGAAACTCACAGGTACAATTTTTCTTTCTGGCTTTGCTTTTTGTTCGTATATATTACATAATTGTTTTTTGATTTAATTCTTGTATACAGATATTTTTACCAACAAAAAATGAACGAAATGAATTTCGTATCAAAAATAAATTTTCTTTAAAAACATGTGTCCTTTTTATTACTTTTTTTCTACTATTTTTTTATGTACTGAAGTTATGTTTTTAATTTATCTAATTAAAATTTCATTAACAAATTTGAGAAAAAAAACAAATGGAAATATTGTAGCGTTCGCGATGTACAATGTACAATGTATATAAATGAAAAACTACATTATTTTACTGTTGTTTAAAAGTTGTATCTATTAAATTACTCGCCACATTTCGCAGACTTTCACAATTTTCAAGATGAAGTCAAACAGGACTTCTATTTTTTGTAGCGTTCGCGATGCAGTGTTTTTTAAAAATAATTACAAAACGATAAGTTGGCGAAGCTTTCTTTTTAGTATACAACTAATACTGGTAAAATGCATTAATCGTGCAAAAAAAAAAACATCCGAAAACGATCATTTAAGTTATATTTAGTTATATATATCCTGGAAATGACCATATACAAATATTTTTTAAATCTAAAGAATTAAATAAGTAAAACACATGATGACATACTATCACGCGTAAATTAAAGAACAATACAACAGTTGTCTTTTTACAATAATCAACGATGGCGTTACCACAGTTGTTATCCTGGAACATATTTTGCACAAAATAAAGCTCGAGCGAAAAACAATAGCAAGAAAATATAAGAAAGGAAGCTAACTTCGGCACGCTGAAGTTTGTATACCCTTGCAGATTGCAGTTTGACCATTTGGACTTAATTCAATATAAATTATATATATTTATGTTAAAAAAAAAACAACGTACTAATGCCAACTTAACTTTCATTCAACTATACATATTAAATTTACAGATTTACTAAATTAATCAAATTCATAAAATTTAAAACGAAATTCTATAGAATAATAAAAAATTACAATATGTCAAATGATATGAAAATCCGTTGAAAATTGGAAAAGTTACTATTCTTTTTCTAAAAATTTTCCGGTCGTTCCTATGGCAGCTATATGATATAGTCGTAAGATGTGACCCGTTTTAACTTGTATACGAGTATGTAGAGTGTATAGAATATATAGAGTATAGAGAGTATATAGAGTAAATAGAGTATATAGAGTATCAATAAGACTAACGGCACAGTTTCGTTTGGATAGCTTCAAAACTGAAAGACTAGTTTGCGTAGAAACGCACAGACGGACAGACGGACATGGCTAAATCGACTCGGCTGTTGATGCTAATCAAGAAGATATGTACATATATACTTTATAGAGTTGGAAATGTCTTCTTCACCGCGTTGCAAACTTCTGACTAAAATTATAACACCCTGAAAGGGTATAAATAACTTATATGTATATATAAATATAGTCGTGCACTAGGGACTTTTACAAAAATTGTTTTTTTGTGTAATTGCCAAAAATATTTGCAGATCTTGCTTAATAAACTCATCGAAAAATCACTAGTAAGATAATGATTAGCTTAAGTTATAGTTAAAACATTGGGAACTGTTCGCGATCTCCTGCGGGAAAATCTTGTTTAGAAAACAATGGGTATTCTTGAGCAAGAGCATTCGCTACAAATCGCCATAACTTGAAAAGTAATTCGAGTTGGAAAATGTTTAAGGAATTACAATACTTCCGGAGAGATAAATTAAAAATGTGCTAAAAAATCAACAGTTGTGTAACCCGGATAACAATTACATTTGATGTATGTATGCTATTTGTATATAGTATTATTACATGTATAATATTCCATCATATTCTGGTTGTATCGATAGGCCGTAGATAAGTCCATTTTTTTAGAGCCGCTTTAATGTAAACTGAAGCCTTTACTTGTGTTTGATTATTTATTTTTAAATTAACTATCACAAAATGTGGAAATCTGGAGTACACGCACAATCACTGTATCATTTTTATTTCCATTTCGGGTAGCATTACTTTTATTTCATTTATTCGAACATAACTCTCGGCGTACTCTTGTCGATCCCGGGCGTGAGCGTTAAATTGTAAGCGTGACCGCAAACCGCAAACCGTAACCGCAACCGATGATGGTGAGCCCGAACCTGTAATCGATGCCGAGATACGAGATACAAGATACAAGCCAAAAGAAGTCCTCCTGCGAACGCGCGTCCTGATTGACGTTACGGCGATGTCCTGGAGAGCGCGGAGAGCTTTGATTTCCCGATTCTGTCACAAACTTCTTTGCATAAAAGTAAACCGGGCGCCGAGCCTTGGCGTTTCCATAACCTATTCTTGGCTTTCCATTCTCCTTCTATTGTGCCTTCTTATTACAAAATTAGTTTTCTCTTTCATTTTTGTTTTGCTGCCGTAAAATATTGCTAACCATTTTTTCCACACAGTTTGCTGTTTAGCCGCAAGAGATTCTGCGCATCGCCTTCACTTATTCTTATCTATATTTTCGTGTGCACGCGCGGGCGTTTCGTGGTCCTTGGTCTTTTTTACGCTTCCCAGCAAGCAACAACCAACAACCAACACCAACCGGCGATCCGTAACGTCTCAAACCCCGTAACGCCTATGTCTATCATCTTACAAAGGACACTCCGTGGCCCGACCAATGGAGACGGAGGAGCGCAAATGTCAGGGAACAGGAAAGAGAGAGTCCGTGCCGGAGAACGGCAAGGCTCTCCTTCTTCTGCGAATGCTTTTACGGCTAACCAATCCATTGGCCCATGGATGCAGCAGAGATGCCAAGACCGTTTCGCTAATGTTCCGTCTACAGCCAGAAAACAAGGTGGGTTTACTTGTAATTTGTATCAGAAAATAACGGAATCACTAGCTGGAAATAACACTAGCGACTCATATTAAATATTTTTAAATTTTTAAGATAATCAAATTGCAAATATATTTACTTTATTGAAAACTGCGCATCTCTAACGGAGGAACAGATAAAGAAGCAACAAGAAAGGCGAAAGATTCAAGAGTGCAAGGGAGAGAGAAATCGGAAAGGGGCGTTCACTGCGAGAATCCCGCCAATAGAAGATAAGGAAGGCGGCCAGGCCGCTATATCTGAAAATCGGCGGCCAATCACAGCGCACGCACGGCGCACACCTTTCCCTTTCTGTCTGCCACTTAAGTTCGCTCATTCTTCGGCTCTTTCGGCATCCCTTTCCCGCACACACGCCCTAGAACTGGGAGTGTGAACTGATTGCTCACGCCGTCTGCCTCGCACTTATCACGGGTCCGCGTCTGTCACTTAATTCACGCACTTTTTTCGAATCCACACAGATAAACATTTTTCGTTGGCCGAATCTGAGCCGCCTTATCAGTAACTTGACTGTAAAATTGTGCTGCGTGTGAATGGACAGTTTAAATATTACCACAGTAAGTAGATACAGCTGCGGTCAAAATAATGGCAATAACGACAAGGCTTTTTAATCAGATGCCAAATATCTGCAAATTTCGAGTGTGACTTTGTTTAAAAGAATAAAAATATATATATGTACATATTTATATATGTATGTATATAAGTAAAAAAGACAATGGTTGTTACTTTAATAGGAGACATACAAAATGAGATGGAAAAAACTAGAAAGGCAACTGAATACCGCATGCCGAAGATTGTATACCCTTGTAAATTGAAATTCCTTCATTAATAATAAATATAAAATTAACCAATGCACACTATGTGTACAGTTAAAGTATTACATTCACTGCTTTGAATTTTCTTCCACATTTAACGATTGTTTTTATGGCAACTACAAGATATTGTCGTCATACATTTTCATAAATTAAATCCGAAATTCTTAAATCTTTGAAAATGGCTTCAACTCCAAGTTAGTGGAAATTTATTGAAAAACATCGAAGTTAGTTTTTTTTGTAAAAATTTCTCAATTGTTCCTAAGGCAATTATATGATACAGCAGTTCGATTGTCCTAAAATTCTTAACAAAATTTAGAATAATAGAATATCTTCAAGTAGATGAAAATATGTTGAAAACTAAAAAAAGTTATAATTTGTTTTCTAAAAATGTTCAGATCATTCCTGTGGGAGGTATATGATATAGTCCGCCGATCCGACTTATATACAAGTGAGAGTATATAAAAGACTAAATGCAAATTCCATTTCAGATAGCTTAAAAACTTAAGGACTAGTTTGCGTAGAAGCAGACGGACGGACAGACGGACAGACGGACATGGGTAGATATACGCGGGTTTTGTAATTCTTGTCAGAAGTTGCAACGCAGTGTAGGAGTCATTTCCGACCCTATAAATGATATAGATTCAATAAGCATCAACAGCCGAGTCTATATAACCATGATGTAAATCGGACGAATATTTCATATACATATGTAGCTGACATAGAAATATATGCCATTTTTAAATATAGGGGAAAATGCAAAAGTGTCAATGTAAAACTTTAACTGAACAACTGTGTTTGTAATATGTTTAGGAATTTAGAACATGGAATATAGTGAAAGTAAGCATTACTTCGAGTTTTTTGGGCATAAATATATGTTTATAATTTATATTGTATTAATTATTATCGAAAGAATTGCAATCTGCACGGGTATTTAAGCTTTGGCAGAGTATTATAATTTTAGTCAGAAGTTTGCAACGCATTTAAGGATACATTTTATATATTATATATATTCGTGATCATCATCAACAGCCGAGTCGACCTAGCCATGTCCGTCTGCCTGTTTTTACGCATATTTTCATCTAATTTGAGATATACTTATTTTGTATTACTTCAGAATATTGTTTTTAATTTTATGAAAATCAGGAGACTATATCAAATAAAAACAATCGTTAAATGTAGGGGGAAAACTGTGAAAGTAAAACTGTAAAACTCTAAATGTAATAAGTATAGATGACTGTAATGAAAGTAGGTATTACTTTTCTTTTTTTGTAACAAATACATTTATATTGTATTAATTTTGAATTATCGAATTGCAACTTGCAAGAGTATACAAATTTCGGAGTGCCGAAGTTAAATTCCTTTCCGCAGCTTTGCAAACTTTTTACCAAAATTATAATTCGCTAGAATGAATGAAAAAGACCTTAAAAATGTGAATTTTGGATCGTCCCAGTTAAACATAGCTTAAAACTCAGCTTAAAACTGAAATAAAAAAGTGCGGCGAGTTTGAGAGCTTTATCAAATTAATCCTATGCTTAAATCGACTCGGCTGGTGATGGATTTGATTTTATTGACATAAAAGAGCTATAAGTCAAAATATTTTAAAGAAATTTCATACGCAATTATAGTGGTCTATAAAAAGGTCTTAAAAGAGAATGTACTTCCGTGCGATTAAGCAATTTCGGCAGCCAAATAAATCAAGGAAAACCATAATTAAGGAATTCCCCAAGGACTACTGAACTGAACTGAAAACATAAGGTAACAGCCATAAAACCAAGGAGGGTTTATTTTGCTCTTATCAAAATTGCACTTGGAAATCTGTACAGATGTATCTATGAATATGTATGTATATAGGAGTAAAGATTTGTTGAATAGACAAGTGGGAATTAAAAGGTAACACCGTCCGATGATAATATCATATCTTTGTAATGTAAAAGTAACGCAACAGCTGTTGTTTTCGCCTTTGTGGTTCCCCAAAAATTATGCACATTTTGATTTTACAAAATTATCGTTCATTTTAAGGTTACCAATCTTTTGTATGACATGTATATGATATAGTTGGCCGATTTTCATAAAACTTTTAATCGAAATTTTAGAATATTTCACTATAGCTATGTCGCACATTTGATGAAAATCTGTTGAAAACTGAAAAACATACATATATAAAACATATATACGAGTGAGAGTATATAACATAGAAGACTAACTGCAAAGTTTCATTCAGATAGCTTCAAAACGTAGAAATGGTCAGACGGACGGACAGACGGACATGGCTAGATCGACTCGACTGTTGTTGCAAACTTCTGACTGAAATTATAATACCCTGCAAGGGTATGAAAACAGCGATATAATTCAGAAAGATAAAAGATAATATAGTTGAAGCAAAGGCCAAAATGAAGAACACAATTCTAGTTTCTAATTATTATCGTTAATTTATGGCGGCAGGCATATATAATTAATATTATATTTGATCCTGCCAATAAAATGTGTCTTGCATAAATATTATATATTAATATTATTGTATTCACATTTTACCATATGATATCAGTTTCATAAGTATATGTATACTAAAAAGAATGAAAGACCAAATATTGTTAATTGAATCTCTTTGAACGAAGTTATGAACTGAGGTGGCAATATGTCAGAAGTGGAAATTTAGCTACACTAAAATCAGCCGGAAATCCATTTAAAATGTGGTTTGTTGCTTTTCCTATCATCGTATTGGCCTTGGTAATCACATGCACTTGCAGCAAGTATGTAAGTAGGAATCGTCATCTTAGTCTCGAAGTCTTCTCCAGTGACTTAATTTCCTCCATTGATAAATAAGAGATGTGAAAAAGTGCAGGAAACAGGCCTTGTGGTCGGAGTAAGTTCTTTTTTTTCAATTAGCAGGGATACTTGAGACAATTCCGTCAGAAAGCCGCAACACAGAAAATTGATCAGGTGGCAGTGGCGGTCAGTTTTGTATTGTGAGATTGTGAGAACAATTGTAGCAGAGGAAAAGCACAAAGAAATCAGGTGTCCAGTGACGATACATTCACACATATGTACATAAATATATATTCTTGTTCCGCGGTCACACGGTACTCGTTGAGACAACACAAAAAGTACATACATCTACACAAATACACATTTTCTACGCAATTAATATGGGTCTATAAATCGAAATCGGATTTCTTGTGATGTCTGTATATCACGGGAAAATGTTCACAATGAAAAGTATCGGGAATGTCTAAGAAAAATCGAAATAGGCTTTTTCATTTTATTTTAGGTACTTTTAAGCGTACTTTTAACTTTCGTTCATATTGCTTTTTGTTTAAGCCCAGTTCTTAATTTCATATTTTATACTTTTTTTTCAGTGAGGATTTTGTAGTATTATTTAAAATCTGATGAACAATACCGATAGAAAAAAGAACAATGCTGTCCGAACTATGACGGAAAAAATGTAAAAGCTTTTGCAATATTCCCATATGCGTAAGCCTTTTTAATATTCAGAAAATAAAACTGTTCTATTACTATTTTTATAAAATTTGAAGCATTAACATAAAATAAGATTTGAATAATAAAGAAAAAAATCTGAAAACATGGAATAAAGATTTTTAAAATTAAAAAAATTAAATTTTTGTGTGATAGGTTAAATGTATGTATGTATAAGAAACTAGAAGCACTATTTTAAAATTATAGAAAATATATATAACTATATATATATATATATTATATAAGTATATAGTATATTAGTATATTAGTATACTTTTAGAGCCGGACATGGCTATATCGTCTCGGCTGATGATGCTGACATGAAAAGGCCGACAGTGACTTCTTCACTGCCTTGCATATGCCGCAGGGATATAAATATATTTGTCTTTGTTTTTATACCCCTGCAGGGTATGATAATTTCAAATATATATATGTATATATTCTTGATCAGCATCAGTAGCCTAGTCGATCCAGCCATGTCCGTTTGTCCTTTTCTACGCAAACTAGTCTCTCTTAGCTTTGAAGCTATCGGATTGACACTTTGCAGTTAGTTAAACTTTACAACTTTTCCAGTTTTTAACAGATTTTCATGTGCATTATTCTATAATTTCGGATTTAATTTTATGAAAATCGGACTACTATATGATATAGCTGCCATAAAAACTATCATTAAATATAGAAAAAAATGCCAAACTGTGAATGTAAAGCTGTAACTGTTCAACTGTAAATAGAATAAGGAATTACTTCCTTGATTTTTAACAGAATTCCAATCTCCTTTCTATTTAGAGATCAAGTCAGTGTCAACAATTCCATAATAAGTAAAAAAAGAAAATAAGAAGTTTGCTTTCTTTCTATTCAACTCAAAATGGATGTTTGAATTGGTTCATACATGTTTCTTATATCTCCTGTCAGTTCTTATTTGTCTGTTCAGACATTTGACCAATAAGGATATATTCTTAATGATCCGATTGGAATATACAAAGTTATACAAACTTCGACGTGCCGAAGATACATAGTTTCTGATTATGTTTAAGAAGTAAGTATATTTTTATGTTTAAACCTACCGTCGCCCGAAATACTGCCTTGAGAACTGTGGGAGTCTTCTGAAATAAGAAATTAATATACATTAATCGGGATTAAAAAACAAAACATTATTGTTTATTATTTGCGCTTTCTATTTGTTTAAAAGTGTAAATACCTGCCCCGTTTTGTACATCATTCATAGCTGCTATCCATCCATCGACTCCCTGAGTATTTGTCATGAAGTTGTTGTTCACAATTGGCGGCGTTTCACTCAATATCCGGTTTGAATATTCATCGAACTTGTTTGTCACTGTGGAGTTATGAAGGAAGTAGAAGAATTGAAATTAGAAGAATTGCAAATATATGTACATATGTACGGACAAACGTATGAATTGCGGAAAATAAAAGTCGTGGACATTGAAAAATTCCTTATAATCCACACACAAATTCCGTGACTCGAAATGGTCTCCTTCTTTTTCTTTTAATTTCGTTTTCAAGAAAATTGAACATGAATCGAGAAGAATCGCGAAGAAGAATAGCTTTTCTGCTGCTTATGCTGTTTTCCCTTTGGGAGGGGAGGAAAAGGCATATTGCTCTTGTTAGCCTCCCAGCCCCAACTCTTTTTCAAGGAAGCTATTGTTCTTGGATGTGAGCATTCTCTCTTTTTAATCTAAAAAACTAGAAATAATGTTAATCAAATGAAAATGTAATCCTTTTGTTCAACTGAGGGGACTTTGACCCGCTCCCACATACCTATATATGTATGCATAGTACCTGCCATTGAGTAATGGCTATTGGGAAATATCATCCAAATATGTTGCTTTTAAACTGAGAGACCAAACCATGCATACCCTTGCAGGGTATAATAATTTCAGTCAGAAGTTTGCAACGGAGTAAAGGACTCTATAAAGTACTTATATCAGCATCAACAGCAGAGTCGATATAGCCTGCCCGTCTGTCCATCCGTATTACCACCCGTTTCTACGCTAATTGTTTTAGGTCTAACGGAACGGGCCGGATCGGATGACTATACTATATTATTTTCAACATACTTGAGATATAGCTACTTTGAGTTATTTCACAATTTCGATTTTAATTTAATGAAAATCGGATTGCTATGTACATATATCAAAAAGCTGCCATAGGAAGCTGTCGAGGAAGTATTTGAAAATATATAATTATAATCTGTCCCCTTTTATACTTCATAATCCCAGAATTTCGGATTTAATTTTATGAAAATCGGACGACTATATCCTATAGCTGAAAAGTGCAAAGCTTTGAATGTAAAACTGTAAATGTAAAACTGATAATATAGTATATATAGGTGAGTGTAACGAAAGTAGACATTACTTTGTTTACAAGTGGATATATATAATTCATATTGTTTTAATTATTAATGATCTAATTGAAATCTGCCGAAATAAGCTTCTTTGCGTAGAACGGGCAGACGGACATGTCTAGACCGACTCGGCTGTTGATCCTGATCTTTATAGGGTCGGAAATGTCCCCTTCACTGAGTTGCAAACTTCTGACTGAAATTAGAATACCCTGTAAGGGTATAATAATTTGACTAATAATAATTATTACTTCGCTGTTCCTCAAAATATTTTCATCTACTCACAGACGTATACATTTTCTATTATTTCAGAATTTCGACCTTAATTTTATGAAAATCGGAAGCTGTTGTAGGAACGATCGAGAAATTAATACAATAATAAATTATAACTTTTTCAATTGCAAACATATTTTCATCAAATTTATTATTTTATTTCAGAGTTTTGGTTTTAATTTTTTTTAAATCCATTCGAACTCCATGGAATTTATTTGATTTCATTTGATTGATTTATTAATATTTATGCCAGATGTTACACTCAATGCCATTATTATACTCTTATAGGGTATTATAATTTTAGTCAGAAGCTTGCAGCATGTATTTATAAATGTATGTATATTTGCCGGAATTTCTTTAAATTGTTATCGTTACAATTGTCCAAATTTGACAAAAAAAAAACTAATTTTAAATAATAACTCAATATGTAGGCTTGTCCTTGCCCTATAAAAACTATTACAGAAAAGCTATCCGAATTGAAATTAATTTATTAATTCATTTTTGGCTTAGCTATGATATTTGAAAAACATTGGTTTATTGACTTTGAATGATTGCCAAAAGTAATATAATCCTAATCAATAAAGAAAAAACATTAAAAAAATCGACAAAATATTTAACTGAATTTTGCCAAGTTTTGCAAGGGATAACATTAATAAAATTGTCAATGATTAATAGAAATTTTTAATTTTTATAATAATAAAGTCCAATAGAAATGTTTCCAAATTTATAATTGATAAATTGATATCTTTCGCCTAAAATTGATTTATTTCACATTCGAAACCATGATTCTTTGGGTAAGTACAATCGAAGAAGTTAGCTTCCCTTTTTGTTTCTATTTCAAGTAAAATTTCTAAACAGATTTGAAAACGAATTCAAGTTTAAAGCTTTACTTACTCTTTCCCTTTTCATCTATTTGCGGCGAGGCATAAACGTTGCCTCCGATGTGCTGTTGATGGTCATGGGGAAGGCTCACACCGTCGTTGGGAATACTCTGCAAAGTGTGCAATGTAGGCGGATCGACCTGGGACTGGTGCTGTGACAACTGATGCTGATGTTGGTGATGCTGCAGATGCGAACTATGAGTGTGCTCAGAGCTTAGTGCCTGGTCTTGTGCACTGTGAAGATTCGGGGGCTGATGGTGAATTATTCGGTGTTGCAGCTGATGCGAGAGTGACGACCCGGCGAGCCCATGGCCAAGATGGTGGGGTGATGATGTTTGCATATCCATTATAAACATCAGAAACTGAAAAGGCAATAAACAGAAACAAAAATGTAATTTCATGGGGAGAAATTATCGAGTTGAAAAAATTAAAGTATCGCTAATAAAGTAAATTTACACAAATAACAAAAAAATTAATCGTATACCAATGTGTCGAAATAGAAACTAGTTAAATTATATGCAATTTATTATGCCCTTGCAGGGTATTGAAATTTTAGTCAGAAGTTGCATACGCAGCAGTTCTTAATCAACATTAACAGCCCATTCGATCTAGCCAGTTAGTCTAGTTAAAAATTAGACTAGTATAAAATTAGTCTACTTAAAAATTAAAAAATTCAAATTAATCGTCACAAGGTTTGATATTGGCAAAGATTGGAGATGTATGTAAAAGTCATCGTCCTATTATCTCCCTTCGTTAATAGGTTTTTTGTAGGGCATTAAATACAGTAAATTTGATACCGATAATTCTAGAATCACCGAAAATTTAATTTCTTAAAGTAGATGAATATATGTATGTAGGTTGAGACACGGCCAAATTATAATTTTGTTTCTTGTAATTTTCCTATACCCTGCATCGGTATTAAATGTAAGAAAAAAAACTAAAACTTTGAGGTTTATTATTTAATATATTACAAGATTGTTTAATATACATATATAAATAATAATATTTCTTGTACATTTACCCTTTAACAACATTTTTTCTTGTAGTTTTCCTATATCCTGTATTGGTATTAAATGCAAGAAGAAAAACTACTAGAAAGAATAGATTTATTATCTGAGCTTTATTATTTAATATATTACAAGATTCTTTAGTATGTGTATATAAATATAACTTAATTTCTTGTACGTATACCCTTTAACAAATTATAATTTTGTTTCTTGTAATGTAATACCATGTATCGGTATTAAATGTAAGAAGAAAAACTAATAGAAATAATAGATTAATTATCTGAGCTTTATTATTTAATATATTACAAGATTGTTAAATATGTTTATATAAATTTAATTTCTTGTACGTGTACCCTTTAACACGCTGCAGTCGTATGAAGGCATTTCCATTTCCCGCTCATTTGCCGGGAAAATAAATACATACATATATACATATATATACAGTGCATTTGTTGTGGTCACTGCACGAGCTCTTCTCGGCTCCTCAGCAAGGTGCGCTCCTTCACAAACCCCGCGCAAACTCATTCACCTGTCCTTAATTGACCTTTTTAGGGTATCACATGCTGCACCCCTAAGGGTCATCCTTCAGCGTAAAAAGGTTCGAAGGCGCGAGTGAGGGAAAAGGCGCAAAGTCTAGGAGGCCATCTGTTTTCCTTTTGGTAGGAAATTATTTTCCCCCAATAGACAGGCAGTTACTTGCTGGTAGGACACATTTTAAAGCTACTTACAAGTGTTTATTACGATTAAACATGTTACAAACATTTTTTCTACATTTATTTTCTGCACTCAACTTGATTGGTTTTAAGGATTTCTCAACTTATTTGTTAACATTTTAAAATCCGAGTGAGTCTTTTGAAGCTGCAATCTAATAATTTCCACTGTCTGAAAGCGGTGTTTTTCAAGCAACCAAGTTTTCCCGAAAAATAATCCTTTGATCTTGATAACATTTTAGAAAGACCAAGTACAATTTACAATTTCGAATTACAATTACACTGAACATAATTTCCTTTTCTTTTCTTTTTTATCCAAGAATCCCCTGTTTAAGAACCTCTTTATATTCCCAAGTAATACGATTTCTATTACTCTTATTTATCTATATAACTTTATATATAGATTCTTCTGAAACCTGAAGAAATAGTTGTTATTTTTACATGTATGTAAATAAGTATATCAGTAAGTATTTACGTTATATGTACGTTATATGTATGTAAATAAGTCAAGGAGTTGTCTTTATTACTGAGGGTTCAAGGCATAACACAAAACAAAAGTTCACGGTCGTTCAGTTAGTGTATCTTTTAGATACTATTACGCATACTATTACTGGCTCTTCACATTGAATTCGAGAAAAATAAAAGTGGGAAAAAGAATCGCATTTTCACACACTTCCCACCAAATAATAATGGCGTCAGACAACGTCTACGAAAAACGGTGGAAAATAAGAAACCCAAGGTCAGGAGCGTGGGTACGAAAGATACGTATTCGAGTCGAGAATTGCGCCCCATCACGTCCGTTTTGTATCTTTTTTTAATTCTAACCCGATTAAAGTTGGCTTTAAAATATTATTATAAATTTATTGTATATTATATTTTATATTTAACAAAAAGCATAACTAATAATAATTAAACAAAAATTCTAGCTTATAATAATGCAAGGGAAATATTTAATACAACAAAATAAATAAAACTAATTAATTATTAATTGATATTAAACAAGTTAATTACTTACCGATAATAATATATATTTTATCCAGATAATGTTAATATCTTCTTGAACCAATAATTAATTTCAGTTGCATTTTTAAGTACTCCAAAGTGTTGTAATTGTGAGTTTACATTATTGATTTATTTTATTTCATAATATATTTGTTGATGTGTTGTTATTACTTTTGTATTGCACAAATTACTTCACAGTACGAATCTCTCCTCCACTTTCCCAATAAAGGTCACTACTTCGGCAGGCTTGAAGAGAACAGCGCAGCGCGTTCCACCTGTTGGAGTTCAACGCGGCTTTCACACAGGTGGACTGAGGATCGTTTCAACTGTACGCCAAGAGATCTCGAGCGAAACTAAATTGTTGAATGGTTAATGTGGACGGCGGAAGCCGTATGTACATACAAATACCTACGCGTGTGTGTGTGTGTTTTGTCTTTGAGTCGCGCTCAAAAACTTGGCCAAGACACGGCTCTTTACGGTTGGTCGGTTTTCGGTTCGCACTCAAAACCGACTGCCGCCGACTGCTCACAGATCGCCACACATACGTATGTAAATATGTGAATGTATATGTGTGTATATGACTCTTCGTTGGCTTAAAGTGCCGAAGCTAGGCTTGCTAGTGATGCCAGTTTCTTCGAAACACACAAAAAAAAAGCTATATTCTAACGCACATACTGTATGTAGGTTTGTATGTTTGCAAATTGACTCGGTACATATTGAAGAGACAACACAACACTAATGTGTTTCCAGTCTCTAAGTTAAAAATCTAAATCATTGTCAATTTACCTAAATATGTATGAAGACATAGTCCATAGTTTTTGTCTTACAAGGCAATAAACTTTCGCAGGGTACATGTGCATGTATATATCGAACTGTCCCAAGGATATATACGTATTTACATACATAATATTTTATTATCTAACAGCTTAGCTCAGTTTAAGCTATATTTTTTTCCGTCAATACATCATATTTAAATTTTCCTCTCGATACATATTAAAACATTAATATACATAGTATATATCTAACAGCTTAGCTCAGTTTAAGCAATATTTTTTCTGTCGATACATCATATTTAAATTTTCCTCTCGATACATCAACATCGATACATATTAAAATATTAATATACATAGTATATCCGAAAAACGTCCAAATTGGCAGCACTGGCGGTATGTACGATCGCCGTATAAAAAAAACTAAGCGAGTCAGAAAAGCACAAAAGGGAGAACAGTGGGCAGAGGCCGAATGGAAAAGAGAACAGAGGGAGAAATGAGAGAAATTACTTATTCCCGTTTTTACTATGTAGGTGTTTTGGTAGGTAGGTGTGTACATACATACAAACATACATATGTACATATATATGTATGTGTGATTCATTTAGTTGTTGTGTAGTAATTTACGCGTTGCCATTAAAATGCATATGTTGACTCTTATATCTTCATATATGTATATACATATATTCATATGTGTATATAAACTATACATTAAAATACTTATATACATACATACATAAATTGCTTACCGGAAGACAGCAGACCAACTTCAAAAATATACATACATACATACATAGACACATTTTAAAGCTTAAAGGCATAAGTACACATTCGATATTTTGCAGCTTATGTGTGTATGCTTATATGCGTGTTTATATGTATGTATTATATATTTATAACTTATATACATTTGTATTTTCAAAGTTCAAATGATTACTCAAACTTTATTCTTATTGTTATAAAGAAACATTTTTAAAAGAAGCATTATTATTATAATAATTATTATTATATTTATTTTTGTTTTTGTTAATTGTCTATTATTTTATATTTTCGCTTTATTAATAAATCAGTTGTATTTTACTATTCTTAATATAGTTAATTAACAACAATTTTGGAGTATAAGGTGACAATTGCACCTTATACTTCATTAAGGCTTTTTTATTTGATTATTAAATCATTGTTTACTTTTTAAGTCAATACATATTTATGTTTGTATTTGGCGCGAAATTGTACATACATATGTACATATGAATTTTCATTTCTTACATACATAAATCGTAAACTAAAGCTGCTTTCACATTTTCATACTTCTACGTTAATGAAATAAAAGGGAAACAAAAGTCTGTTTTCACCTAGCCCCTTTTTACATTTAATTACTCGCATTCTACACGTTGACAAGAAGGCACACATAAAAGTTGACATGTACATATGTATGTAAATTGTGCATGTATTAAATAATTTAAGTTTAGCAGAGCCGGAAACATTTGTTTATATTAAATGGTATAGTTTGACAGTATTCCCCCCTCTAATGTTGTAAATACATATGAATATGTTCATACATGTACATATGTACATTTTCCAATTAAAATATAAAATAAATACTTATGGTTTTTTATTCTCTTCAATATGTATGTACATATGAATATATTTTCTTGATAACATTAATACTGAAATATTATTACAAAAGTAAATGTATTCCGTTAGATCATTGAACTTATCAAAAGAGTAAGTATGTATGTATGTATAAAAGTAAAATTACATATATATATGAGGAAAAAGAAGAATGAAAAAATAGGTACTCGATCAGGGGTAGTTTTTTATAATCAACAGCCGCCACTCTTTTCTGCAGTCTAACAGGTGTTCTATATACATTCATACGAAGCGAGGGAATTTTCCCGGCTTTCAGGAAAAGGTAAGGGATGAGTACCAGACACAGCTCAAATACCCATAAACATTTACATACATACATACGTACATGTATGTATGTATGTGGGTTTTAGTGTAAGCACGTAAGCTTAAATATGACTAGAATTAAATACTGTAAATATATTTAAACAATAAATAGATTTATATGTAAATATATATATATAAATTATTTATCAGCCAAGTCTAGTTTTTTATAACCCTGCAGGGTATTACAATTTCGGTCAGAAGTTTGCAACGCAAAGAAAGAGTCATCTCCGACCATACATTCTTGATCAGCAATAACAGCCGAGTCGATCTGGCCATGTGCGTCTGACCGTTTCTACGCAACTGAGTCTCTCAGTTTTGAAGGTATCTGAATTAAACTTTGCAGTTAGTCTTCTTAAATACTCTCACTTTATAATATATATTATAATATTATAAGTATAAATGATTGTAATGAACGTATGAATAACTTCCCTGATTTTTAACAAAAATGTATATAATTTATATTGTATTAATTATTAATGATCGAATTCCATACTGCAAGGGTATACAAACTGCGATGTGCCGAAGTAAGCTTCCTTTCTTGTTAAAATTTCTTTCCATATACCCCTAAAGTAAAAGTACATACAAGTACACAAATGCCAATCAGAAGTGCATGGGACAGGTACCTCATAGAGTGTATTTGCATGTGGATACAAAAAAATAAGAAATATACATAAGTATGTATATTCTTGATTAGCTTCAAAACCCAAGTTGATTTAAGACTATCCCTGTGTCCCTTCGTATAAATCAACAGATATTAAATATTATAAAACTATCAAATTCGTTACACACGCTATTGTTTAAGATGCTACACCATAGTAACATACAATAATAAATTCAATTCAATATAACAAATAAAAATAAATTCGTTGAGATGACATTTCTAACTGTGGCACGCAGATCAACCTTTTTCTTAGATTTTGCCATAGCTGATCTGGTCGTCAGAAGGCAGATCGGAAAATTAATAGAACAAATATTATAACTTATCCGTTTTTCAACATATTTATATCCTTTCTGGGTATTATAATTTTAGTCAATCTTTTGCAACACAGTGAAGGGTCTAGTCTCTCAGTTTTGAAGCCATCTGAATGAAACTTTGCAATTAGTCTTCTATATACTCTCACTCGTATCTATCTGTATCTCGGAACAGATCGGAACTATACCCTATAGCTGCAATAGGAGCCATCGGAAATTTTTTTTTAAATAAGATTTTAAGTTTACCAGTTTTTGATATATTTTGATACATATCCATTTTGTATTATTCTTGAATAGCTTCTTTTTTTAGTTTTGATACATATTTTCATCTAATTTAAGATATGTAAACCCATTTTATATTATTTCAGAAATTTTATTTTAGTTTCATTAAATTGCATACATACCTAAGAACCATAGAAACTAACTTTAAATTCATTGATTTCTAACACAAGTATATATAAATAATATTGTATAAATTTTTAATGATCGAATTGCAATCTGCAAGGGTGTAGAAACTTTGGCTTGCCGAAGTTAGCTTCCTTTCTTACTTACTTAAATAAAAAAATCGAATTTGTGTCAGCCTTTATTATAAAAACCTTTACATATAATATTTGCAGCTTTACATTTTTCCATTCGAGCAATATCATCCGATTTTAAAAACATTAAAACCGAAATTCTAAAATACTAAGAAATGATCATATCTCGAACTAGATTAAAATTAATTGGAAAACATCAATGCAACAATTTTTTACATATCTTTGTTTGTATAAGTATTTGTAGCTTTCCTGTTCGATAAAAGATTAAGTTTATCAACGACCTGTAACTGTATTTTTTTTTTTAGATTTTTTTTCCAAATATTTCTAGTCCCAGCGTGACAACAGTGGTAAACTCCAGATTTTTTTCGACGCTCGAGTGATTTTCCATCATATTCATAACATACATACATATGTACATGCATTAATGTGGATATGTACGTGCATATGTGTGTATACTTAGTGCGGTTTACAACGGTAGCTCAAGAAATATGTACGTATGTATGCACCGCTCTTGGCACGCGCCGCTTTTTGTTAAAAAAAAACCTGCAACACATCCACTCGTATTCATATACGAATGTAGATACTTATGTATGTATGTATGTATGTATATCCAGCGATGCATAAATACACTCGGCGTTTGATCGACTTACAGTGATGACACGAAAAGTTTCTCAAATTTTCTTTAGTTTTCTAGTGGATTAGTAACCAAAAATCGAGCGGTATATACATACATACATAGATATGTACATATCTTACCATTTATGTGAGGGGTTAAACCATTTTTTAAACCGCTCCCGATAATTGTATTGCATATTTCCACTCTTGAAGAGTATTATAACTTCAGTCAGAAGTTTGCAACGCATTGAAGAGTCATCTCTAACCTTATAAAGTATGTTCTCGATCAGTATCAGCAGCCGAGTCGATCTAGCCATGTCCATCTGTCCTTTTCTACGCACACTAGTCTCTCAGTTTTAAAGCTTTCTGAATGAAACTTTGCAGTTAGTCTTCTGTATACTCTCACTCGACTATATTATATAGCTGCCACAGGAACGATCTGAAAATGTTTAGAAAAATAATTATAAGTTTTTCAGTTTTCAACAGATTTTCATCAAATTTGAGATAAAGCCATTTTGTTTTATTTTAAAATTTCGCGTTTAATTTAATGCAAATCGGAATACTATATTATATAGCTGCCATAGAAACTATCATTAAATTTAGAGGAAAATGCCAAACTGTGAATGTAGAACTGTAACTGTACAACTGTAAATATGATAAGTATAGCTGACCGTAATAAAAGTAGAAATTACTTCCTTGATGTTTAACAGAAATGAGTATAATCTATATTGTATATTAAAGTATCAATGATTGAATTGCAATTTGCAAGGGTATTGAAACTTCGGCGTCCTTCCTTCCTTCCTTTCTTGATTTTCTGTTAAGATTATGATTTTTCAACAGAAATGTATCATTTTTTTAAAACGTTGTGAAAACGCCAAAATTGTTTAACTAATTAGTTTTTATTTTATTTTTTAATAATTTATTCTTGTACAGTAGAACAGTTACTGGAGTTATTTTTACTGGCATATTAATTTATGTATCCTGCAGTGTCTGTTTGTACCATAAAAAATAATAGTGAGTGCTTCGAGATGACTACTTGTTGAGCTACATACACATGCATGTGTACATGTGTGTGCATGTGTGTGCATGTACGAATGTAGCATGTATGTACCTATGTAGAATTGTTGCTAGTTATATATGTATGTATGTATGTATGCCTGTACTTATGTACAAACACAATCAGACGTATTCATGAGTTTTTGTTTTTTATATGAAATTCGGTATTTCAATCCGTGGCTCGTGGCTTTTCACGGTCTGCAAGCCAACCGAGACAACTTTTCCGCCGTTTCTTTTTGTTTTTTTTTTTTTTGTTATTAGTATTTTTGTTGTTTTGCTCGACTGTTAACTTTAGGTACCTTTTGTTGTTGTTATACACAACGTACTTATATTACTAACAATATTTTCTGTTTCCAGTACCCTTTTCCCGGAAAGAGTACTACAATTCTAGGACGACTACAGGTTCACTCTAGAATCCTGTGCAATTATAATAAGTAAATAAATAGAAACCTCCTAGGCTTGAACTCTAAGATTATATTTTTATACCCTTGCAGGGTATTATAATTTCAGTTAGATGTTTACAACGCAGTGAAGGAGACATTTCCGGCACTATAAAGTGTATATATTCTTGATCAGCATCAACAGCGGAGTCGATCCAGCCATGTCCGTCATTGTCACAAAATATTGTTTTTGAAGGGGGATAAATGTTCATTAATTGCATTATTGCAGGTTCTATATCGGTTATCGTTCACAAGCCTCTGGTTGCACAACAGTAAATTTGGAATATTTATCTACGCGCATAAAATTTTTGATTTAGATTTAAGAAAAATTCCGATAAAAAATAGTCGCCCTAGAACTAAGAAAATTTTTCAAGAATTAAGAAAAGATTTCCATAAATTTAAGAAAAGGCACCTTAAAATCAAGACAAGTTGCCATAAACACATTTTTTACAGAGTCGATCTAGCCATGTCCGTCTGTCCGTCCGTCTGTCCGTTTCTACGCAAACTAGTCCATCAGTCTAATGTAAATACGACCTACTTCATTGATTTTTAACATAAATGTATATTATTTATATTGTATTAATTATTAATAATCGAATTCCAATCTGCAAGGGAATACAAACTTCGGCGTGCCGAAGCTAGCTTCGTTTCATTTTATGCCATGAAATAGGTGAATTTTTAATTCGATGGAGCATCGATGTTTTGAAAATAATAAAAATATCTCGCTTTGTTTTTTTGTAATTTAACCTAATTAGCAAAAAGTAACGATTCATTCATTGATGTTTTTACGCAAGATATTGTTAAAGAGATGCCAGACCCGTAAAATTTGTGTAGTGAACTGATAATTTAACGATATTTTGTCGTTACGATGTAGCTTTTGAAGTTTCTTATGGAGATGAGTGAATAAAATACTAGAAAATTGATTGGCGTTGCCAGACATGCCAGCATGGGCACACTTTTAGTATTTCGAGTGCGGGTGGAAAAGACACTATTTTATATTTATATTTTATGTTTGTTTTAATAAAAAACATTGTTACCTATGAAAACGAGGCTTTTGACTCGTTAACACTCTATATTTCTCTGCTGACAGCAGGCAATGTAACAGCTTTGAACGTTTATGTTTTAATCGAATATATTTTTATCGATTCTCGATGGCTCTCAGTTTTGGCAATTCTACCACGCTTTCATTTCCCGAAAAGCTCTTGAAAAGCTTTCGGGCTATCTTCACTAGTATTGCTGCCAAAAAGTATGCAATGACATCTTTAGCAGAAGTTATAAAAAACATTTCATCCTTCATCCTTCCAAATAAAATAAAAATTCGAAGCATGTGAAATATGATAAAATTAGTAACGTGTTGATATAACCAAATACATTCAAAGACAACGACCGCAGTTATTTTATGTAATTTTCCTTCCGGTAAACAATAGAAAACAATCATCTCTTATTTATTAACCAGAGTATATTAGTAACAATAATGATAATAATAATATCTGCTATCCGCTTTCACATTTATTAACTTTATTTCACGCTTTTGCTGTATCCCCCGTTGTATGCAGTTTATGACCAAACTTGGCGTCGTCTTGTCTGGTTTCAATTGTCTTTTATACACACATATTACATGTGTATAGATGTGTCTGTGCGAGTGTGTGTGTGTGTGTAGGCTGGGCAACTACTATTTAGATATGTATGTATGTAGATAATATGTGTAATATTACACGCGATACTCCAGTGAGAAAATATCCCTAAAGAAACTCGTTTTGCATACTAGAACTACTGAAAAATCAATTCAATCAAGAGTATTTAAACGTCGGCTTGCCGAAGGTGTTTCTCTTGAATTGTAACCATTTTGTTATCTTATTATTTGAAGTAAAAATGAATTTAAAACGAAGGCTCAAGTCTGTTTTTCTCCTATTTTCAGCACGGGAAAACGATGTTCACCCCAAACTAAGCGAATGGATTGAAATGTGAAATAAGACTGTCTACACTGCTTGTACCAATCTGACAAGAAAGAACATGCGGCTGGCCTTCGAGACACAATCGCAGCCGCCTGGAATTGCTCCCCTAAGGAGCAGCAACAACAAATGCTTCTACAACTGTCAGTGTCTGTGCTGCCGGCAAGGATGTTGCGTGGTCGTGCCCAACTGTTGTTCTTGCTACAACATCACCTGCTGCAGTGCCGCCAGCTCCCGGAGCACACCGCAGGTGGTAGCAAGGAAAAAAGACTCCGATCCCTCCCCAAACGATAGGTTGGGCGTATCGAAGCTGATCCTGCTCCTGGCGCGCTGGGCAACGGCGTTCGTGACCCTGCTTACGAGCTGCATCCTGCTCGACATCAACGCTTCCGACGGCAGCAATCGGGAGAGCGGTCAGGGAGTATCGGTAACTGCGTCTCCTGTTCCTACAACGGTTATGGAAGCTTCTTCGGCCATAAGCGGCAACACGAGTGCCGTCGCTCTGAAGTACTTCTACGACATTACCAATGATCAGCAGTTGAGATCAAACTATTTGTGCAAGATGTTTTGCCACGGCCTAAAGAGCAAGCGGCAGCGCAGGAGGCGTCGCCGGCGTCGCCGCAGACGCCGTCGCCATAGACACATGGCTAAGAACAAGCAGTGGCAACAAGCTAATAATAATAACAAATACAATAAGCAGCAGATAATAAATAGTAGGAGTAGTAAGAGCGTCTTGCAACAAAGGCCAAGCCTTTGCCAATCCTTCGAGACACTGAAAGTAAGTTATGTTGGCACTACGCCGAGGACCGTGCGGGACTCGACACTGAAGGACTTGTTGTCGATGCGGAACTGCTCAAAGATTAATAAGCGCAATCGCGCCAATCTCATCTGGCTTCTGATCGGGCTCGTCTGGTTCGAAGTCAAGCTAATTAATTGCAACGGCATTAGCAGCACCAATTTCTACGCTTCCACTCTAGAGTCTCACAAGGGATGCACGTTGTGCCATGAGGCAGGAGGTGGCGGCAAAGGCAGTATTTACAACGATAAAGGTAACTAAATATAAGTACTATACGAAATGTCATAAAAGCAAATCAAATGAAAGAGTGTTTAGGTTGCTCAAACTTTTCAAAAATTAATTTTTGCTTTTGTCCTTATTCCTTTAGACTGTTATTCTGTTACTCCAATTTCCCATTATTCCCGGGTGCCCGTGTAGTACAAGCTTAGTGCCAACTAAGAATGCATGTTACATATAGAAAGGCAAGTCTCCGACCCCATGAAGTACATATACTGAACATCAGCGTCAACATCCTTTCGACTGTCCGTAGTTTAGAGATATTAAAATGAAAATAAGGCTGATTTCTGGACTTGAATCTGTTGACGCTGATCCTTCGCTGCCCTGTAAACTTCTGGGCAGAATACCCTGCAGTAAAACGCAGGATGCTCGTGCATTGTTTTAGGGAGATATCACCTTCTGTCTGTTACATATATTCACGGTTGGTACTAGCCTATAATGCCCTTGTAGCCTTTGGGGACCGGAACATACACCCATAACACTTAATACACTTTTATCACAATTTACAACACAGATAATAATCCACATACAGACTACAATAACATCTACAACAATAAATACCAACATAATAACAACCACAATTACTTCAACAAAAAAACAAATAATCAACAACAACATTACAACAAAATTCCAACCAGCGATCATATTCGTTTGGAATCAATCAAAAGGCAAATTTTGACTAAACTTGGTCTCACTCACAAGCCAAATGTCTCTCATCCCTTACCAAAGCAATTTATATGGGAAACCATTTATCGGGCAGATGGTGGAAGGATGATGATCAACAGTGATCATCAGCGACAACAGCACTCGCTTGCCAGACGCAATACTCTGACAGAATTGCATACCTTCATTGATGCTTCGAGTGATCACGATAAATACCGATCACCTTCCGATCGCACTTGGAACGTAACTAAGAGCAATGCCTATGAGAGGTTACTGAAAAACCAATATGGGAAAAGATACCTTGTGGAAAAGGACGATACAACAAAAATTAGATTCTTTAAGAATTGGAAAGAGTTACGTCAGTTGGCAGCAAGTTATTCTCAGTTTGGGTCTAAGGTCCAGAGTCGGTCGAATCCTGTTACTTTTACTGAAAATCAACGAAAAGCACTTAGTAGTATTGGAAAATCTACATATCTGTTAGATTTAAATCGCAGTAGTGATAGTACCATCAAAATTGGTATCAGAAACAATTATGATCATGATTATTTTAGAGATTACCATATTCAGACAAAGATCCAACATAGTGTTGAAGATGAGAACGAAAAGAAACAGAAACGACATTTCGAGCCAAATCACGAAGAACACGATAAGATCGACGATCACGAAGACTACTTTGGTAATACTCAGGAAATAATAACATTTGCAGAAGAAGGTAAGTTCGAATTCTAAGCCTTTCTTTAGTTATTTATTATTATGTTCCAGGAACCCAATATCGACAATATCGAATACTTGAGTTTTCCCCTCAAAACCGCCGTGTTGCCCCTCCTAACCAAAAACTATCGATACGGAGCGCTCAGATACACATACGGATCGATAGGCCCCACAATTATTGGATCGACAAGGCGAAAACGCCAAATTTCCAGGACGAAGAATATGTTTTGAATGCCAAGCGCAAGTGGCGCAATCACAAAATCAAAATATGGATATTTGAGTTAACAGCTGGCATTAATATTACGGAGAAGGCAAGTACTGCACTTGAAAAAAGAAAGTTAGTTAGCTTCGGCACGCCGAAGTTTTTATACCCTTGCAGTTTGCAATTGGATCATTCAGAATCTATCCATTTAAAAAGAACATAAAACCAATATTTTAAAATATCCGAATATCCATATATATGTTGAAAAAGTTTTTTATACAAATTGTCCGATCGTTCCTATGGCAGCTATATGATATAGTTCTCCGTTCTGGCTTGTTCCGACTTATGTACTTATGTAAATCTAAAAAAGCATACCTGCGAAGTTTATGTAAAAACGAATAGACGGTCATGGCTAGATAGACTTGGCTGTTGATGCTGATCAAGTATGTACACTTAATGAGTCATAAATGACTCCATTACTTCGTTGAAAACTTCTGACAAAACTTTAAATACCCTGCAAGGGTATAATTAAACAAATAAACAAATAGAATTAAATTCCACAGCTGTCAAAATATCGATGGCAGCTATATGGTATAGCTGAAATGACTCTTTTACTGCGTTGCAAACTTGTGACCCTGCAAGGTAGTAAAATTCTGCACAAAAAAGTAAATTTGATTGGAACAAAAAATGACACAATTGAAGATATCGATTCTTTGACAGTTCCAATTAACTCTATTCTTCTCCTTAATTAAATATAAATAATAATTATAATACAACTTTGTTTTTAGGGCATCGACAAGGCCATCCTTTTCCGTGCTTCCTTTGAGGTTAACACCAAACATTTGGGATGGCAAAAATTCGACTTAACTGAAACGATCCGGGAATGGTACGGAGGCCATGGTGGCAACGAAAAGCTAAGACTCCTGATCGACTGCACTGGCTGTGGCGGTCGTTACTCACTGCACCTATTTCAAACATCGAAAATAAGTGATAATTCGTCAAATAACTCAATAGCCGTAAATCCGAATCGACCATTTCTCGTCCTGCACACGGAATCGGCTAGAACGCGGCGTGTCCGGCGACGTGCTGTGGACTGCGGAGGTGCCCTGAGTGGACAGTGCTGCAAAGAGTCCTTTTACGTGTCCTTTAAGGCGCTGGGCTGGGACGATTGGATTATAGCTCCTAGAGGATACTTCGCAAACTACTGTCGCGGTGATTGCACAGGGACTTTTCGTACCCCCGACACATTTCAAACGTTTCATGCTCACTTCATTGAGGAGTATCGAAAACTGGGTCTTCTTAATGGAATGCGACCCTGCTGCGCACCCATCAAGTTCTCCAGCATGTCCTTAATCTACTATGGTGATGATGGTATCATTAAAAGAGACTTGCCCAAAATGGTTGTTGACGAATGTGGTTGCCCTTAGCGTAAGTACCTACTTTAGTTTATGTTTCTAATAATTGATTTTAAATATAAAATATAAATCACTGTAATATACAATTATTGGTGTGGTTACTACTGTTGAGTACTCACTTGTCCATGTGCAACGCAACATTAGTGGCTACACCGATACTCTAAGTATTTTCCCTTTTTAGATCCTTTCAGTTGATTTGAAACCTATTCAACATTTTAAATAATAATAAACCATAAACTTGATAACTTTGTTACTTATATATTCACAGCGCTTGCTCCGCTATCTCGGCCATTTATATATTGTATTTTCCGTCCAGTAATACACATGGAACATCACTCGGATTATTAAACCGCAATATTTAATAAATCAAAATACTGGAAAACCACAATGTTAATGCCACAGATTAGCCTTTTTCAATATTTAAAATGTATTGTAAAAAAGGCTGATAGACAATATTTATGTAAATTTACGTGACAAATCCAGAATTATGAAGTGCCTATTTCAATCCAAATAAATTATAAAAAAGTGTAAAAATAATCTATATGCATTTGTATTTCTAAACAATCAATGTGGGGCCCATTATACAAAGTTAACTTTTTAACAATGACGAAATCTAGTTTGTATGCCCTTTAATATTGCAATTTTCTCATAATTTACAAAATATTAATTTAATTATGTATATTTATGTTAAATACATCGAAGTAAAGCCTACTATCGTTACATTCATCTATAAATACTACAGTTAAAGCATCAGCATCAACAGCCGAGTCGATCTAGTCCTGTCCGTCCGCTTGTCTGTCCGTTTCTACGCAAACTAGTCTCTTAGTTTTTAAGCTATCTAAATTTAACTTTGCCGTTAGTATTTAATATATTCCGACTCGTATATAAGTCAGAATGTGCTATATCATATAGCTGACATATGAACGATCGGAAAATGAAAATATAAACATTATAACTTTTTTAGTTTTCAACATATTTGCATAATTTTAGATATATCTTTTTTGTATTATAGAATTTTTTTAATTTTATGAAAATCAGACGTCTATATCATATAGCTGCCATAGAAACGATCGGTAGATATATGTTGATGAAAGATGAAAGAGAATGTGAAACAGTTACTCTAAAATGTATAGCTAAATTAAATGAAAGTAGGGATTACTTCGTTGTTTTTTAAATTAAATATATATAATTTATATTGAATTAATTTCTAGTGATCGAACGGCAATCTGTAAGGGTATTCAAATTTCGGCGTGCGTAAGTTAGCTTTATTTCGCCACGTTTTGTATTCTTCTCGATAACACTCTAGTATTCTAAGTTGTTGTGTGGCGTTTTAAAGGTTTGTACGGAGACGAGAAATCGAGATCCTCGCCTATAAGGCTCACATCCAATTATTTAAGTTTGTTTTTATATGTTCCCCAGATTGGAGTCATACTGCGGGATCTAGTAGTTTCCAAATGAGAATTCGCTTCATTGCCCTCCAAAGAGACCAGAGGTCTTCTTTAACTTCAAAAGAATAAATCTTTTAGGGCGCATAAAAAGTTTCCCCCTCTCTCTAATGTTCCCAAATAATAACGATTTCCATATAACATTTTTGTATTCATTTATTATTTTGACCTATTCGAGTGATACCGTTAAAATACAGGACATTTAGACAACATTAGGTTTTAATGAGCTTTGGCCTTCTTATTGAAAAGGAAGGACGAAGATTTGATAGCACACTTGTGTTGGCCGTACAATCCGTGAATCGGCAGGCAGCTGCAATCACTGACGATTTCTGTTTTAAATAGAGTATCGGCGATCGATGTCGTAATCTGTCCCAGCATTTTCTTTTGATCGGGCTGCTTTAGTTTGTCAAAGTTTTGCGTGGCAAAGACCCAGCCGCCATTATTCAACACGAAATCAATTCCCATATCATTGTCGAACTGCAGTTTGGCTCGTTTCTTATTGTCCTTGCCATCAACAGAGGCCACCAAGCGAGAGTTGAAGCCTAATAAAATAAGAAAAATAAATATTTATATTTTGGTTAGAATACATTTGATAAGTTATAATAGAAGTAATGGTTGCGTTCAGCAGAGCACTCTTGATCACTGTTTACTGATCCGTCACTGATCAGTGATCACGTTGTTCTGCTGAACGCAACCAATGTTGCAAAAAAGTTGTAAGCATTTAAAAATAACAAAATACGTACCAATTAATTTTTCAGCTGCCACGCCCTCTAATGTAAGTCCTTTAACAGGTGCAATCAGATGGAGAAGCGCACCGTCAAACTTGGTAAGACTGCCAGTTAATTGGGCTCGCACATATTTCCACTGGAAAAAATACATTATACATTAGCTTAATCGTGTTTATGTATAACTCATATTTCGATGGGTTTATGGATTTTTTGTGAAGAGGACTACATTTTTAAAATCTGGGTCTGGGTTTTATAAAAATGATTATTTTATTTTTGCGCTATTACCAATTACTCACCCAATTTTTGTATTCCAACGAATCGTGACGCACGCCAATTATGCTTTTAGCAGCGCCGGCACGGAACGGATAGTCCAAAGCCAATTGGAATGCCTTTTCATCGGCTTGCGGCACAACACTATTCACCAGCTGCTTCACCAAATTGTAAATATCCAAAATTCGCTTTTCCGTAATTATTTGCTCCACGCAGTTCTCGCAGAAGTTCTTAATGCCGTCTAACTTGACGTTCGCCACGTTGCCCTTATAATTTATTTTCCCATTGTCGCTGGTCAGCAGGGCGGGGTATCGTTTGGTTTCATCGAAAACAATAACTCCAATCTGCACATCAGTGAAGCCGCGCGTCTTCAGGGATTCCCGCAGATCGGTAATGGCAGGTGCTATCAAGTTGTTCAGCACTGCTGGAGTGACATTTATGTCAACGACAAACACAACATCTGCCTTGTTGTTGGGCAACTTAACGGTGAATTCATCGCCCAGCTCACGCTGACCCGCAGGACCCGCGCACTTAATGCAACGCTTTGGCAATATCACGAATTTGTTAACTTGCTTAACGGCAGATCCATAGGCCAGGGCGAAGACACAGGCAGTGGCTTCCTTGTCCTTTTCCGCTAGTTTTGACACGGCAACATCGCAAGCCTGACGATAAGGCCGCGAATCCACGGTTAGGTAGTGCAGAGCAAGGGGCGACTCAATGCCGAAGATTTCGCTACAAATTTCCGATCGCTGAACATTCGCATCAGCTGAACCGGAAACAGCAGGACATTTTCCAACACCGTAATCGTTACCCAGTGCATTTGAGTCTGCCGAAATGGTGCCATCAATTAGCAAATAATCATCGTACGGCTCAGCATTGCCGTTGCCGAGCAGGCCGCGCGTTTTGCTCGAGTAAAAACCGTTCACACTGACGTGGCATACCCTTAAGTCTGTAGTGCAAACAACATTCACACCGTATTCCGAGTGTAGGTGCACTGTGTAGAAGCGACGCCAAGCGTGCAGACCTGACGCATGTTGTGGATATTCAACAGCATTTCCGTTTAGTTTTAGGGCCAGGGTGTCGGACACTTCGGCAAAGCTACCATCGCGATCTATAAGCGTAATACCTGAAAAGTGAAAAAAATAGTTTATGTTATTGTTTGTTAGATATTTTATAATTAATTAAAAGTAGGATTAGTAATTTATCGATAGCAAAAGTTTCACGAATACCAATGAATTGGATATTCAAAAACTATAATGTATTATTGATTGGTCTTAAAATGAAGCTAAGAACAAATAAATAAATATAAGTTGATTAATTAAAGAATTAAAAGTTAATAAAAATATAACAGAAAACTTATTATACTGCAATTTTTTACCAAACATGCATACAAAAATGCAGTACTATGCACTTTATTTTGCTTCACAAGACCAAATATGTCCCTAAACGTGTAGACCACATAGAACACAAGCTTCTAATCAATTATAGATATAAAATCAAAGACATACCCTTTAGTTTTCCGTTCGCTAGCTGAGCAATAACTGTGAAATTATTGTCAACACTGTCCTGAGCCAGGATATATCGGCAGTTGCCCGGATAAGCGAAGTGCTGGTTGTCGAAACTGAATATATGCGAACCATCAACGATGTGACCTCTTAGTTCAAAGTCATTGAAGAATATCCACGAGTTCAGCCAGTCCTTGGTAAACAACGCTTTCCAGTTCTCATTCGATAAATAGTTCCAGGCGCTTAATCGGAATGAAAGCAATGTAGGAACGACGGCAAAGTTATCGGCAGCGTGGGACAGGGAACCAAACCACGTTTGGAAATCGACAGTATGTGCCGATGACGCAGATGAGGGAACTGTACTCTTCAGCGATATCCATATGGAGCGAATGGCTTTCAGTAAAAGTTCGGCAAGTTCTTCCAATACTTTTTCGTCATTAACTTGTTGCTTCCTAAGCTTTGCACCCAAATAATCGTGTAGTTTTTGCAAAAACTGCGTTGTCTCCTCCGTTTGTGGCAAAATACTCAGTTGTTCAAACAGGTTGTTCACAAATTCGATAGTTTTTTCGATTAATTTCAGACTCGCAATTTTTTGATTAATTTCTTTCTGGATCGCGTCAAATGTGGGAATACTTGCAGCATACTTCTTAAGTTCCTCACTCAGCTCTTCGACGGCATGCGACACAACCTTAATCAATTCTTGCAGAGCCTCATTCAATGGCTTTAGGAATTCTGCGATTGCCTTGCTGTAATTTTTCAACACTGGTGCATATTTTTTCAATGCTTCCAAACCATTTTCAAATAATTTTCTGTAGGCTGTGAATAATTCATTATACAACTGAGTAATTACTTTCGTTATTGTTAAATACAACTCTTCCCAGGCTTTTACAATTGAGTCATTCCACAAAGCTTGCAACTTGTCAAAGATTTCCACCAACGACTTATGTATTTTTTCGTAGGCTTCCGAAACAGTTTTTGTCAGTTGGTCAATTAGCCCAGAGAATTTTTCAAACAGCGTGCGACTGAAAAAAACAATATTTGTAATATTATATAATCTAATTAATATTTTATGTCTATACTTACATTCCATTGATAATCGGTGCAATTGATGGATCCGTTTCGAGCTCTTGAATAAATGCCTTGACAGTTTCATCATATTTAGCCTTCAATTTCGTGAAATCGGGACAAGCATCTTGTGCCAACTTTACAATTGCTTCACCTTCTTGCTTCAATTGATTGAACTTGTTCTTGATATTATGGGAAATATCCTCGGTGTCCTTGTTAACTTCTGATTCGACATTTGCCTGAAATAAAAGCACGAAATGTTATAATTACGGTAGCTATAATGTAAAACAAGAAAGGAAGCTAACTGCTGATCGAAGTTTGTATACCGTAGCAGATTTTAATTGGATCATTGATTATCTATCCATAACTAATACAATATAAATGTACATATCTATGTATTTATGTTGAAAAACAATGAAGGAAGGCCTACTCTCAATAGATTAACCCATACACATTATATTTACCGAAATCTTAAAATAATGCAAAATAGGATTTAAAATAATACTCCGCAGGGGTATAAAAAGAACAGATGGAATTAAATCTGTCCCAGTCTATTTAGTAAAATAGGAAATAGGAAATATCGACATAATAGTTAATGTTACTCCATTACTTCAAGTTCTACTTATAGAGAATACACACTTACCCAGAATTCCTTAACATTTTCCTCGCTTGCCACATAATTAGTTTGCAAGAAGTTCGTAGGATCCAATGCTACGCGTCCATTAAGCAGTTGTTTTCCGCTACCAGAAATATCGAATTTGAATTCTTTGCCCAATTTTATTTCCGCAAAGCTATCAATAAGGTCCTGGCGTTTGACGGATAGCTTGGCGAATGTAGGTTGGACTTCGGCAGTAAGTTCGAGGGGCTTCTTATTAAGAATTTGCAGTTTGGAATTTATTTTTGCAGAACGTTTTTGTTTGTTGAAGTCGCCAATGAGTTTAACAATTTGGTTGTTCGATTCACTCAAGGAAATCTCCACCTTTTCTTTATTTAAAAAGGAGGTTGCCTTCAAGCTGTTTTTGCCAGTATTAAGGTCGAGATTAAGCTTCAATTCTTGAGCTTCGGGGTCGACGTCGGCGTTAACTTTAACTTGATATTGGAATTTAAGTCCGGATGACTTGATGGTCGAAATAGTTGAAAGATTGATTCCCTTTTTCGAGCGTGCATTGCTAAATTCATTGGTTGCTATCACCTTCTGTTCCGGCAATCGGAATATATCGAAGACTATTTCCGAATTCGCTGTTTGCTGTTCGAGATTGCCATCAAAGCGTCCTGATACGCTTAAAGAACGTATACTTGGGTGTTCCACTTTGATAACACCTTGAGCGTTGAGAGCAACGCGCTCTTTTCCCGATACATCGACAATAGCCGATAAGCGAGCCACATCATCTGGACGATTTAGTTTATCGATAAAGAAAGCAACCGATTGCTCATAGTGGCCAAAGACATTGCCGTTTTTGGGTATTTTCTGAGCTGATTCCAACACCAATTGCCGTTTCGGTAAAGTCAACTTCAAAACAGATGACGAAGGTTGTACGTTGGCAGTAAATTGGTACTTTAAGTTGTTGCCGGACACTATAAAGCTATCCAGATGGTATTGATATTTCAGTCCTTGACGCGTATTTTGGGACTTAAGTTCAAATTCATAGGGGTAGCCCAACTCACGAAGATCAATTAAGATCAATGTAGAGTGCTGAATACCATCCAATTTGATGTCATCGATGCTTACGAGAGACTGAATTTGGATATTTGTGCACTGCTTCTTTTCTTCGCAAACAGAGAATTTGGTATTAAACTCCTTATTTGTGATTTTTATGGTAGAAACACCATTTTTCGAACCGAAATTACCGTTCAAGGTATATGAAAAACCAACTTCTTTATCGGTATTTATGTCATAATGTTGTCGCGTTAATTTGAAATTACCAGACTGTGTTTTACCCTGATATACAACTTGACCTTGGCCATCGATAATTGATTTATTTTGCTCTTTCTTCAATGAATAGGTGGTCGTACCCAAGAATATTACATTGCTTGCATTCTTTAGTTGTATTTTGAGGTTTTTACCTTGAGCTCGTGCTTCAAGTTCGTAGTTATCCAGTTTCAATTTCTTTGAGTTCCAGCTTCCGATTAAATAGAAGTCATCAATGTTTGTGTAAGAAGCTTCGCCGTTAGCCTTTAGGTCTAAGTCTACGAGGTTATCGATTTCCAGGATAATTTTGGCCTTACGTTCGCCTAAAACCTCCACAATGCTGGTAAAAACAATGGGGTTTTGTTTTGGTAATGTTAGTCGTGCGTCGAGACCCTTCTTATGGGCAGAGCGATACAATTTCGTATCGACATTATAAGATTTATCTGCCTGTTTAGCAACAGCTTTAGCCAAGAAAGTAGAATCATCAGGTGACTTTTCAGTCTCGACATGCACTTGTATATTCTTAGCATTTTCATGACTGGTATCGAGTTTATAATCTAGCGCCGTTTTATCAGAACCATAGGATATGGAACCTTCAGTTTTCACGTATTGCTCTCCGTATTGTCCATTAAATACATAATTTTGGTGACCGCTAACAATGTCACCCGAATTATCTATCTTTTCAGTATCCCTTTGATATTTGCCATTAAACGTCAATGGCGATTTCATGTTATTTGTTTGAGCGTCAAATTTATAAGTTCCAGATTTTACAGATCCCTGCCATAATGCGTTGATTCGTGCGTATTGTCCTTGGCCTGTTTTGCCGTCGACTACGATTGCAACGTCATAGGGTGCACCATTGGCACTGTCTTGAGTCGATGGCAACAATAGCTTAGCATTACTCTTAATGTTTACGAACTTAAGGCTCGATTTTGGAATGTTTAGGTTTCCTTCAAGCTCATAGGATTTCTGATTATTATTATTAAAATTACCATTTAAAGCGAGTTCTATGGAGCTACCATATTTAGTGGAAAAACTCGCGGAAGCGCCTTGGAGACTGTAATCGTTCAGGACAAGTGTCACGTCAATGGGTTCATTTAGGGGTTTACCCTGAGCATTCAGCTTGAATTCTAGATTCTTTGCATTATCACCTTTGGGTTGCTGTTTGATTTGATAGCCTACTTCAGATTTTTGACCATCTAAATCAGTAAATAATAAATTAGTATTTACTGAAAACTCTTTCGTTTTGGGATTCCAGCGATCTAGTTTTCCTTTCAGTACTAAAGAACGTTTGCCACCCGATGACGTATCACTGATTTTGGCATCTATATTCCCTTGGGTAATGCCAGTTTTAGCGATTGTGGACACTTTCCTATTGAGACTACCATCGATAATGCGTCCAGAAGGTGCTGTTAATGTAAAACCTCCTTGCACTTCTCCATTTTCACGGCTTTCACCTTTAACGCTGCCATTGGCCTCAAAACTTACTTTCTTTTCATTGGCTTCAGCAATATTTTTAGTCGTAAACTTGCTCTTTTCAATGGTATTCTCAGATTTAAAGTGTAGTACCTTTTCGCCATCCAAAGTAACTGTGTTGTCGATATCATATTTTGGACTGAGTATGTGGAATTTCGAATCAACTTCAAGTTTATGTTTGGGTTCCGTTTTCTGGGTCTCAAAAGTGGCTAACAGCTCTCCTTTTCCATTTTTGGCTACTCGAAAATCTCCCTTGGCAATTAAGAGGTTTTTAACTTGTAGATTGAGCTTAACAGCGGCGATTTTATCTTGAGGATGTTGCGATTCTCCGTTTAGCTTAACAATTTCTGTAGAATCTCTAGTAACTTTGAATTCCGTGCTGGTCTTATCGGGTGTTCCATTTGCCTTTAAAATCCATTGCGAAGGCTTATCCTTATTACTTAATTGAAGGTTACCCTGAATATCAATGTGGATGTCCTGGGGGCTAAAGCGTTGACCTATGTCACCCTTGAGGGATAGGGAAGTGCCCCAACTAGTGGTTAGCACGTTTTCTATGACATATAAATTGTTGTTCAAGTCCCTTTTCGATAATACATCGATCGAGTGTTTGTTTAGAGTGGCCTTTGCTTCCAATGCATAATCCTGCGGGGTTCTCTGATTGCTTTTGTATTTTAGATTGAGGGATCCAATTTTCTCCTCACGTAATATTTCAGCATTAATGTTAAAGTTATGGGAGTCAAATGTGGATTTCACCTTAATACCAGCAACTTGCTTGTTTTTATTTTGTACTTCTAGACTTGACACCACATTTCCGGATCTTAAAGGATTTGTGGTGCTGTCATCCTTCTCCACACTAACATCCGTATCACTATTAATGGACCATGTAGCAGCCTTACCTATGATTTTAAGAGCATAAGACTGATCAGCTGTTATTATCAGTACGGAGCTACCATACACATTTTCGGGTGATTTCTCATCGTTGATGAAAAATCCTGCGCCGTAATGACCATTTTCAAATTTCAAATTGCTTTTAACCTGGTAGGACTCCTTTTCGGAAGAAATATGTAGCTCTGAATCTAAGGTATTTTGACCAATATCTGACCAACCATTAACTGTGATACGAGCATCGTTTCCATTGGATATGCGGAAGTTTTCAAAGGTATATCTCTGTTGCTTCTCATTAGTTTTCTGAACAGTTATTTTACCATCAGCACGGTAACCATTAATAGAATTTGAAACTCCTCCATTATTATCTTGAATCTCTATTATGGGTTTGTACTCATTGCCATTCTTACTAAGACCAATTTTACTTTTCTTTATCGCCTTATCTTGTTCATATTGACCGTATACAACTAATTCTCGATTATTATTGTTTATACCGCCTTCAATGGCAAAATGGAACTGGGTATTATCTAGAGAAAGTCTAGTATACGTTCGGGGTTTCGTTCCAAGTTCGAAAGTCACACTGGTATCATGTGAAACCTTAGATCCAGGAGTTGAATAATCCAATTTCCATTTTTGACTTCCATCAGAAGTTGTATGCAAGCCATTTAAGGTGAACTTACGTTCCGCAGTCAAAGTAATTCCAAACAGGAAAGGTTTCGATAGATGAAATTGATCTAAGATAGCAAGATCTTTTCCATGGCTTCCTCCTTGAATATCATTTAAACCCACAATGCAGATGTTTAGGCCAATAATTTCCAATTGATTGAAGCATAGCTCGTTCGATTGGGTCGGTGAGTTCTTTGATTTCTTGGAACTTCTGAGAGCAATACCCTTGGAGGGCTTATCTTGTTCGGAAACAAAGAGCTCAGTTTCGATTTGTACATTAATCAAGTCCAGTTTTTCGCGTGGTAACTCAACGTCCAACTTAAAACCTTCGCCATCGTTGACAAGAGCTACGGTAACATCGTTACCAGTTGCTGTATGTCCGGTCGATACCACCCGAAGTCCTGTGGAGAGCACTTGAGCATTGAAGCCAACTTGTAGATTTACATTAACATCTGCGCTTGGAACAAACTTAAAACGATATTTAGTTTTCTGCCAATTTTGTTCTATAATTGCTCCGATATCCAAATTAATTTGTAGATCAATCTTTGTAGCAGCAAAACCTTGAGCTTGTAGCTCCAAAGGTACACCAATACTTGTTGGATATACTAGCTCAGAGTCCAGGAAAAGATTGTTGAAAACTAGTTGTTTCTCAAATGAGGTCAGCTCCTTTTTCGCCTTTTCAAAAGAGTCAGAAAAGTGCTTAATAATGTCATCCATAGTCGTAGGGACATTATCCCCAAGGCTTAAGAAAGATAACTCGGAACCAAAGAGCTTTAGGGATAGATCCAAGTTTAAGTCTTGTATGTTCTTACTTCCATAGGTTTTATATCTTTTTGAAGTCTTTGAAGCTTCATCGACAATAGAACGTCTAGCACGACCTCCAGCTGCCGGAGCTCCATTGTTTCCAACTTCTATTAGTTTTACCAGCTCATCGAAATCCTTATTTAGCAGCCCCTTGGGTCCCAAATAGTATTCCAGTACGTTCTCCAAGTTTTCTTGCCTCACGCTCGCTTCGAAGACATTATAGTTGGTGCCAAAGATCTCGGTTGTAACATTAATCCTTGAGGACCTCGGCAAAAAACCATGTTGCGAATAAATCAGTGAGTAATCAGAGCTTGCTCCCAAGCCCAAAGTCTCCAGACTATATGATAGTTCATTATTGAAACTATAACGGCGATAATTTTTTGGGAACTGTTTTGTAATTCGGATATTACCTAAGTGATATCGTTGTTGTTCACGCCTGGAGTCTGTAGAGTCACGTATGGCTTTCAAATTTGAGGCTATAAAACCACCAACTTGATTAACTTTCTCCACATTAACAATCTCAGATATTTGATTGGCAATGTCTGCAGTGGGACAGGAAATTAAAGCCAAATAGGCTTCAATACGTAACTCTGAATCCTCATTGGTATCCTTAAGTAACTGTAAGGACTTCGTTTGTAGCGCTTCATCACAATGAAAGGAGGAGAATGCCTGCAAAGCAGCAACACGAATGCGATTGGAACGTCCTACGGAGGCGCATTCCTTCAAAGAATTGCTACTTGAGCTCTTCGCATTGCCACCTAAGCTTTTGGCGTTACCAAATCCTTTTAGGATATAAACAATACGCTCTTCATCCTTTTTCGTATTGGGCTTACAATGTTTTAGGCCATCAGAAAACTTCTTCACTATTGCCTCGATTTCGGGGACATTTTCGCAATTATTTCTTGAACAAAATTTGGAAATCAAACTTCCAATGGAAAGGAAAAGTTCTTTCGGAGCTGATGGTGACAGTTGAGCGGCAGCATGAGTAAGAGTTTCTTTGTCCACCACGTCAACTAGATTTAGGGATAAGATTGCCAAAATTTTCTCTTTATCATCAAATTTGGGGAGTTGCTTGAGAATAACTCTTGCCGATTCCGCAGTGCCGGCTCGGAATAAGCCATCTAAGTAAACTTTACGCGCCAAAACCTTGTTGGGATGGGGAAATGTTCCAAGTTCCAATAAAGAATCACCATCCGATTGTCTAAGAAGGCGGATAAACTCGACAAACTTTTTGGCACTGTCTTTCTTCACATAGTCTCCGGTAGATTCTACGATTTCAGATAAAATGGACTTTAAGGCATTTATATTCTTCGAAGTATAAGTTTCCGGTTTTTGAAAGATGACGCTACGAGCAACGGTCCCCGTTTGAGGTGACTCAGCCTTTGTACCTCCAGGATTTTTTAATTTAATCACGGTGATCACTTTGGCACTTATATCAGAGTTACCCTTGGTGGCTCCCGAAAATTTATAGGTTTCCGTGAGTTGAACATTTTCGATAACACCACCTACGACCTTAGATTCCTTGAAATAGTTTGATTGCAAGATTAAACTGGAAGTTAGGCCCGCTTTCTCATTGATTTTACCCGAAACAAGGGCACTGTTGATCTGTTCCCGATGCGAGCAACTGTTCAAGTTACGAACTTTGGTTATTGTATCGATATTACCATTCTTGGTTACTGAGGTATGCGTGGGGCATTGTCCGAAAACGTCGATTTCCTGCTGGTTCTCGATTGCCGTTTGCAGTAGGGATATAATACCTCTCTTGATGTTCAAAGAGTAATCCAAGTCACTTGGTTCAGAGCATATTTCCGGTTCGAGCAGACCATTAACCAAGGTAAAGGATACAGGCTTAGCAATACTATTCAGTATCTTTTTTTCTACTGACTCTTTAGTATTTGTTACTTTCACTGATCCCAATTGTAAGGTATATCCGCAATTTCCTTTGGAGAAGATCTTCGCAGATCCGGATACCTTAAGACTTGTATCATCGGCTTCGCTAACGACACCCGAACTCAATCCAATTGTTAAAATACTGTCAAAGGCATAATCATACACGCTGCCAGGTTGGTATTTCAAAAGTCCGTTGTCCGCTAAAAAAAAGGGAATAAAAACAGTAGGAAATGGAAATGTTTTTAAATTTATTTATACTTACTTTTGGAACATCCAATATTGCAAGCTCCATCTGAAATTGGGAAAACGAAAAATAAATACATAACTAACAAGTCAACACATTTAAATTATACGTTTTTATTATTATATTTTGGATCTCAATTTTGTTGATAATAACATTTCATTCTCATAAAATATACTTATTTGTGGTAAGCGACACTTCTATTGTTCCTTCTCATCCTTTGAGTTTATAAAGTCTTTGATTTACTGTCAAATGATTGATTTAAATGTTGGGTTTAGACAAGGGACATGATCACTGATAAACAAAGGTAGTATACAGTACTAGGCATGGAATAAATGGAAACTTAGTTTTTATTCAGAATTATTGTACCCTCGCAGGGTATTAAAAGTTTAGTCAGAAGTATAAAACGCGGTGAAGGAATCATTTCCCGTCCTGTAAAGTATATGCATTATTGGTCAGCATCAACAGCCAAGTCGATCTAGCCATGCCTGTCTAGCTGCTCCTTTCGATGCAAACTGGTTTCACAGTTTGTAAGCAATCTTAATGAAACTTTGCAGTTAGGACTTTATGACTTCGATGATTTTTAAAATATTTTCATTTTTTTAAGACCAGTATCATACATATATGTACATACATATGTATGTAGCTGCGATAGAAGCAATCATTTGATTTAGAGGAAAATTCTTGATTGCAAAACTGTTAACATAATATGTATAGGTGTATGTAATGTAAGTAGGCATTACTTCGATGTTTTTTTAACATAAATGTGTATTAATTAAAAATATTATCTAATAATATCAATAAATGATTTATTAATTAATTAATATTAATATATACCATATAATATATAATGTTTATATTAATATTAATACATTCTTAGCTACATTAAAATCAATATCCTTGGAGATAGCAATTAGATCATTAATTAATTAATGTTAATATATACATATATTATTTATTATGATTATATATGTATTGATTTTAATGTAGCTAAGAATGTAATGTTCGTCCTGCTGGTCGAAATTACCCACATTTAAAACAAAAGCCCACAATAACTATGAAGTGACTCAAATTTTTTTTAATGTCCCAAATGCTTCTTAGTCTTTGGAAGATAGCTTTAAAAAAAAATCAGATAATTGCTAGCCCGACGATAACGATAGGTTTCAAACCGTTTCGACAACTCTGACTTTGTTTAACTTTTTGCATACAATTTAATGCATTATAGGACTATTTTTATACCCTTGCAGGGTATTATAATTTCAGTCAGAAGTTTGCCACACAGTGAATGAGGAATTTCCGACCCTATAAAGTATATATATTCTTGATCAGGATGAACAGTCGAGTCGATCTAGTCATATCAGTGTGTCCGTCCGTCTGTCCGTTTTGAAATGTAATTTAAGTAGGCTTTGAAGTAATTCCTAGTGATCGAATTGATATACAGACTTCGGCAAGCCGAAGTTAGCTTCCCTTACTGTTAATCTCTATTTCATTCTGGTATCACTTTAGGTCTATCTACATATCTTTTATTAACATTTTTATTAGAAGTGCCGCCGTCATCAACGCAATCAACGCATTAACGCCTCTTATGAGGTTTGCATCATAGCCGCATAAATAAAACTTATAATTATATAATTTTATTTATTATATATAAGACTTTATAAGGATCAATTATATTTTTTTTTGTTTTCAAAACGTACCTGAATAGGCAGGCGCTGTTGTTATTAAATGCAGTATAATTCCAATTAGAATGCTATTGTATCGCATCCTGGCCATCGTGCTAGGCCCCTTGGGGATATCCTACGTATAAGGAAACAGCACAATTCTGGTAATTTTCATACGATTTAATCCAAAAATTGTGGTAAATATATTTCACCTTAAATCACTACTAAACTTTGATTCACTTTATTTATTCAATTATTAAACGATATTCCGACGCCGACCGCATCAAATACGAACTGGATTCCGGATCCAATGCCCGCTGACTTCGAATTGAGCCAGATTACGTGGAAAAACACACTTTAAATACCTCGAATTCATTAATTTACTCGCAGAGAGAGAGAGAGAGCTTCGTACATAAAGTACTAAGGCTGCTATACACATGCAATTATGGTCAAAAAGTTAGCGTCACATATTTCTCAGAAAAGAAAAGTTATACACATATATATATATTTTTTTTAATATTATTTGTTACATTTTGAAAACATTTAAAACAATGAAGACTAATGGGTGGGAGGAAACCGACATGTTTTTTATTTGTGTCATATGCAGAGTTGTATCGAATATGAATCTAATTTAATGTTTAAGCTTTATTGCTGGGAAAGAATTAATGTATCATATCTGAGATTTTTCTCACATACATGCTTAAATTCCAATATTTTTTCATGTTTTTTTAATTACACTTTTAATACTGTAAGTTTAACATTTTTTTAATAATACATATATATTAGAGTTGATGCAAGTATGTTACAAAAATAAAGACTATATAATATTTATCCATTAAATATTTTTTTACCATATTTAAACTAAAATATGTCAACTATTTTAGCTCCCAAATAAATGTACGATGCTTTTATTTTCACCGCAACTGTATATACAAAATACATAGCTCCTTATGTATACTTGTGAATATATAAAGAGCGCCTCTTTAAAGATGCCTCACAAATTGCTTTCTTTATCTCTAAATAGCCATGGCTCTGAAGTCGAGAATTATCTGTGAACACAAATACTTAGGACTCTCGACTCTATCGACCCCAGCTTTGTTGCCTTTCTGTTACATTCTCTTTAGATTTGAGGTACATTTGTAAATATTATCTTATTCGTTTAAATAATTAATATTATTTTAATTTTAATATATTTATTATACCCTTGAAAAGCATTTCATAATTTTAGTGAAAAGTTTGCAACGCAATGAAGTGTGTAAATACATATGAATGTGTATTCTTGACTATCATCAACAACAGAGCTGATCAATTCTGAAAAATGTTTTCCAATATTTATCCCATCAATATTGCAGCGATGTTGTTTTCAACTCAAATAACAGTTGCCTAGTCTTTTTGTTACGATTGCAATGGTATGTAAACTTTACAGTTTAAAGTATAAACTAGAAGACTTTAACTGGAATAACAATTTAAAATACAGTGAACATAAATACTGTTTAATTTAACAACGAATTGGAAAGCATCTCGACCGATGTCAATTGACACTTGTAACTTCATTTGGTAATTTATAATTATACATTACATTATATTAACATATAGAGCTTAAATCCAATTTTATTCTAAGAGACCTAAATGTTGACCGTAGATGCTTATATTATGCAAATATTAATTAAATCACCACTCTTCTCTCTTAGTTAGTAACATTCTTTCGAACTGTAATTTTTTCTGTCAGTCTCATCGTTTTGGTGCTGCTTATCGAGCGGATTTTGCTTTCAAGCCACTTTTAATTAGAGATTAAAGTTTCTTATCAGGCCTTTAACTGCAATTCATGTATGTATGTACATACATAAGCATATTCGAAAATCTTCACCAAATATTAGGCATGCTCAAAGAAATCCTATTTATTATATTTAGTATTATACATAAACATTTTTTATATATTAGAAGTTTATATATAGTTATATATTAGAGGTTCTTGAAGTTAAAGCACAGTAATAAATGGGCGTTTTTTTAATTAATAAGGTGTTTACAAATTAATAGAAAAAAGTATTAAATTATTTGTATAGAGTACTATGTATGTATGCGCTTAGTTGGAAATTTGCAACTCAGGAAGTTTGCAACTAAAAGAGAAATACATATGTATGTATGTCAATACATATAAGAGACATACATATGTACATTACCTGATTGTAAGTTTGTCTTCCCTGCGGTACCACTAATCAGACAGGGCGGTGTTGTTGATGAATCATCGATGAATGTCCATACAAATTAGTGATGAATTTAACATGGGCATGTCCTAGGCTGTCATCAAGAATAATTTATCAAGGATTCACAAATTGCATGTATAGTTATTTTGCATTTGAAAAATATAGTTCCCTGTTAACTGAAAAATTTGTTTGTAATTTTTTCCATATAATTTCACTGTTTTCCATATAATTCATCTACACAATTTGATCAAAGCATTCAATTTAAATAAAATTTAACAATAAATACTAAAAAATAAATCATTTTTAGCTCCCACAGGAGCAAACAAAATTGTTGCGATTTCTGCATACATTTTTTAAATGAATTTCCTGATTGTTCCTATGGCGTCTCTTTGATACAGTCGTCTCGAAATATATAAAAATGTGTTGAGAGTGGCATAGTTGTTCTAAAAATTTTCCGATCACTCCTATGGCACTTGTTTAATATCGAACAAGTATGTCCTTTAGAGTCCTCCCAAAAAGATCCATCTGATCTTCTGCATAACGTTATGCAATTTTCTATGCAATTTTAAATCCTTTTTCCTATTAGTGAAAAATTGATCATTCACTACGAAAATGTAAACAATGATGGCAAGAAACGAGTAAAATATGGAAGGTGCCAAAGTTCAAAGTATGCCTGAGAAATTCCGTCTGTACTTTCCGGTATATTTTTTAACCAAATTTTCTCGAATTGATATTATTTTATAAAAAAAAAACGTATATTTCTACTTTGTTTTTAAGCTTTTAACATTTTTTTTAGCCTCTTTTCTATTTTCTCATTGTTAGTGAAAAATTATTCGAGAATTTTCAATTTTCTCGTTATCTAATTCATTTTAATATAGTGCAACATAATCAGCCACAATCTGCATGATTTCTGTTGTTGAACACCCCAAAATAATTGTTAACTTATTCGGCAGAGGCTACTTTAACCAGCTGTTTATTTTATTGGATGAGTCATTTTGCATTATTCCTGATTTTTTTAAATTTAATAAAACTCGGACTAATACATCATATAGCTGCCATAGGAACGATCGATACAATTAAAAATTGAAACTTTTTCAGTTTTCAACATATTTTTTTCGAATTTGAGATATATTTATTTTATAATATTCTGGAATTTAGGTTTTAATGTAAAGCCTAGTACTAATTTGTTGTCTATTTCGCTCGGTAACCAATGCGCCAAGGAAATTAAAAAAAGGCTCAAAAATGGTCACACTGGGAACTGATGTAAGCTTTTTCTCGTTAACAAACTTTATTAAGTGGTATTGAAATCAATTCAAACGAATTGGATGTTGGAATAATATCTATTAACGTAATCGCCGCTATGAAGCTGGGGTAAATAACCAGAGCCACCAACCCCATCGACTCGCAAGAACATATTATTTTCGTATTTGAAATGCCTGTTGTGAATTAAATCACATATTATGGGCATTGTCACTACGGCAATTATTAAATTCCAACCTTTTGATGGCGGCTAGAAAATCGTTCCATGCGAATAATAGTTTTTCCTTAAATTTTCCCTCCATGTTGTCTTAAAAATATATAAAATTGATTATTTCACTCTCCAAGTCACAGCTGTTTAGTTTTTTGATCCGGCAACGCCTTACAGTTTTCGCTATGTTAGTACCCGATCAAGCGAAAACTATATGGAGTTTTGCCGGCTAAAGAGTATTTATCTTATGGTAGACCTAGATTTACAAAAATCGGGAGAATATATCATTTAGCTGCAATAAAAACTATCGTTAAACGTACAGAAAAATTCCAAACTGTGAATGTAGATTTGTAACTGTAAAACTGTAGATATAAAAAGTATAGAAAACTTAATGAGCTTCCTTTCTTGTTCTCTAATTAATGCACTGACATAGTAGTAGAAATGTATTGATGAATGTAATGAAACTATTTTGGATAATATACTATTAGCCATTAGACAGATTATAATTTTGTTCAGACAATTTAATCTTATAGCTATAATAACATTCTGAAAATCATTACACAAAAAATGATAACTTCGATTTTTGTAACATATTTTTATTTTTATTTTATAAGAATTTCGGATTTAATTTTATAAAAATTTATGGTCAATTTAGTTCGATCTGTTAATGTAATGTAAAAACATAAACAATAGTGTATGAATGTAGATGTGAATGTAATAAAAGTAAGGGTCATCTGTCAAAAATTATATCTGTTTCATACAGTCTATTCTTGTAAAACCCCAATTCCCACAGAATCCCGTCATCACAATCTTCAACCCATCATCCAATAACAGCGAATCGAACAACTGAAACTCATTAAAATTATGAACAAGGTTTGTTTAAATAGTTTTTGCTGGAATAATAGGAATGAACAGTTGTCAAAATTTATTAAAAATAAACTTATACGCATTTCGGAAAATTATAGGACACGAATATACAGAAAAGCAGCGTTGAGCTTTTTTAGGTGTTCTTTAAGCTTTGAAGCCTTGTATGTTTTAATTGTTTCAATCCATCTTAGCTTACATTGTCGTAGGGAATATTTTCAATCAACAAAAATTGTCCATCAAATTAGGATGGAAAACGAACGAAGAAGTTTTTTATACGGCTAAAATGTTTGAAAAATCCGTTCAACACGGTCTTAGAAATATAAAACATTTTTTTACGCGGTCAACAGATCGGTCGACGTAGTTGAAACGGGTCATTAATTTTCCATTGGCAATGCAAAAACTGGATACATCGATAAATCGATAATCTTGAGAAAAATAAGAGTGATACTATACATTTCTCTCCTAAAATAAAATTTAAAAATTATAAATAAAATCTTTAATGTACAACGGTGCTGAGGGCTATTAATACATTTGTGTTAAATATCTTTGTAATTCATGTTATAAGAAGTGGATATTTCATTAATATTTCCATGGATTACTTGGATCATAATAAGCAGCCACCAAACCGTTCTTCAGATACTATTATTGGTATTAAACATGGCAAAGTTGCCGAATTGGTTGACAATATACGACAGCAGCAAAATGAAGTTATAAACAGGAAAACTGCACCATTAATACCACCAAAGCCACACAAAAAACGAAGTGAAATGCCGCAAGTATGTGAATATTTTGTTTTGTTTTTATTTTTGCGTACATACAAACATGTTTATTTGTACATATGTTTGTATACAGATAGTGCTGGAAAGTAATTTCCATAACGAAGTATAATATTGTATTACTTATGTTCCTAATATGTTGATGATACAAGCATTAATATTTGTATTACAGGTTCCTTCCAGTAAGCAAGTGACATGTTCACGCGAGCCACTCTATTCCCAGCCTCTTCTGGGAATGGATAACCCTTTACTTTTTCGAAAGCCTCAGCTACGTTCTTCTGAATTTAATCGTGATGAAAACACTTTACTTAATGCGAAGACGACATTGGATAATCCGGCTATATTGGAACAGCAGTTGGAAGCTTTAGCTTATCACAAACTTCAGATGGAAAGGAAAGGTCTTTTAGGAATGCCAATCCAATCAACATCGATTGCTCCAAAATTATCACCGAATTCGTTAAACAATTGCGAAGTATATACCAATATTACCTCTGAATCTTATAGGAAAGGGTCCCTTTTGGAAGTTTCAGATGCAAACGATACAGGTAATTAATGGTCTGTATTTTTTCACGATTTCTTAACAAATATTCAGATATTTTCATACCCGGTACGAAGCTATTGTCTTATGCAGACGTTTTCTTGAAATCAAAGAAAAACACCACGTACGAAGAGAGAAAATAGTCACAATGACAGCTTTAAATTTCTAATATCAAATAATATCACATAGTATTATTTAACTGTTTTATAATTTCATTAATTTCTCACTTTGAGGTTGGTAAGTCTTTTATTTAAAGACTAGCGCCGAAAGTGAAACTAGGTAAATTACTTGTAAAGTGCGCTAGAAAAATGTGCTATACTGAACCAAAGTCTTGCAGAAGAGTATTATAATTTTAATAAAAAGTCAGTTGGCACCCTATAAAGTATATATATTCAGCATCAACAGCCGATTTGATCTGGCAATGTCTAACTAGTGTCTTAGTTATAAAGCTATCTAACTGAAATTGTACAGGTCGTTTTCTTACTCATAAGTATATAAACCAGAAAGGGTCACAAACGAAGCAGTAACTTCTAGTTTTTGACTTTCCATTTTCATTTACCGATCGTTCAAAAGTCAGCTAAATGATATAGTGGTCAGATCCGGCCCGTTCTTACTCAAAAGTAAGAAGGGAACATGCACACCTTCATTTAGATAAAAATAAGAGCCTAAAACAGAAAGTTGTTATGTAAATAGAATGTATATCTCATAAAGCTCCCAGAGGAACGATCGGTAAATGCTATAATATATCTACCCTATTCTTCATTAGGTTAACAAAACTACATGTTCTAAAAATAAGTGAAAAAAAAACACATTTATTATTTACATATTTATTACTTATTATTTATTTATTCCAAAATAAAGTTATAAATATTAACAAAATAAACGCTTTTCCAGCGGCTAAAGCATTCCTACTTGTCTATGTTTTTTCTTTCAGAGTGTTCAAGCCATAAGTTGCTTTCAGTGTGCACTAACATACAATCGGAAGATATTGACAGAGAGGATGATGTGCCACCTCCTCCAAGTCCTGTGAGCGCTGTTAGCTCCTCTTACAGCGAGCTAAGACGTGCTTCTTCTAATGTGTTCAGCAATAAGTCCTTATTGGATAAATCGCTACAAAATAAATCGAATTCAACAAGTCAACATTTGGCCAAAACATACACCAATCAATACCCGATGCAACAACTAAAGGGTACTGTCAGTAAGGTATGCAATGTTTTCATATAACTACTATATATACACGCAGAATTTTAAACCAGCTTATGCTTGTTGGATTTAGAAAAACTATATATACCAATCCAAAGGTACCGTTTAAGAAAAAGGTGGCAAATTCTTTGAATTTCGAAAAACCAATAGAATTAGAAAAAACTATATGGGTGAATATATTTATTAAAGCTTATAGCTTAGTGCCAATTGAAAATGTTAGTAACATTTAGCCAGGCCCAATCGCCCTTGCAAAGTTTCATAGTTATTAACTAAACTTGAGTTGAAGAACTTTTGTTTTCCTATTTTTGGGTTTCCCAACAAATTTACCAGGAAAACAACTAAACAATAAATTTACAGGACTTTGTTTATATATTTTTTTCGTTTTTTTTATACCATCGCAGGGTATTATAATTTTAGTCAAAATTTGCATCGCAGAATTCCGACCATATAAAGTATATATGCTCTTGATCAGCATAATCAGCCGAGGCGATCCAGCTATGGGCGTCTTTTCGGTTCTACGCAAACTAGTGTCTAAGTTTTGAAGCTATCCAAATGAAACTTAGATTTAGTCTTATAAATACTCTCGTTTATAAGTCAGAACGGTCTGGATCGGACGACAATATCATATAGCTGCCATAGGATTAATCGGAAAATTTTTAGAAAGAAATTATAACTTTTCCAGTTTTCAACAGATTTTCATTCAATTTGAGATATAGCCTTCTTGTGTTATACTAGAATTTCGTTTTCAATTTTATAAAAATCGGACTACTATATCATATAGCTGCCATAGAACCTATCTTTAAATGTAGATGAAAACTGTGAATGTAAAACTGCAATTGTTAATAAAATACTTCATTGTTTTTTAACATAAATATATATTAATTATTGTTTATTACTTATTAATTATCGAATTGCAATCTGCGTGCCGCCGTTTTCTTCCTTTCTTTGTTTTCTTAACGTTTTTAATTATTCGGAAAATTAGATGTCGTACATATTTTCAGTTAAGAAACCAGTAAGAAAGCTACCTACGATGTTTTCGCTTCAATGAAAATTTGTTTGGAATAATACGACTTTTAGTTTTTCATAAATTTGGACATCTTCAAATAAAGTAGATTTGTTATCTCATTCCTTCTTTTAATGCCACCCACAATACTGGAAAGGAGCTAGTCTACTATTTTTTTGTTAATTAATTTTATATAGTATATAACGAAAAACAAGAAAGAAAACTAACTGCAGCCTTCCTACGTTTTTATACCCGTTGCAAATCGATTATTTATTTACGTTAAAAATATCAAAGTATTGCCTACTTTCCTTACAGTTACAGTTGCAGTTAAAGTTTTACATTCACAGTTTCAAATTTCTCTCTACATTTAATAATAGTTTCTATTTCAACTATATGAAATATTGCGATTTTCATAACAATAAAACCTAAATTGTGAAATAATACTAAAGGGTGCTTAATCTCAAATTAGATGAAAATATGTCGAAAACTGCAAAAGCTATAATCTTATTTTTTATAAATGTTACGACCGTTCCTATGGCAGCTATATGATATAGTCGTCCGATCCGACCCGATCCGACTTATATAGAATTGTGAGACTTTGGAAGGCGTACACATACATAAAAAAATAGTTTGCGTAATAAAGGACAGACGGACGGCTAGATCGACTCGGCTTTCGATGCTGATCATACCATATATATATACTTTATATGGTCAGAAATGACTTCTTCAATGTTTTTCTGAATAAAATTATACTAGCCTGCAGGTAAAAAAACTATTCGAATTAAAACAAACATTCGTGTTCGCTGATCCTTTTAAGAACCACATGAGGAAATTCCGTACTTCACATAGTAGATAAAAAATATGTTTAAAACTACGAAAATTATACGCTTCTTTCTGAAAACTTTCCGATCATCTCTATGGTATACGATTTTTTGGCCCGATCCGACATATTCCTGTAAAATTAATGCGGTGGTTGATTTAGATAACTCTAAAACTGAGAGACTAGGCTATTTATACAAATCAAGAATATGTTATAGGGTCTCATAAATCTTCTTGGCTGCATTTAAAACTTGTGACTAATATCATAATTCATTCTGCAAGAATATACAATATTACACGTATATATTTTCTAATTTATTAACTTTTTACAGAGATCTTCCACATATGATTCCATTTATGAACCTATTAACCCTCGTCCATCTGGAGATCATTTTCCAAGAGATTGTAGTAGTAATTTATATGGTTCATTTATTAATGATTGCAATGCTCCCAATATTTCGAAAACTTCCTATGATTCCAATGCGACAACTGAGGATTATACAGTTGGAAATACAACGTATCAGCATAAAATGGGTAGCAGCAACTACATTTCAGAGGACTCGGCGATCGCAACACCACAAGAGTTCGAAAACTATGGTAAGAAATTTAGAAAAGAATCTGTTATTATTAATATAGTATAATAGTATATTTTAAACAAGTAGGCCCGAAGAACTTTTTCTCGAAAACCGAAATTGGCCGAATCAGCAACCAAATTGATCTGAAGGAGTTTATAATCTATGTTAATTGGTGGTAACAAAGCGCCCACTCAATGGCGAATTTGCCCTTAAATTTGTAATTTTCATAATATTGGTATGGCATTACCTTAAAGAACAGACTGGTTAACAATTTCGGCACCAAATAACGTAATTTCAAAGGATCCATTATATTGCTGTGCATATGTCAGAAAATGGTTTGATTGGGTTGTGTTACCAGAAAGAAGCGAAAATAATGGCTCTTGCGGATGGATCAAAACGAGCAAGGTAAAATGCTAGCTGCGGAAAATAATCCATCAACTACCAATTGAAATTTTACTGTATTGCAATGCTGATATATTTTAATGAAACGATTTTTTTTTTTGTAATTAAATTGAATTTATTATTGTATGTTACTGTAGTGTAGCAACTTAAGCAATAGTGCGGAGGAGTTCAAAAGAAATTTACAACAGTGTAAGGGTTATAAGTAGGGTAATTAGGTGTAAGAAGTGGAAGGGAGTTTAAACATTGTTTAATAAATCTTCCTTCTTGGAAGGTCCGTGGGATGAATCCTTGTTGTTGTTCAAATTGGTTGTCTGGCTCATTCCGTTATTTTTCGTGTCCATGTGTGCTTTTGAGACTTCAAAGAGTCCGCCGAGATGCTAGTCTCCTGGCAAGGATATTTGGGTGTGACGTGAGCTTATTCATATATTGTTTGGCTTGTTCATTGATAATATCCCCAATCAAGGGAACTTTAAAGTCTCCCGCTGAGTCAATGTTAAGGAATAAACATTCACCACCAGTAATTCCTCACAGGAATTTGATTTGGAAGGCCCGGATGGGACTCAGATTATTTTCGGCCCCAATACCATAAACTTGAATCCCGTATATCCAAGTGGGGGCAAGTATGGACTTGCATATCCGGACCTTACTTGCCAGGCTCAGGTGATTATTTATCTTAAGAAGCCAGTACAGCCTTCTGGCATTTTCCTCCAATCAGCGCCTAACTATCCCCGTATGCTTGTCGAAGTTTGAAAGGGTGTCCAAGGTGACCCCCAGGTACTTATAGTCTCTGACCTGATCAAGAAGATCCATGGGTTCTGCTCCTGTCGCATGGACTTCGGCATATCGTGGGTAAACAAGCTATACAACGTCGGTCCCAGCACTTTTCCTTGGGAAACTCCAGCCTTAATCAACCTTCAAGAGGATAGGTTTTCATCCTGGTCTACCCTGAATGTCCTGTCAGATTGAAAGCTCCCAACCAAATCGAATAGTTGCGGGTTAGTTAACGACTTGAGCTTGCAAAGTAGCCCTGCATGCCACACCCTATCAACCCACCACGTATTGCTTTCAGTGAAACCCCTCGAGTATATACTCAACCACACGGTGCAGGGGTGCCATGTCTGAGTCTGGATCCAAATTAAAATTTGGAAAGAGACTGACGCTATCTCCTAAGGATGCATCTTTCCAGAAGCTTACAAAATGTGGAAAGGGGGCTAATAGTCCGATAACTGCTGAGGTCATCGGGTGGTTTGCCAGGTATACAAGGTATATAGTAGTGCTCTAAGAGGCAGAGTTTTTGCAACACGATTGTCAATATGTTCCTCTCCAGGGGCTTTCTTGGCATTTAACTTTTTAATGTCCTCTTTAATCTCCTGCAGGGTTACAGGTGGCACAGGGAGTTCCATAGTTGGAGCTCGCATCAGCTGTCACGTTATCCAGCATACGATCCGCTGCTTCAGCCTTGAGTAAAGACAGTTTTTCCGGACTCTGTTTGCAATCCTCCTGAACAACCTGTTGATCCTTATGCCGGATATACTCACGCCTAAGTCTCTTCTTCAGCAAGAGCAATCCCTCTACTTCTGAAGAAAGCAATGACATCTTGCCGAATGAGAGCTTGGAGACATCGTTGGGACCGCAACTGCAACAGCCTCCTTAATCCTTGTAAGGAGGATGTTGATGGCTGAATCCACGTCCGCCTTCATGTTTAGGGAGATGGAAAGCTCAAGGGGGTCATCCAGTGAATCTTGGAAGACAGAGATACAGTATCCTGGTTTCAGTAGACTGAGAGATCTACAGATAAAAACACAGTAGTAGGAGCAGTCGCCAAGGTTGCTACAAGCGGCAAGTGATCCGCCCTATGATCCTGCTCGTCCCTAATGGAGAGTAGGTTAACTTGCATTGGATTTGGGGCTAACCCTAGAGTTGTATGGAAAGCACATTGGGCCTCGTGTTACCGAACAATTCGTTATAGCATCATGTAGATGCATGCATCCCTCTTCCGCCCGCTCTTTAGCTACCCCAAAGTCCATGTTTTGCTTTGAAGTCCCCGCCTAAGATGAACTTACGGCCCAGTTCTGGAAGGAGGTGATCAAACTCAACACTAACCCAACCTAATCAAGGAAGCAGATATGCTGCACCAATCAATAACTCTCCTCTGCTAGTTGAAAGCTCGTTAAATTTTCCAATTCCTTTTCATGTAATTTTTTTATATTTCTTCTGATAGGTTTTTTACCAAAATAAATAGTTTTTTTCTGAACTAATTATAAACTGAATGGGTAAGAAATCTGGGGCGTGCAAAAACTCTTTTCTTGTGTAATACTTTTTATCGTAAGATTTTGACTTTACAAATTCAGGCTAATTTGGTAATTCTCTTTGGAGCGGTATAATATTCTACGAAAATGTATTTATATAAAATCTAAAAACTGTGTCTTTTCAGGTAGGTGCGTCAAATGCAACTCGCGCGTTTTGGGCGAAAGCAGCGGCTGCACGGCAATGGATCAAATCTATCACATTTCTTGCTTCACATGCACCGAATGCCAAATCAATTTACAAGGCAAACCATTCTACGCTTTAGATGGCAAACCCTATTGCGAATATGATTATCTCCAGACCCTTGAAAAGTGTTCCGTTTGCATGGAGCCCATTTTGGAGAGAATTCTAAGAGCCACAGGAAAGCCATATCATCCACAGTGCTTCACGTGTGTTGTGTGTGGCAAGAGTTTAGATGGCCTGCTTTTTACTGTCGACGCCACCAATCAAAATTATTGCATTACTGATTTTCACAAGTAAGTCAAGTATATTATTAGTTACAGATAATGTACTAATTTTATAACGAATATAATCTAGAAAATTTGCCCCACGCTGCTGTGTCTGCAAGCAACCAATTATGCCAGAGATTGGTCAAGATGAAACCGTTCGAGTGGTGGCTTTAGATCGTAGTTTTCATCTCGAGTGCTATAAATGCGAGGTAAACCGAAGCTAAAATCATACTTTTATATCCTTGAATGGTATTATAATTTTAGTTAGAAGTTTTCAGCGCAGTAAAGGGGGGCCATTTCCTACCCTATAAAGTATATACATTCTTCAATAGCCGAGTCGATAGACATGTACGTCTGACCGTTTCTTCGCAAACTAGGCATTCAGTTTTGAAGTTACCTAAATGAAACTTTGCAGTTAGTCTTCTATGTATTTTCACTAGTTTATAAGTCGAAACGAGCCGAATCGGACGACTATATTGATCTAATTGCAATCTGTAAGGGTATACTAACTGTGGCGTGCCGATGTTTACATCATTTCTTGTTTGCCTTCATATTGGTAAAAATTTAACTTCAAATCTATTAGGCTATATGTGATCAGGGATCGTCGTTCTTTGGAGCAAATCAACTTAGTGGTGAAGAAACTTCGATGCAGCTAATTTATATATTTTTCCATCTTCAGCTTGAAACCCTTGGACAAAAATGATTGAAACTTGAGACAAGCTAATGCAAAAAATTGTTAATGATTCAAAGATTCTAGTCTAGTTGACCGAATTTTTAGAACGAAATACTTCGGTTAGTATTAAGGGATCACCTGTTCCGGCTACTAATGCCATTTCACAATTCGTCGTCCTCTAATGACTAGAGATCTATTTGATGTTATGTTATGGATTCCCTCTTCCTGTCATGTCTGGCATACTTTCTGTCCAGTTCTCAGCAGTTTTGGATGCCCTTACTTTCCCCTGTCTTGTCACAACCGAAATTTGTTCCTTGATGTCGTAGGTGATTTAGGATTCATCAACTTGTTCGTTCGGTAAATTATTTATCATAGTCAACGAACGCAATAATAATGCATTATAGACAATCCAATTCCACAGTATCACACAAGGAACGTTTTTTAATGAAGTTTCAACTCCATACCTTAATTCCTTTCGATTCTCGACAGATCGAAAAGAGGTTCGTAAATGAAATATTGGATAGGGAACAACCAAACATTGTTCAACTGTTGTTTAGCGAGCTAGGAATATAATATGTTATATTATGTTTCATTCATGTATTTAGTTAAAGTTTTAAATTACATGTAATAACGATATCCTTTATTTAATAGGATTGTGGACTTTTACTCTCATCTGAAGCTGAAGGCCGTGGATGTTATCCGCTTGATGATCATGTTCTCTGCAAAAGTTGCAATGCTAAACGCGTTCAAGTTTTGACCAAACGAATGACCTAAAAATACAATTGTCCAACATACATATAATCTCTTCTTATTCATTAGCGAATTTGTAGATTCTGCTTCTTTTATCATAGCTTTTTATCCAATGATGCCATCACACGTTAAAGGTTCATATCGATGATTATCTGATAGAGAAAAGGAAGACAACGCTCCAAAAAACTGATCGAATATGCGTCTCCGCTTTTTCACCATTTCCAACAAGTTTATAGTAAATTATTAATATAATATTTATAACTACACCATTAAACTTTTATCTTAAATAAAAAAATAAATAATTTAAGTTTGGTTTCCGTTTACTGGCCGGTTTTTCTAGTGGCCACTTGCAAGATATTTTTATACCCTTGCAGGGTATTATATTTTTAGTCAGAATTTTGCAACGCAATAAAGGAGACATTTCGGACCCTATAAAGTGTATATATTCTTGATCACCATCAACAGCCGAGTCCATCTAGCGCCATGTCCGTCTTTCCGTTTCTACGCAAACTAGTCTTTCAGTTTTTAAATGAAACTTTGCAGTTAGTCTTCTAAATACTCTCACTCGTGTATAAGTCGGAACGGACCTGATCGGACGATTATATCACATAGCTACCAAAGGAAAGATCAGAAAATTTATAGATATAGACATTTTGTATTATTCTTGAATTTTGGTGTTAATTTTATGAAGATCGGCCTACTATATCATATAGCTGCAATATAAGCTATCGTTAAATGTAGCGGAAAATGGCCAACAGTGAATGTAAAACTGTAACTGAAACTTTAAATATAATACGTATAGGTGAATATAAATATGAATACTATTAAATAGTAGTAAATGTATATAGATACCGAGTATGGAAATCAAACAAATAGTATAATTTATTAAGGGACAAGCTTAATTATTCTAGTTTTTTATTTTAATGTTATTATCAATGCCCCAATGCCTAAAGAACGTGAGAGTTGTACATTGATAATGGTAAAAGTTTCAAAAGGAACGGAAGTCAAAAGTGACATTTTAAATTACGATTTTCACGGTACTTTAATACATTTTTTTAAGAATTCGGTTTCTTATGTAGGAATTTTGTTACCGTTTTTTTATTATAATATGCTTTTAAAAAAGTAACCTTCACCGCCCTTAACGTATGCTATGTAGAAATGTAGAATACATACATACATACATACGTATCAACTTACATATGTAAAATTATGATACATTTCCAGGATACTTTGACATTTTTTAGTGCGCAGAATCCAGGAATAGCGGACTTTTTCGGTCTCCGTGTATATTTGAATGTGTATGGCCTTCGTTTCCACGATGAAAATTCGGCAATCGGAAAAAGCTCTTCCATTCCGTTTTCCGAATCAAAAGGGGGACCACAAGAAAATTGTGTTAGTAGTGAATTCGATTTTCGAGCAAACGGACGTTTTCTTAAAAATAATTCAGTGTGCGTTGTGCATCTTTATTCGTACGCGTCGAGAGTGTGTGTGTTCCCCTGGCTACATATACATACATATTATATGTAGATATTTTTATTTGAATAACGGGAACGAGAACATTCATATATACGGCGACAATTGTGTCATTTCATAAAAAATATTAGGTACCAAAACTTTATAATCCCCATACCATTTATATTCACATACTTGTGAAGATTTCCTAATTTTTATACATATGTATACTTATACATACATGTATACTTACATTTGTACATACATATATAAAAATAAAAGATTTCTGGGTCGACACTCATTTTAGAAGATTTCTATATACATATACATACATACATATTGATGTACAAATATTTTTCTCTATATTAAAAAAATAACTTAAAATCGCAATATCGTAGATATTTGAAGCGCTTAAATGTGTAAATTAAACCATGCGTTTACAATCTTCTAAAGAAGTGTTATTTTCTTAAACATGAGTTAATAATGTACATACATATATATATATACATATGTACATATACATATATATATAAATGTATCTACAAGTTTACTGAAAATCGAAAGTTTTGTAAATAAGATTTTAAAAAAATTAGAAAACTTTAAGCCCATTTATGAATATGAAAATAGTCCTAAAAACCCGTTTCATTATTTGCAACAAGTTCTGCTTAATGACTAACATATCCTTGTTTTAAGAAACGGAGCTTTGTACAAAAAGCTCTCTACGTACATAAATGGGTACATTTGTAAATGAAACCTGCAAAAGGATCCGTACCCACATATGTACTTACGTGCAAAATACATACATTTACTACGCCCAATGTACATACATAGGTACATTATCTAAGACTACATTTCATATTAAACGAACTTTTTTTCCAAAAAAGCACCTGTCGCTTTCTTCGAAATTTGATAATATACATAATTTGGATGATTTTATTTAGTACAGTGTTTCCATGTCGATTATTTGAATGTGTAAACATACATATAACAGTAAATTAAGGATATCGGCAATCTACTGAATCGAAAGACTGTTAAGGTATAGCGACGAACTGAATTATTTCCATAGGGCTGTCAAGCATTTTGTACAGTTTTAACATACATATTTAAATTTGTTGTACTTTATTGTTTTATTTATTTACTTAATACTCATTAAATATTTTTATTTTAATTCGGAACTCTACAAACATTTCTCGGAGTGTAAATAAGCGTATATGTATGCATTTACGGATAAACAACATACATATGTATGTGCATGCATACATACATTAGTTATTAACAGTTAACCGTTATTAGTTTCACGTCTGCATAAGCATTAAAGTAATGGTTTTCACAAACCAAACATTTTAACTAAGTTACAGATAACTGGAATCATTTCATATTAGTTATATACAAAAATACAAAAATCAATATATTTCCAAATAACACATTTTTAAATGGCGTTAGCTAATTTTTATCATTTGCTCAAATTGAAAATCCCAAACGGATTTATGAGAATAGAAACCAGAACCACATGCTATAACAAAAAGAAGCATTTTTTCAGAGCTTTTCCGATTAAACTACAAATATTAAATGCTTTAACAAAATGTAATATACTATGGAAGTTTAACTCATTTCTTAGCTTTCTTTTAAAATATAATGTACAGAGGAAAACAATAAACCACGTACAATGTTTACACATGTATGTATATGTATATGTTTGTATGTGTATTTTCTACTGTGAAAGAATTACAATAATATAAACATTTTTTATTGATTTGCAGATAAACTAAATAAATACACAAAACATAATTAAAGCTGGAAGCTTCAAACCAATAACAGAGGCTTGCGGAAAGAATTATTTAATTAAAACAAGAGAAACTTTTGTTGACGATTTTTTGTAAAATTTTTACATAGTCGCAATAGATTTTCTTAAGTGTGCCATCGCGATGGCTGCACCAGCAGCCTGTACGCGTTTTTCCGACAACTATGACATCAAGGAAGAGCTGGGAAAGTAAGTTACATATTCATATGTATGTACATACATATATGGATGTATATACAAAAATTATATAAAAATAGTAACACACAAATACTTACATCTACATTGATTATTATTTGATTTTTTTCAGAGGCGCATTTTCAATAGTTAAAAGATGTGTGCAGAAATCAACGGGATTTGAGTTTGCTGCAAAAATTATAAATACCAAAAAGTTGACAGCAAGAGGTAAGATGTACATACACGCATATGTACAAATGCATGCAAATGAAATACATATGTGTACATACATACTTATATACATGACAGAATCCCGTACAATATTTACATACACATATTTATGTACATTCTTACTGTTTTAAAACGTTACTATAGACAGGCAAAGAAGAGATGCCTGCTAGCCTCCGAATCGATTAAACCAATCTACTTTAGAAAATAAAGTTGAAATAGGGAAGAAATAAAACTAAATATTTAATAAAAAAGTATTAAGAAGTCAGTTCAATTTTTATGCGAGATTCACTAATAGAGCTCCGATTGTCACTTTCCCACCAAATCTATTGTCTCAGTGCCTTTGCAAATTCAAAACAGTGGGTCTAAGTGATGACAATTCATTACATATATGTTATAATGCATATGTCTGTTTATATAAATAACTTGTCCCCATAATTTACTTCAATCCGAAGTCTAAAGGTAATATATGTAAATCTAATAATGGAATGTATGGGTTTTTTAAATATTTTTAAGACTTTCAAAAATTGGAGCGTGAAGCGAGGATTTGCAGAAAACTACATCATCCCAACATAGGTATGTATGTAATGAGTTTTATTCATTATTGTATATAGTTATAATTATTATATATACCTATATGTAGATATTGTACATAAATGACAAAATAAACTGTATTTTCAGTGCGTTTGCATGACAGTATTCAGGAGGAGAACTATCACTACCTGGTCTTTGATCTGTAAGCAAAATAACGAATAAACTACTCTTTCTATAAAAACTATGTCGCAATGACTCGACTATTGTTTACTGAGGTTCATACTCCATCCTTTGATTACACAATTAAACAAAAAAGTCTCAAAGTACCCTACTACCATGTATAATTTGTTATCCTAGAAAATTCCAATAATACCCAATAAAATAACTAACAGAACATAAAGCTTCAAGAAAATAAAAGTAAAATTAAAACGAACAGCTTGATAAATTAAAATTAATTTTTCTTTTTTTCTTTTTCTTTGTCTAATCAAAACAAAACCAAATTTACAGTGTAACTGGTGGCGAACTTTTCGAAGATATAGTTGCCCGCGAATTTTATTCAGAGGCTGATGCATCACATTGTATTCAACAAATATTGGAATCGGTCAATCACTGCCACCAAAATGGTGTGGTGCATCGTGATCTTAAGCCTGAGAATTTACTATTAGCTAGTAAGGCAAAGGGTGCAGCTGTGAAACTCGCTGACTTTGGTCTAGCCATTGAAGTGCAAGGCGATCATCAGGCATGGTTTGGATTTGCTGGCACCCCGGGCTATCTATCGCCGGAAGTATTGAAAAAAGAACCATATGGCAAATCGGTAGATATATGGGCATGTGGTAAGCACGCTTTTATAAATACTCTAGTACCTATAATCCCTTAGACACAACTAGAGCTCTCAAAATAACCGGGAAAAATAAATAACAAATAGGCTTTTTCGGCACGCCGAAGTTTGTATACCCTTCCAGATTGTAATTAGATGATTAACAATAAAAAAAATATATATATATTATATATTTTCTTTGTTATGTTAGTTATTCATTTTCTCCTACACTTAACTATGACAGCTATATGGTAAAGTCGTCTGATCCGCCCAGTTCCGACCTATATACGAGTGAGAATATATATAAAGATAGCTTCAAAACTGCGACACTAGTTTGCGTAAAACCGACAGACGGACAGAGAGACATGGCTAGATCGACTCGGCTGTTGGTGCTAATCATTCGGAATCAATCAATCAATCAATGCTAATCAATCGGAAATGTCTGCAAGGGTATAACAAGTTTTTGGAAAAGTTTTTAGAATGAACCCTTTAGTTTCCACGTTGGCTTAGCAATAAATGCCATGTTGTGTTTTTCCGATTAATGGTACCCGAACGGTACATACAAATTATCAGCAATGTTGCACTGTGGGTGAAAAACGGTCCTGGTTTCCTCGGAGTTGGGTGTTACCTTAGGTTGCTCCATTGCTGTTTGTATAATATCAACCAGTCGTCAATGATTTATTTTCTGCTCGTTTTCTTCATTTATCATATTAAAAGCAATTTCTTCCTGTCAAACATAATAATTCGGGTTGGCGCAGTCTTCATTTGTATCTATCGCGCGTGCATATCGATAGGTTAACCGTGGTACAGGGACTAATATATATAATCGGAGGTTAAACTGAATTACAATACTTTACATAAGTTACTAAGAATAACAACTGATTTTTGTATCTGCAAAGTGAAATAAATTGTCAACCATAGAAACCAGTGAAAAGTATTTGATTGAACAAATAATTTAGAATAATAAACACTGAAATAATTTGGTATTTGTTTATTTAACAGGCGTTATTCTCTACATACTCTTGGTGGGATATCCGCCATTCTGGGATGAAGATCAGCATCGTTTGTATTCTCAGATTAAAGCAGGCGCTTATGATGTAAGATCCCTCAAATTATATCCATTCTTTTATTAGCGCTTTATAGAACCATTTCTTATTTAATTATCTATGGTTGAATATATATTTCTAAAGTATCCATCGCCCGAATGGGATACAGTTACACCCGAAGCTAAGAATCTTATTAATCAAATGCTAACGGTGAATCCAAATAAACGAATAACCGCCGCGGAGGCTTTAAAACATCCATGGATATGCGTAAGTTATTATTGAAAAAATGTATCAAGGTATATACTATATATTTTTTATGCATATTCTACAGCAACGAGAACGTGTGGCATCCGTGGTGCATCGCCAAGAAACGGTCGACTGTCTCAAGAAGTTTAATGCACGGCGAAAGCTTAAGGGTGCTATACTTACAACTATGCTGGCTACTCGAAACTTTTCAAGTAACTAATTTTTGTTATCTTCTAGAATTAATATATTTAAAAAATGGCATAAGTCAAAGCTTTCTTGTTTCAAGATATTCAGAGTTCTGCATTTTGACAAAGATAAACACTGTTTTAACTGCAGTTTTCAATATATATCACATTTTCAATCAAAGCCCATCACAAGCCTTTGATAAACCTTTTGTATCCTTCTTGATAACCCTCAAGTAATTTAAACGGTTGGGTTTATAAATACGCATGACATGCTCTTTGTGTCTTGGAACCATTCAATTTTCTGAAGTAGTATGGAAGTTATAGCCTATTTACACTAACGTGAGCAAACTATCCATTATTATGCAGACTAGGTTAAATGAAGCTTTTGCTTCCTTATGTTTCCAACGCATTTTGAAAAGTTATAATTAATTCTTAAAATATAATTGTTACAGGTAGAAGTATGATTACCAAAAAGGGTGATGGATCTCAAGTCAAGGAATCTACAGACTCTTCCAGTACTACCATTGAAGATGATGATATAAAGGGTAAATATTATACATGAAATTCGATGTTTTGAACTTATTTATAAAGCTAGTTGACGAATTTTTGCCTTCTGAAAGGGTGTAATTAGTTTAGTATGTCAGGTGTCTATACAAAACGCTAGATCGTTTATAAAAAAAGTTTAAGCTTAAAAATATCACATTTGAAGACCCAGTAAGGAAAATTGATTTGTTTTTATTTTTGTTCGGAGTGCATTCTTATAATTTAATACAAGCACGTTCTACAATCTGCTCGTGTTAGTAATTGCATGCTTTATTTTAATCTTCCCGCTTTTTATATAGTCCTTAATTTACATTAAACTCTGGTAAAAGTGAACAAACCCCCGGAATATAATATATATATATATATATAACTAGTTATTTTGAATTTCAAATGTCAATCGCTTTCGCGATTTTTATTTACATAAAAATGAGACCTAGAAAGAGAAAAGAATAAAAGCGACTTCAAACAGGTCTTTCAAAGTCTTTCCTTGGTTTATTACCAGATTGGTCTTTTAATACGCACTTAAATCCGCTGTATAAATAAAAAGGAAATCTCACGGTGAACTAATCTCAAAATCCTCTTCCCTCTTGTAAGGAACACCCGTCTTCCAAAACTGGTCAATGGCCAAAAGGTTGTCAATTTTGTTTAATTCTTTTATTGGATTTGTTGACATATAACGACATAGAGTTTTTAGCGGGAGTATAAAACAGTTCTAGCTGTGACATCAGATCTGTCAAACTATCGTTGGTACTATAAGTGTTTTTAGTGTTTTCGCAATACCATTAAAAAAAATTAATTAAAAACATATTATTCGTTACATTGTAACTTTTTCTTAATCATGTCAACAAATATAGAGTGATAATATTGTTAAAGTAACGATAATACACCCGAACATTCTGAAAATATAAATTGTAGGACGTTGATCCTGGTCAAGAATACATGTACATATTATATAGAATACTCTCCGCAATGGTGTAGCATGCTGCATCAACACGACAGAACTAGAAAAATAACTTTTAGAAACGACACCCATTATAAACCCAAATCTAAGAATCCGCCACATGAAGGTCGTATTCTTATTTTTTTATTACTAGACTAACCTTAAACTCTAGAGCTTTGGATAAATATGCGCATACATATATATATTTGTTTTGTTTTTATTCTGCGTTTAGCGAATAACTTCTGTATATATGTTTATTAATATTATGTACGTAAATGTAGAATATTTTTTCTTGGCTTTGTTGATCATTTATAAAACACGGATCTCACAAAAATATTGGTAAAAGTTACATACATTTTCAAAAATCGCTATTTGTACCGTTTGTTTTTTATTTGTTTTTTTTTTCCTTAGAAGATAAAAAAGGAATCGTTGATCGCAGTACAACAGTTATATCAAAAGAGCCAGAAGGTAAATGTTTGTAAATTACATCTCACATTTACATGTATTAAAAATACATATATAGATCACTCACCATCACTACATTGTTCATGTAATATTCTGTGTTACAGCTCATAAGAATTTAGCGCTAAAATAATACAAAGATCCCAGAGATTTTTTAAAACTTTACTTAAAAATTTTAGCCGGTGATTGATTTCTTTATTTCAGCATTGAATCTTCTTCGTTTGGAATAAAACAAAATTAATAAAGTCAAATATAACAACACTATTAATATCACAATTTTAAATATATATTGTTACATAGTAAAGATAAAAGGAGTGATACAATTAATATTTTAAAATACTTTTTAACATCTAAATTTTATATATGTCTCATTATAAGCTTTCTCCTCTGCGTTTTAATGTCGATTTTGGTTTATTTGTTAACTACAATAACGTTGGAGCTGGAAAAAAATCTATGTCAATACGTCCCTATCGATTCTTTTGGTTTCGACTAAGAAAAGTGTGGGGAAAAACTGTTAAGGATTGCCAGGAGGAGTGATGATAAGTAGCGAAAGTGAGCACTAGGCAACTACTATATTTACACGCAGACAGTGTTGCCAGCGTTTAAACAATAAAAAAAAAAGACAAATCCGTTAAAAAAAATTATAAAATATGGATAGATTTCTTTAAAAAAAAAGACAAACAAGGACAAATATATATAATTTTTATGTTTTTTTTCGAAGATCATTTCATCTATATTTTTGTTTACGTCAGCTTCATATGCTGCATTTGACCCTATCAGCTATAATGCAAATTCTATCAGGAATCTCTGATATCGCGCCTGGCTTAAACTGAATTTTGTTATGCGTATTTAGACATCTTAAAACTTTTCGGTGTAATTAGCCGATCGGCACTTGATGTCGATTACACACAAACATAAAACTTATAAGCTTATCGAATACCAAATTTAAATATGAAAGCAATTCCACATAATTACAAATAATAAATTGCACAGACATTTAAAAACAGAAGAAGGATGATGAAATACAAAATAAAAATAAAAAAGGATAGTTCTTAGGACAGATGAAGGTTCAACATTTTTGCGGACGAAGCAGTTTCAAACGGGACATTTTTGTCCTAAAAAAATTACAAATTGGCAACACTGCACGCAGAATTAATCATTTTTTTACGATCGACCGATCGTTTAAAGCAATGCACTTTTTGGTATTTCTCGTAATTTTTTTACGGAATTAATAAAATACAAACAAAATGGCTGAGCCATGAATTTTTCTCGATTAAGGGAAAGAAATGTATTCATTATTCCATTTGAATTTAATAACCCTGAATACAATGATGGCAAACAAAATTCACTACAATTTTAACCGCAAGGGTATACAAACTTCGACGTTTTGAAGTTGGCTTTCTCTGTGGTGGTTTCATAATTTTGACAATAAAATTAAAGTTGTAAGTTTTCGGTGGTGTTAATTCATTTCCTATTCCACTTTCATCGATTGATTCGATTACATCGATTTATTAATAAAACCCATATTTTACCCTTACCACCTTTTCATGTAATTAGAATTTTAAGCCGAGTGCTTCGTTTCACCAACTGTCTGAACCTTGGTAACTAAAACGAACTGTGTCGTTGTCGACGGAAATGTTCTTTCATTCCGAATTTCGATTTGATGTAGAAAAAGGCATTAACTTTTCATTTCACACAGACAAACTATCCAGTTTTTCAAATAAAAAAAAAATTGTGAAAGTGAAAATGGTTTTTTCTGCTTCGAATATTAGAACGGGAAACTTTTAAAAGTGAAAGCCAGAGTACATCTGAAATTTGTTGCTTATGATAAAAAATACTATTTTAAATTTTATAAAAATCGGGTACTATATCATATAGGTGCCATGGGCTTAATGTTTTTACATATAAGTGTTGTACATATATAGCTCCCCCTAAGATTCTTTTAGTTGACCTAGAACCAATTTTTTCCAGCTCTGCTTTGGAGAAACTAAAGAGCGATTTATGTACATATGTATGCGCTTATAAACTATCGAATAATTTCGTTGTAAACATTGTACTACAGCGTGATAATTTTAAAATTTTAAATGGCTTTGAAATTTTCGAATATTTAGCGATAATGTTACATGAAAACAATATGCTTAACAAAAAAAATATATGTATATAAATCGTTGGACTCATTTTATCATCAATTTCCCATAAACACCACTTGAAAATACACTATATAATATATTTGGATGCATAAAAATAAATACAAAAGTATGTGCGTTTTTAGATTTAAGGATACTGTGTCCTGCAAAAACTTGCCACCAAATTACAGGAAACTCGCAGTGCTCGTCAGGTATGTATGTACATATAAAGACTAGAACAAATTTTGCGAGTTCTGAGTGCGAAAATTGTGTATCTTCGTTCTTGATGAGGAAATCTTAAGCAAAAGCATGTGAGGTCTAAGCAGCAATAGTCTACTTTCTCAATAATATTAACGGCTTGCCTAGGAAATCGGTACTACTGTGAAAACGTCGACAGATTTGGGAAAACTAATTTAGAAATTAATATTACTCTTTTTGTTAATAACAAGTCTTTAATTTTTCTGTTTAAACATGATCATTTTAATTAAATTAAAAATCTTTACTCATATACTTGTGCTTTTTTGTAACTTTTAATTTGTATTTAATGTCAAGCGTAAAACACGTTATAAATCAAAAAAAGTACAAAAATTCAGTCTGTGAAATACCAGGTACCCAAAACATGTTGAGTAAAACTAAAAGGAACATGATTATGTCTTATTCACTTTGTTAAATTGTAAGGATTAGAAATTCAAATGTTGACAAATAAAGGTTAATGTTGCCCCTGCCTGTCTTAGGCAATATGTGTTCTTACATGGTGGGAAACATAAACCATAACCATGCAAATGTAAAGAATATATTTACTTTATAAGGTTGGAAATAACTCTGCGTTAAATATCGATATATCAGATATCGCAGAGACCAATAAAAATGTTTCCAAATTTAATTATTAACTGTATGGATACCAGATTTTCTGGGTATTCATGTGTGTCGGTATCAGGACTAACCTTAGCAATTTTCTTTATTTTTTATATTGATTATTTCGTGATAGTTGATTTTAAGTGCCATCGAGTTCTTTTTACAGCACAACTGTGCACCGGCCATAATAATTGATTTTGGATTTAAAATAATTATAAACATTTAACAGGCGTGCTCGCGTTTTTACATTAACAAATTTGTATCGAATTGAAAAACTGACATCTTTGGCCTTTTCATCAATAAATACGATCATATTTTATGAAGTTTTATTATAATAAAATTAGGCAAAACAAAATTGAGATAACAAAAACCTTTATTTTGGTTACAAAGCTAGTTGGTAGAACAAAGCATTCAGGTTAAGATAATTATTAAATAAAAAGGTTACGATAGTAGAAGGGGGATATAAAAAATATCAATTAAGTAAAAAATATAGTTGCCATTGGAAAATAATTGAGACCACTGGAATTGAAACAGTTTACAAGTTTAAAATACTTTTTTATTGTAAATTGTCTATTTTTTCCGGTATGTTTTTATTATTATTATATATGTATTATTATATATATTATATATATATATATATATATATATATATGTATATATATATATAATATATATAATTAATTAGTAATATTCATATCTTTGTCATAGAAACTGTATTTGTAGTTAAAACTAAACAAGAAAAGAAGCTAACTTCGGCATGCTGAAGTTTGTATAACCTTATAGATTGCAATTCGATAATTAATAAATCATACAATATAATTTTTATGTTAAAAAACAAAGAAGTAAGCCTACTTTCATTATATTCACCAATGCTTATTATATTTGCAGTTTTACATTCATTTTGACATTGTCCTCTACATTAAAGATAGTTTCTTTGACAGCTATGTATACCAGATAAAATTAATTCTAGAATAATATAATATGGCCATATTTCAAATTTGAATAAAATATGTTGAAAACTGTAAAAGGATTAATTTTTTAAGTTTTTTTTTTCTTCTAAAAATGTTCCGATCTTTCCTATGGGAGCTATATGATATAGTCGTCCGATCCGCCCCGTTTTAACTTATATACGAGTGAGAATATATAGGAGACTAACTGCAGTTTTATTCAGATAGCTTTAAAACTGAAAGACTTGTTTGCGTAGAAACGGACAGACAGACAGGCGGGCATGACTAAATCGACTCGGCTGTTAATGCTGATCAAGAATATATATCATTTATATGGTCGGATATGACTCATTCACCGCGTTACAAACTTCTAAATGATATAACCCTGTAAGGGTATAAAAATATATTAAAGAGGAACAAAAATTATGCAAACATACTTTTAGTTTTTTTTAAATTAAAAATAACCTTTTATTTAAATTTATTAAAATTGGTTTGCATTCTTATGTTGGTAAACATTTTTTCGAAAAAATCTAGGTCATTAAAGCTCTATTTTTAAAAAAGACCATAAATATTTCATACATTTTAAAATTTATATATTTTAGAGGTCAACTCCCGACCACTTTTTAAATTTTATTCATTAATACACACTCGTGCCTCACTGCTAATATTTTTATTATCAATTCTATTATATGATATGTGTAATGCTTGTATAAAAGTGCATGCACCAAATTTATCTGTCATAACACCACATCACTTTCAAATCCTCAAGTCAGTTTTGCACTGATAACATTTGGGTTTTAAAAAACAAATCTATGTTTTCCATTTGAGTTTTTGTTGATGTATTTATTGCGATATGTAAGAAAAGAGCAATGTGTAAAAATAGGTACTTTCAACAATTGTCAGTAAGTTAAAGTATTTCAAATCTGACCGTATTTGTAGTGTTTGGAAATGTAGTCGTTATAAAGGGACTAAAGGTCAAAAATCCACAGATTAAAATTGGATAGTATCACTTAAATTAAGTAATTAAAAAATCAAAACCAGCTAACGAAATATTTTGTTCTACTCACAAAAAGCAGCTAGACGACAAGAAATAATAAAGATCACAGAGCAACTCATCGAAGCGATCAACAGTGGCGACTTTGACGGATACACGTGAGTTTACTTATTTAAAAATATTAAAATACATATATATTTATATATAAAGGTACATATGACATTTGTCACTACTATCACAATTTTAATCGTTAGCAAAGACATTTATTTTACATTTAAATTAACAAGTATTTAAGAATTTAAGCAATGCGATCCTCCACAGTTGACTTAGTTTATGTGTTTGTATCGGTCTGCAATGTGGAAGCGTACGTCGCTTTATCCTTGGGCACTCTTAATGCTCTTTCCAGTTCTTCAAATCCCATTAAAACAGTAGCGACGTTGATGATGATTGATGATGATCATGATACAAGATCTCTTCCATCATGATCAGCAAAAAGAAAGTTCATTAAATTATTACGTTTACTGGAGTCCCTATAGGACTGAATTTTTGCTTTCAGCAGAACAACATGATCATTGATCAGTGATGGATTTCTATCGATAGTTCTGCTGAAGGCGAATGATCACTGATCATGATGCAAGGGAGCGTAATATGAGTATCAGCAGGCAACGAATTTTACAGCGGCATAAATATTTTGTTATCGCGTGATTTAGTTCTTTCTGAGCAAGTACAAATTATTGATCAATAAGTTTTTGAAAAATCTTCCTTGACAATGAAAATGCTAACATTTTTATATTTAAGCTAATTTCGGCACGCCGAAGTTTGTAATCTCTTGCAGATTTCAATTCGATCACTAGGTATTAATTCAACACTTACTTAAATTACATTCACAACAATTTACAGTTTTACAGTTGCAGTTTTAAAGTCAAGGTGTTGCATTTCCCTGTATAAGTACCGATCGTTTGTATGGCAGCTATATATATATATAGTAGTCCGACTTTCATAAAATTGAAATCGAAATTCTAGAATAATACAGAATGGCTATATCTAACTGGAAAGTTTCATTCGGATAGCTTCAAAATTGAGAGACTAGTTTGAGTAGAAACGGAAAGAGGGACATCAATATTTTCAATATCAATATTTAGCGACAGATTAATTGGAGAATCCTTTATTCTCCAACACGACAGGAGAAGTTGGTGTGGAAACACTTGACTGGCCACCACAATCGTAAGGAAATTCCCTCAGAGTTTCACATCTGCCAAAAATCCAAACTGTTTTACAAGATTAATCCATGTGAGAAAACAACATGTCCTAATTTGTATGCCTTTATTTTTCAGAAAAATTTGTGATCCACATCTAACTGCATTTGAGCCAGAGGCCTTGGGTAATCTTGTTGAAGGAATTGATTTTCACAAATTTTATTTTGAGAATGGTGAGTAAACTTTAGGAATATTTAATGATTTTAAATAAACTTTTTTGATTAATTTTCTATAATTAAGCCAATTTTACTTCGAGCTAAAGTTGTAGATCAGCTATCATCGGATGGGTTGATGGTGTAGGGAGCTCTGTGTAGTTATACATTTATCAAAAATCCAACTGTGTCACTCGTATTTGTGGGAACATATAAAAAGTATTCAATATACATTAATTATTAATACATTAATTAGTGACCTTCCGCTTATGGAAGGACAATGCGTACATTCAATACATGAGAATAGAGCAATAACACTTCAGTACCATAACGTTTTTCGCCCAAGAGGGTTTTCCCCCAGAGATCCATCTTTGCAATATTGGTATTGTAGGAATGTTTGTGAACACACAAATGTTGACAATCAATTTGGTTTGGTATCAACACACAAAATGGTGTGCCGCAATAAACTGAACGCTGTATTACACTAGTATTATTGCCGAGAAATAATGTCAAGTTACACAAATAAATAATTTGATAATGGGTATGTCTAGGAGGACAACAATAATTAATTATTTTTTATCCCATACGAAGGTTACTATTGTTTTTGTCAAAAGTTTGCGAATTTGCAAATTTACAGGCTTGCTTATAAACAATTTATAGGTCTCGTTTTCAAGAATTCGTAATTTAATAGATCTATAAGCTTAATAAAAACCAAACTGTAAACGGGTTTTACCATGTAGTATACTGAAACTTTTAATAATTTTTCGAAAAAATTTTTTTTAAATAAATTGTATAACTCTTTTATGTTATTATTACTAAATAATTATATTTCAAATTTCAGTTCTTGGCAAAAATTGCAAGGCAATTAACACAACCATTTTGAATCCTCATGTGCACTTATTGGGTGAAGAATCAGCTTGCATTGCTTACGTCAGACTCACACAATATATCGATAAGTAAGTATGGTTTAAAATGCACTGTTTGCGTAGGCAGTGCTACGTATTGAGTAATTGCAGGTCTAATGTTACTTATTTTTTAAACAGACAGGGACACGCGCACACTCATCAATCGGAGGAGACGCGCGTCTGGCACAAACGCGACAACAAATGGCAAAATGTGCACTTCCATCGAAGTGCATCGGCAAAAATAAGTGGAGCTACGACATTCGATTTTATATCACAAAAATAGTGTGTACCCCAGTTAATTTAACTTAAACTGTCATAATGCACATTGGGCCACAAATTGATATGCATTAAATATTCATTATGAAGATTGAAAGCGTGGAATAAAGTTTGTTAAGTGGTGAATTTGATTATTTTGCTTGTATTTCTTTTTTAAAGTGTTTTACCATGTCCCTTTTATAAATATTACATTAATACAAATATTCAATATAACCGTATTTTCAGAGATATCCCATAGATATATATAACAAAAGCGAACACGGAATATATACATTAAATCTAATTAATGTATTTATTGGTTACATATTAATGTAAAATTGTGAACAAAGTATAATTACACGATTAAACACACGTACATATACGTACATATATAATAACAATTATCATTCAGAATTTGTGTATCGATGTATCGAAAAGGAAATGAATAACTTTTATATCTAAAAGAGAACTTACCTTGCTCTTTACTAAATCGAATGCCTCTAAGAAAATATAAAACCGGCATTGTGTATAATCAAAAGATTATACATATCGAACTTATTACAATTTTCCAAGTTACATATAATGTACCCACACACATTTCTAAGCTTACTGAAAATGTGTGATCACAGTCGATAAATATATTATATATTACTCCCAGTTAGCATTAATAATATTACAAAGAATGTAAAGCATTAGGTAAAATTTCAAAATGTAGCATTTAAAAATTCTTGATCAACTAAGTAAATGAAAACCAAATAAAGAACACATTAGCTAATTGTTACTTACTAAAATAATGCGGAAATAATCTAAAACTTTTATGTATGTCCAACAACGCCGTTCTCTAGCATGACTGAATGTCATTCATTTATATTCTCGGTAATCCTATGGATATTATTTGGAGTGCTATGCTGCAATCATTCTACGTACTACATGGTGTGTTGTATGAACTGAACAAGAATGCAATGTTGCACAGCTGCACTGTCACTGTCATCCTCAGTCATATCCATAGGGCTGCCTTATGTACACATAACACAGTTACTAAAAGTCTATATGAAATTCAACAAAAATAAATAGGAACAAACTCTATTAAACAATTTTAACTATTGGACTACTTATATATTTGAGTTCAATTTCAAAACATTTCTACATTTACGGGTGTATTCTTTGTCATATATTAGTTATATGGTAAATTTCAAATATAAAAGAAGTTATGGAACACAATAATAAAAACAGTGTATTAGGTTAGGTACCATTCGTTATTGGGTATTTCATTTGTGTTATAAAGAGTGCAATGGCGAAAAAAATATATATACTATTGTCTGAGACTGTATTATCGTAAAAATGATTACTTCTTTCCAGGATATGGATTCAAAAAAATTAATCGCATTTTTCAAGAATATAACTTTGCCATTCCGATTGAATGTACATCTACTTTGATGCACCATCTTCAAGTGGGTACTTATCTAGCTTTAAATTAATCTAGGAAAATTTAACAGCATTTAAGTGTGCATAAAAGGAAAGAATGAAGGTCTTTATTAATATGTTTACTTAATATAGAAACTGAACTCGATTGTTTTATCTTCAAAATGTAAAAATGCCGAACAACAATACAAATTTTCCTTTCTAGCATCTCAATGTCTTCTAACATTAAGTATTTATACAAAATATATACATAATAATACGAAACTATGTATATGAAAGTACGTTTTGGCATTTCAAAAATTATCGGAAAGATGCTACTGCTTCAAAGCTAAAAACTTTTTTATAATAATACATAATTTATTACCTTAATCAAAAAATAAAAAATAAAATAAAGATACAAGTGAAATACAACATTGCCTATTAAAATTATTTGCAGTAGTGGATGTCTTTCTAATATTAAATGCAAATTAATAGCGTAATGCAATTTTAAGCCAGTAAAGCTAAAAAGTCCAACCTACATTTTAATAATACCACATATTAAATAAATTATTCCATATATATGATTTATAACACACAAATAATAAAAAATAACTAATTAACATATATCCACTGTCCTTGTTTTTACCATAATAAAGCAATAAATAATAAGTAATTTCCATATGTTGATAAATTTGTTATTCATCATCAAATTTGATTTCAGCGATTAGTCACCGGTTGCGTTCAGCAGAATAACAGTTATGGATCAGTAGTCAGTGATCAAGTTGTTCTGCTGAACGCTTATGATACTTTACGTAGTCTCAAAAATAATCGGCTTGGAAACTATCGTTATCGTCCGGCTTCCCGCCAATAATTATTTAAGAAATAAATATTTTGTTACTTAATTTGGACGCTCCTTTTCTTGAGACATAGGTTTTTAAGTTTATTTTGTCCATTGCCGCAATTACAGAACTACCCTCCGTATTCGTGGCTACAGAAAACTTAATTCTAAATAAATAATAACTCTTTTTTTTTAATTAACGAAGGGTGCCACTGATTTTTTAAGAAGTAATTTTTTTTCCCCTTGTTTTGCATTCTTACACGGTATTATATTTCAGTCAGAAGTTTGCAACGCAGTGGAGGAGAACAGCTCATTCAGCTGCCATTCAGAAAAATATTCAAAATAAGTCTGATGGTGGGTGCAAAAGAAAAATTAAAAAAATTAAAATTAAAAAATGCAAAATTATCATCTGGGATGAATGGACTAAGGCACACAAACACTCTCTTGAGGCATTGAATAGGACATTAAAGGATATTAAAAACTACAAACTATTTGGCGGCACTCTGTTAGTCCAACAAACTACAGACAAGTAATTCCCTTCATTTCATGTTCAGCATACGCTGATGAGATCAATACTGGCTTAAAATCAACACGACTGTTGCTTTATGCTGAAAAAGTACAGATGGAACTAAAATCTGAAGATACAACAGTTGTTGTCAGGAAGCTTGGTATCATACCAATCTATTGATACATTTTGCGATGTCAGCAAAGCTGTACATTTTCGAACAGAACTTTTGAACTCACTGGATTTGCCAGGCGTGCCACCGTATAATTTCTCCGATTATTTTACGTCTGTGCAACAATACACGGTTAGTCGTTTTAATTAACCAGTAAGGAAGCTAACTTTGGCACGCCGAAGTTTGTATGCCACAGCAGATTTTTGTTCGATCACTAGGAATTAATTCAATATATATATATATTTATGTTAAAAAACAAAGATGTAATGCCTACTTAATTTACACTCAGCTGTACATAATATATTTACAGCTTTTACTGATGTTTGCATGGCAGCTATATGATATAAAATTTTAATTCCAAATTCTAGAAAAATAAGGAAAGGCTATATCTAAAATTATATGAAAATCTGTGGAAAACTGAAAAAGTTATTTTTTTTTTTTACAATTTGTCCGATTGTTCCTATAGCAACTAAATAATATCTTCCTCCGATTTGGCCCGTTCCGACTTATATATGAGTAAGGGTATATAGAAGACTAACTGCAAAGTTTCATTCAGATAGTTTCAAAACTGAGAGACTAGACGGACATGGCTAGATCGACTCGGCTGTTGATCGTCATCAAGAATGTATATACTTTATAGGGTCAGATGTGGCACATTCACTGCGTTACGAACTTTTGACTTCTGACTTTTGACACCCTGCAAGGGTATAATGAAAACGCTATTGAAGCCACCATTTTAAATGGAAATTTCCATAGTAAAAAAATATATATTAACACCACCATATCAAATATATAATTTAAAGAAATAAATAAACAAACACTTACGGATGAGAAGCTCAAAGGTTTTGGTTGCCTCAGATTTATCACATTTCCTGCAGTTCCCGTTTTCGGTGATGCCCAGCTTGACTGTATGGACAGCAGCAAGGCAGTGACCTGTGACCATTCCCATCATAAGTCTGCAATCTTTTCGATATAAATGCAGCACGTAGTTGCTGCGTTTATGATTGCGCTCTTTGCACATGATTTTTTATATTTTTATGCGGAGTTTCACCTTCATTTCCTTTTGCTCGTGCGACTGCCCGCCTCTCCAACTCGCTTTGAAACGTTCTCCAGGAGCCGGGACGTTTTCTATTCTGTTACTCGCCAATCCTTCCCGCACAAGCTCGTCTGCGGTCTCGTTGCCATCGATGCCCTGGTGGCAGGGAACCCAACTGACGTTAGGAAATCTAGTGCCTCCTTTCTTACCAGTAGATTTTTGGAACTAACCGCTGACGATTCTATGGATCTAATCGCTGCTTGATCGTCTACGTACTGGTTTAACGCCTTACGTGGACGTCTATTCTCTGCGCAAAAACTTCCGCGCGGAATAGGCTGCATTGGCTTGGTACAACCCGCTTCTACTCCTTCCATCTTGGAGCCGTCAGTGTAAATGTCGAGGTATTGAGCACGGTCCAAATCCGTTTTCCAGTCCATTCTTCGGGTTCCATGAATGTTGTTGTTTTGACATCCGGGCATCTAATACATTGGGCTTCCAAGCCAGCTTGCTGTCTAGTAGATTGCCGAGGAATTTGACTTGTGTTTTCGGCGTCAGGCTGGTTGTATTGATTTTTGGGGGGATCCATATTGGTACCTTGAATGTCTCGACGAAGAGAATGAGTTCCGTCTTGTCCGATTTGATACCGAAACCTACTTCGTCCGCCCACTCACATATCTCCCTGGGTGTTGATTCCATAATCACTCTGAGGATCGATGGACAGACTCCTTTAATAATTATGCTTATGTCATCAGCATATACTGTTATCTTCGGGGCCTTCATCTCGAACCTCTTGATTAGGGCGCCGAACTCTAGATTCCATAGGAGAGGCGATAGGACTCCACCTCTGCGCGATCCGGTGCCCCAATCAGACTGTACGCGCCTACAACTTAGTAGATTTCTTATCCAGAAGTTTCTTTTTTCGTAGAGATCAAATTGAAATCTGCAAGGGTATACAAACTTCAGAGTGACGAAGTTAGCTTCCTTTCTTGTTAGTAACTAAAAGCATGATAAAAACACTGTGTATTTTGTTGTTGTTTTTCGAATCGAACAGAGGCCATTTACATTAAACCGCATCAAACTGCTGTACATACGACCTGGACGGATCCTGGCACTCTTATGCCCAGCTGCTGCAGAAGTTCGACCTAAAATCTGCAGACCTAAGGAGAGGTGAGAGCGATGGGCGGGTTGAAGCAGCTGGTCTCGGAACTGGAGACGAAGCTTGAGGAGAAACAAAAGAATAAACGCGTCAAGCAATTCGAGGCCAGGCTAGTGGCAACTTGTAATGCTCTGGGAGGGCTTGAGATCGCATGCAACTTACGTTGGCATGGAGTCCAGAAATGGAAGGGGAGGACCTGCGCGCACTTCTCTCACTCTAGTTAACTTGCCGCTTATATCTTTCTCCATTGGTTGATAATCATAGGGCGTCACCATCGTATCGCACATTGATACGCCGAATAGCCAATTATCAAAGGCAGACACATTTCCTCCACCTACTGCCAAGCGATGTTTGCCCCAATCAAGAGTCAGATCGTTCGACAGCTTGGCCACCATTCACTGATCAGAGCAGTTCAGGTATTACTGTAGCCCATTGACATCATATTGGCACAATAATTCTGTACCGCAGATGCCAAATTTCCGGCTCATCCTTCAGTTTGCGTTGCAGGCTAGAGTGCACTAATTCACAACGTCCATATAGCATTCTCAATGTACCTATTCGGCATCATAGCTAGAACCATGAGCTTGACTCGAAAAACCATCAACGCAAGCAATGCGAAAGTAATCTTATACCTAAACCTGGCAGGAGGGGACACATCCTAGCAAAGGACTATGGACCAATCAGCTTAACCTCCTTCATCCTGAAGACTTCTTGAATACGAAAGTTGCGTTTTACAACGTGAACGCCGAATCCATCCTGAGCTCCCCCAACTCGGTATTGAGAGAGATATCAGGGAGTGGATAGGTGCTTAGCTTACGAGTCTGAGTAGTGAAGAGACGCACAGCCCAGGGCGGAGTTTTATCGTCCTTACTTTGGCTATTTAATATGGACCACATATTGACGGAACTCAATTGTGGAGGAGTAAACGCAGTAGCGTGCGCCGACGACGTAGTACTACCGGTATTAGGACCTTATCCGGACGTCATCAGCAACATAATATCGGGAGCGTTGGAAGGCTTAAACCATTGGGCGAGAACCTGTGGACTAGGTATTAACCCAAGGAAGACGGAACTAATGCTATATACAAGGAGATCAAAAATCCCAATATACAATATGCCTAAGATAGATGACACTGAATTACAACTATAAGAGCAGGCGAAGTATATAGATGTGATACTGGACCCAAAGCTCACATGGAAGTGAAATTGACGAGCGGGTCAAGAAAGGAATTGAATTCTATTCTTACAGGAAAATGTTTGGAAAGAATTGGGGGGTACACCCAAAGACCATAATATGGCTCTACAAAGCAGTTGTAAGGCCAATAGTGACTTGCGGGGCTCTAGTATAGTGGGCGGCACTCACCAGAGCCTACAACATCCACCAATCCAGCAAGGATACAACGTTAAGCACGCGGCGGGGCAACAGGAGCGCTACGCTTCTGCCCAGCAACCGCCTTGAATGAAATTCTAAATATTATGCCGATTGACCTGTTCATCAAAGATACGGCGCGCAGAGTGTGGTGAGGCTACACGACCTCTTACCCATCGATGGAGGAAGGGACTAGAGATAAAGTAACCGAACAAGATGAGGTATCACTCTACACCGATGGCTCTAAGATGAGTTGCGGTGTGTGGGCTAGGATTTTCGCTGAGAGCTGGGGGACTGAATCGACCTTGAGTCTTCCAGCATCAGCGACAGTATTGCACGTGAAAGTGATGATTATATCCGGGCGTCCGTAATTACGCAGGTGTGCATCGCGTCTTGAGTGTACTATGGCATATGGCGCGGGCTTCCAACATTAGTAGCTGGAAGAATGGTCAAACGATCGAGTTTGGCTGCGTGTCCTTCAGTAGCAATGGCATCGTGCAGCTGTATGTATTCGTTTGATCGTAACTTCATCTGATTGAAACGAATAAAATTTAGACGCTTTGTTTTCTACTTTTTGCAAACAATTACCAATTCCATTTCATTGATTGTGGGAGCATTGAATTACTTATTCTCAGGTAGCGTTTCCGAAGAGCAAACCCGTGTGTATTGGGCCCGTCTCAATGCGTTTTGTTTGGCACGTTCATATTGTTTGATTATTACGAACGGACAGACATGGCTGGACGGAACAACTCTCACAAAGCTTACTTCGGTAAGGTTTAGAACTCGAAAAATGTACACTGTTTTTATAAAAATTTTGGAATTTGGAACATTTTGGGTCAAGGATAACTCGGAAAACACGGACACACGAAACACGAAACACGGACACACGAAAAACACACACCTTCTATATTTTAATTGTTCTTTGACATCTTTATTGATGTTAGGAAGAATAACAATAGTACGGGAAAGACCATAGCAAAACTATCGGATATAAAGTTTATAAAATTTGGCCGAGCGTACAGAAACTAAACAAGGGACGATAGGTGACAAAAGTGTTTCTTTGCCGCGGTTTCGCGTCGCATCGCGTCTTGGGCCTGGAGTCTTACCCCGTCGCGGTGGCACAAAGTTGAGGTCATTATCCACACATAAAGAGACCGTGACGATGGGACTTGGTTGGACTGAGTGGAGGGGTTGACAACCATCACCATCGGAATTACATAGCTCCTGATTATGTATTCATGCATATGTTAATATCTGGTAAACATATTACAGCAGGCCTCCCGTAGTAATTTATCAATACAAGTATGCAGTGTGTTTATTTTACAAAAATATGCTCTTAAGTTATATTTAGCAAGTCTCCTTTTGTTTACAGTCTATATTTTTATTATAAATATATATCTGAGTCACTCCTTTTGCAATCATTAAGATGTTTAACTTTTGGTTCTATTTTGATGCCCAAAAAGATATCATCTTTGGATAGAAAATGATTGACCCATATACATAATGTATGTATTTATATATGTATGCATTTAAAAATACAATTTAGTATATAATAAATATTAATAAGCACTGTAACATCACTTAATTACGTAAGCGTTAGATATATATTCACAGCCAATTCTTAAAACGGTTTCGATTTTCGTTTAAGACTAATTATTGTACTACATTCTTGTAGAATTCATATTTTCTTCTTATTCTATGATGTATTATTGCATGAAATAAAAAATCTGCCTGGAGACAATGATTAATTATAGAATAAGGCGTTTGAAAATATGCCAATATGCTATAAAATGTTATATTAAAAAAAAGAAGTTTACACTAAATTAGATACTTTCAACATTTTTTGCGTACCTTTAATTTCATTTTAAAGTTGTTTCAAACGCCTGTATAAACATTGCAGGATTTTCCGTCGTTATTTGTTTGTTTTTTAATTTCCTTAACACAAAATTTATTAAAAATATAATACAATTCAAACTTAAGCGTATTGGTTTTAAGTTGATCAGCTCTTAGAAATTGCAGTGGTTTGAAAATCCATTCAAATCGTTGTACTTAAGTATGTTATAAAAAGTTTGTGACCGTGAAATTTTTTATATTTTTTGCATACTTTTAGAGCAACTTTCGTAAGGGTTTCCAAATCAATGTGCAATTTCTGTGGCATCCTTGTTTATTAATCTATTCTTAAGCTGTTTAAATCAGACATTATACAAAGCATGAGTAATAATGGAGACACACTCAATATATATTGACCAAATTGAGTGCGCCACTTTACTAACTCAACAGTTGCTGAATTTGTAGATGCCTCTTAATTTGAGATATTTAAAATTCTATTATTACATAAAAATATCATTTAAATATATTGTGCAATAGTATTAAGCAATTATTATAGCTAATCGCAGTCATTGTATTTCTACATATCGATATAATTCCCTGTTACTACTAACTACTATTGTCATAAAATTGTCATACTTATTATTCTAATAGTCATTTCAAGTCTAAGTTGCCATGATTCCGACAGACCAATACAATATCGATTATTATGGACCTATTAGTGTTATTTCAATAGATTAATAATCGCAATTGTTCAAAAATGATCATTTAATTATACGGTTTTAAGCGTTTATAGATTAGTATTTATAGAAAATTATTGGAAGTGAGATCGTTTTTTGTTTAATTATTTTCTTTCCTATTTTATTAAATTAATATTTATATCCTTTAATAGTTTGCTTATGCCAGCTATTAGATTTTTATATAGTATAATTCAATGTGCCTTTGATGTCTTTATATATGTATTTAAGGTACTTCTTCTTATAGTATTTTCTCATTTTGTAAATGTGTTTCTGCCTGACAAAATCCAAAAATTATTATTACGAACACATTGTGAATAATATTTTTTTGCTGAAATGATCATGACACATAGTCGCGATTTGAATAATCGTCAATATAACGTCCAGAAGCTGTAAAAAATGTTCAATATAAATTTTATTCGCTTTGTTAAAGTGGAATTGAGCACTTACAATCCTCCATTAATATAACTTGGGTATTTTCTATGTTTGTACTAGTTATTGAGTGTGGAATTGCGTTGAGCTCCTCGTCGTTCCATCGCGCCCTTGTATTTGGACGTGAAATAGGCATTGCAGCTGAGTACAGGCTCAAGTTTGTGGGACTTATGACGCCAGACATTGTAGAAATAGTGCCCGCATAGCCCAAAAGCTTTCAAAGTAAATTAATATTAGAAAAAGCAAATATTATTACTTTATTACGAATAAATCAAAATAAAACAGACACTTATTTTCTAAAATTTGTAACTAAAACATTTATAAACGATCATTTGAATATATAAATATATACACAAATTAGTTTTGTTAATAACATGTATTATTAGAACCAGAACAAATCGTTAAGCCATATTACACTTTACTGCGATATTGTGTTTTATATTTTTCGGCGAAAACTTGTGACTTAAAAATGTGTCTGGCTTTCGCGGATTACACCAGTTTTGCAACTCCTTGAAGTTTTACTTCAATACCCCACCAAACCCATGGAATTCATAATGGTTTCCTTATTATGCTCTCTTCCTGATAATATCAAAAATTTTGTAAATTACTTCTCTTTTCAAAATAATGCTTTTTTGCCTTCAAACGCAATAGCTTGAGTTAGCGCAGTTTAAATGTTCCTTTTGTGTTCACTATGTGCTTCTTTCGATATCAAGAAACTTACTTTAGTTTAAAAAGGCTATACGGCAATATCAATAAAACATACTTGTACTGTAATAGAAGTGAAAGAATATCGATGTTGAAATAATTTAGAAAAGGCCTTAAGAAAAAAACAAATTGTATGCTTTATTAAAAAATAAAAACAACATCAAAATGAAAGAAACATGAAAAAATACCTGTTTAACTTCGTCTATCTGAAGTTTATTTATATACTTTTACAGTTAGAATAATAGAATGAAAACTACATATGTAGCTACGTAGAAACGGACGGAGATGGCTCCTACATTGCCTTGCAAACTTCTGACTGAAATCAGAATACCCTGCAAAGGTATACAAAAAAATAATAGCTTCGATGTTTTTCAACATCTTATATACTTAGAGATGTAGCCTTTATTTTGTATCTTAGAATTTCAGACTTTAAATTATGAAAATTGTGAAACAATCGTTATGTGTAGAGAAAAATTCAAAACTGCGAAGGTAAAAATGTAAATTTAAAATAGTTAATAATTATAAATGAATATTCCAGAAACTCCAGACTCGATATCAAGTCGGCTTTGTGCTCACGAGCGTTTCATTGGCGCTACCCAGATCACTTGCTAACTATCACTATTTTCCCTGGTACCATACTCAACCGGTGCTATAACCCGTTGGGAATTATAACCGTAGATGCGAGGCATTTTGTTTTTAAACCACTTGTTTTGGCGTACAGTCTGTCAGACGGCCAGAGGTCAAAGGTGAAGATGCTTAATACGTATAGACATTGAAGTTTTTCTAGCTTAGATATATAGTGTGATTTTAGAAATTGAAGGCACTCACCGATGTGGGTTGCGAATGAAAATGGTTAAAATAATCTCGATTATTCGGGGAAGAGTACATTTGCGTGGCGGCTATACGGCTTATGGTATTGGCTCCAGTCACTGGCGATGATAATAGTTTGCATCGAGTGCTAGGATCTAAATACGTCTGGGGACAATCTCTGGGCTGAGCTTGCGATTGAGATTGAGCTTGAGCTTGGGACTGAGGAGATGTACTGGCCACCGATATTTCTTGATTTTCGTTTTCTATAATGTCCGTCGTAGCTCCTCTATTAGTATCATCCGTTCCTAAATTATTTTTTAGCGAGTTCGTCGACTGATTGGTCAAAATCAATGGAGAGGGCGGAGGGCTGGACTGTACTAGTGTGAGTTGGTCACCACTGCTTCGGATGATGGCCACAGGTCTAGCCATTGGTGGCAGCATTGGCGGCAGCATGGTGCTGTGATAATGATGACTTGATTTCGCATGAATGTGAAATTGTGGCGAATGCGAATGGCTTTGGGTCGAGGGCACAGGCGAGTGTGTGTGTGGAGGAAGTGAATGTGGAACTGGATGTGAATGCTGAAAAGAGGGATGACTTTCCACTGATCCCGAAATCGTAGTCGAATGGCTCGAGTCCTGACAAACGTAAGTCACGAAATCAGAAATATCGTGACTTTCCGTAGAGGAATATTTATCGTCAGACGAAGTAGTGCATATAGGTAATCGCGAATTATTGGGTTGTGAGTAATACAAAGTACTGATCGGACTTGTGGATGTTGGTAGCAATGAAGAACAATTGTGTTGCGGTAGAGCTGAAAATTAAATTAAATTTAAATCGTGTTATAACAGGAAAAAAAATTCATTTAAATGTTTAATGGTCATCTATTGATCTTTACGATTCTTTGATAAATTGTCTTGGAAGAATTGGAAGAATTTGTTAAATGCTAATTTTTATTGGAAAATAATATCCAGTATTGCTTTTCTCGGACAATGATTTTTTTGTGAGCTTATGTGTCTATTTTAAATTGAAGAAGTATATTTACCTTGAGCTATTGACCTATTGTTAAGCGAAGTATAGCGATGCAATGAGGTAATAGCTGAGCCCGGAGGATCTGTGCTCACTTTTGGATCACTTTCAGAAGGTCTCAAAATTAGGGAAAAACTGCTGCTGTTAACATTATCCGACGATGAACTACTGGCGATTATAGGCGGTGAAATACTTGTGTCAACTTTTGCCTCAGGTCCATCCCCTCCATTTGTTACATCTCCACGTAATAGTGGACTTGACGATAAGTGTGCATTAGTCCTTTGATCTATAAAGTCAACTAAGGAAATATCTTTCCATATTAACATCTTGAAAGTTATGTATACGATGGTATCTGGTGATACTTACTACTATAACCGACAGGAATCGTTGTTGGATTTGTAACAATTGGTCCATGTTGTGGTTGGACCTCCGAGCTCATTTGATATGTACTGCAATCATAGTTAGCTCCAACATTCTCTCTTTTGATGAGATTAGATTGAATGGTATTATCGTTCGGTTCTTCTAGAATTAAATCTAATAGAAGTTCTATTACTAGTATTTACCATCTAAAGTTAAAAACAAGACATAAGAAAATATATTTTACCTTTGGATAATGTCCATAATTCTTGCGAAGAAAATACTCCCGTTGCTAAAATAATGTCATTACAAACTACGCCATTATATGGATTTTGACTAATATTCTCATTTTTCAAGTCGTCTTTTCTGCTTACTGTATCGTTGTTATTACGATGATATAGGCTCAAATGGGGTGATCTTGAGGAAAAAGTCGCTGAACTATGAGTATTGATAAAGTTTGCCAAATACAAATCCAATTCTCTCACAGAGACATTTATGTGGTAAGGATTAACACACAATCCTGGATGTAGGCATTCGGGATTCTTTTCCAAGCGTTCGCCATCAGTACTCTCCAAAGGTATAGCCTTGAAAAGGATTACCATTACCAAATCAAGTCTCCAAACTTTGTCGGCCTGCCTTAAGCAATCGATTCGTCGCATTTTTCCCTTTTGATCCGGATTGGAGAGAACACATATCGATTTGCGTTTTCCAATTATCGATTGTACAAAATCCTCGCGGCTTTCTTGTGTAATGTCTTTCCGTAGTTTACCAAGGAGACGGGATGCCCATTTTTGCTTTACCTCAGTTTTTTCGTTCTATAAGAAAGTAAACATTAAGGTTGTTGGGTCACTACTACATACTAGATCATATAATCTCTAACGTACATAGCCTTCCTGAACTAAAAACTTTAATTCTAACCCATTTAGTAAAAATGCTATCAAACAACCTGGCAGTGCGCAGGTAGTTTAATTCCTTATCTTCTGTTTTATATTTTCTATCGTTCCTACTAAAACTTAACAAAATGTTCTTGGATGTACTGACTGTAGTGCATCAGCGTTCATATAAAAATTGTTAGGAAAAATGAGTTGCTTCAATATTTGTATACCCTTGCAGGGTAATATACTTTTTCTAGAGCGAGAGGCCACATCAGCCAGTATTTATCAATTTTAAGTTAGCTTCCAGTTTAAAACTAACTTTTAGCTCTATATAAATAAATAAATAAATAATTTTTCAAGTTTCCAAAAATTTCCATGAAATTTAAAATAAAGTCTTTTCTAGAATTTCTCTTTTAATTTGAGGAAAATCTGACTACAATGTCATATAGCTGACATAGGAACGATCGAGAAATTAGTGCAATTAAGAATTATAAATATTTTAGTTTTTAACATATTTTCTTCAAATTTGAGATATTGCCATTTCATATTATTCAAGGATTTCGGTTTTAATTTTATGAAAATCGGGAGACTATATTTTATAGCTGTCACAGAAACTATCGATAAATGTAAAGGATAATGCCAAACTTTAAATGAAAACTGTAATTGAGAAACAGTAAATATAATACGTATAGGTGAATATAATGGAAGTAGGCATCACTTCTTTGTTTTTAATATAAATATATATAATTTATATTGTATTAATTATTAATTATCGAATTGAAATCTGCAAGGGTATACAAACTTAAGCACGCCAACGTATGCTTTCTTTCTTATTTTTTTAAAAAACATTCATGTATTGAAAGTTGTATTTATTAAACTTTTTAAGCTTCTTCTAAACTTGTCAAACAAAATTAAGTTATGAAAAAAGAATGGACGATAGTATCAATATCGTTTAAACATCAATTTACCTGTAGTTCATCTTTGCAATGTCTTTCTTCTTCCAATGACATCCGTTTTTCATGTTTTTTATAATATTTTCGCTTGGCGGCTTGCAAATTGAACCAAGAGTACGAAAATGATTTGACATACGGCAAAAGAGCTTCAATAAATGGGTGAAATTCATCCTAAATAAAAGAAAAATATTATATTTATTAAAATGAATTTATATTGTTGGTTTTTTTTTTAAGCCATAAACCAAGATTAGTACACAATTCCTATGCCTTTTCCTAAAAAGTTTATACTACTGAGAATTTAAAAAGGTTATCTGCACAGTTTTCGCTTTTCATACCCTATCAGGGTATTATAATTTTATTCAACGGATCGAAGGCGTCATTGCAGACCATAGAAAGTATATACATATGTATATTCTTGATCAGCATCAACAGCCGTCTGTCTGTTTCGCAAACTACTTTCAGTTTTGAAACTATCTGACTTAAACTTTGTAGTTAATTTTCTATATTCTATTTATACTTGTATATAAGTCGGAACGGGCCAGATCGGATGACTATATCATATAGCTGCCATAGAAATAAACGCAAAATTAAACAAGTTATAACTTTTCCATTTTTTAACATATTTTCATGAAACTTGAGATAAAGCTATTTTGTATGTTTCTAGATTTTCAGATTTCATTTTATAATAATCGGAATACTATATCAAATAGCTGTCATAGAAATATATTCAAAAAATTATAACTTAGGTGTTTTTCAATATATATTCATATACTCAGAGATTTAGCCATTTTTTTAAATTTAAGAAAATCGAATTTAATTTTATAAAAATCGGGCGACTATATCTTATTTGCAAAACTCTAATTATAAAACTGCAAATATAATACGTATAGGTGAATATAGTGAAAGTAAGCATTACTTTGTTTTTTAACATAAGTTATCTTCCTTTCTTATTTTGTATTAATTTCCGAACATTCCTATATGATACAAGTCAGATTTTTATAAAATTACAACAGAAATTCTATACCAATACAAAATGGAAAAGTTATAATTGCACTAAAAAAGTAAAATTAGTTGTATAAAAAAAACTTTCCGACTGTTCCTATCTACATGATATAGTCGTTCGATCCGGCTGTTCTGTTATTTACTAGTGAGATTATATAGAACACTGACGTTTTATTCAGATACCTTCAAAACTGAGAGACTACACTCATAAAACTTTACCTAAAATCGCCATAAAACAGCCACTTTTCGATCGTAGATTTAGAAATTCGCCATTAAAATGCCTCTAAAGGCGAGTCGCCCTCTATGTAAGAACAATTTGCCATAAAATTGAGAAAGAAACTTCCTCAAATCTAGGAAAATTTTCTTGAATGCAGAAAAAATTTCTTGTTGCCTTAAATATGGGAAAAAACTTTTCTAAAATGAATGTGCATTTTTTTTTGCACATTTAGAATGATTTTCTTTTTTGTTGGTCTTAGGATTATTTGACATAAGAGTTAGAATTTTTAGAGGAAGAAACCATTAAAATAAGGGAAAGTTTGTTATCATTTTAGGGGTATTTGACCATAGTCTTAAATAAATAATTTTGGCTTAACCAATTTTGTAATTAATATTTTTTTCAAATTTAAGAGTAATTTCTTGTGAATTAGACAGTAGACACTTGCTCCTTTTGTAAAAGTACATACAAATGTGCATATCTAAAAGTTGTTCATGCCAAGGCTGTTAGAACCAGATGAGAATCATATGCGAGATTTCAATTCAAAAAAATTGACCGTAAAAATTGACCCGTAAATTAGGAAAGTAACTAAACAAACCAAGTCAGATAAAACCGCCCTAAATTTAAGGAAAATATGTAAATTAACCCTAAAACTTTTGTTTATGGTGCCTTTCATTAAATTTATGGAATCTTTTTCTTAATTCTAGAACAACTTTCTTAGTTCTAGGGCGATTTTTCTTATATTTAAAAAAACTAGTTTTATGAGTGTAACTTCGTATCTTTTTTTAAGTTTATTTATATATATTTTCTGTATTTGCAACTGAAAATCTAGTCAGATTGTTCGATAACTATGTATCTAACAGATATTATCATTGTAAATTGTGAATCATTTGATAATAAAAAAGCTATTTATTCGAAAAGGCAAATCAGAAAGACTAAATCGTCTGAATGGAAAAGCAAAATCGCGTTGAATTCTTCAGTTGGAGCAGTGTACATGATCTATTTGACGCAAAATGCAGTTTTAATTAAGTTTACATTTACATTAAATCAGGAGTGTTATACGTTTTTCATTTTATTTAATTAACTAGAATGATAACAAAGTTGATTGTTTTTGCATTTTAGAAGGTAGCCAAGAAAGTTATACTGTCGGTTAATTAGTGTGTGAAATCTTTCCGGAAATCATTTGGAAACGAAAGCAGCGTTGGAGATCTATAAAAATAAGACCAGAGCGATTACCTGTCCCGTTGATGATGATTGCAAATAAGAAGAAACGTCCGTCTCGATCATACAGCCTCTTAAAGTTTCTGGTATGAACATACTACCTTAGGCAGGTTGTTGTTCATTGAATTGTAATATTGTTTTATTGCTTAGAAGAATTTATTGAAAGTTATCTGAAAAAACTGAATCAAAAATTGTTTTTATTTTTAAGAAATTAAAGTCAAATGGGACTAGGGATAGGGCTTTCCATAAAATAAATCAAGTTCAGCTTTTATAAGGTTATTAGATGTTTTAAAGTTTTCTAATAAATTTAGTCCGTACTCCGGAGTCACTTCCTCTGTTTAGCAATTTCCTTTTTTGACACTAAGTTTGTAGTTATAAAATTCTGGTAATAATCCTTTAGCATTCGTTACTAGGAAATCAAATAAATAGAGTTTGGCACAGGGCTGTCAATTATATTTTTTTATATTTGAGCATTACACAATCGGTTTATAGAAGTTCACACATTATACATACATATGTATGTTCATATGTACGTACGACGGGCCGTTTTGTATGCAAAAAACATTTTAGCATAGTTTTATCAAGCTGTAGTTCGAATTACACATCAAATATTTAATAAACATATACTTAGTCATTTATATACAATGCCTATGTATATGAAATATATTCAATTTTCTACGGGACACACATACTACGTAATGTTCATTTGGATTTATTTTAAAAATATTCGAACACCACCGATATAGCATGTCTGTTAGGCCAAACGAAAGACTAACAAGATACTAAATTTAAAATTGGCAAATTTGTGCTTTTCCGTCTCTTTGAGCGGCGTACTTTTCTACGAGAATCCAAATTAATCAGACACATACAATCATGTGTGTGGACATACGTACACACAAAAGAAATGCAAAGGGCCCCAAACCGAACAGAAATTCGTTCTAAAAATGGATACTCCTTAACACTCTCGAAGACTCTGAAATGGTACTAAATGAAGAGAGAGCCCTTTGGCAAAGCTCTCTTAGCTCATTTATATTCACAATGCGCAAGTCTCGGCAAGCCAACTACAGTATTTACTCAATGTGAAGGAATCCATACATACACGTGTATTTCTATCACTGTGGCCGGACGTCCTCGTAGTGGCGCTGAGCACCGCGAGTGTGTTCATTTGTAAATATTGTTTTTGAAATCTGCTTCGATAGTCCACGCAGAACCATTTTGTAGCCTTATCGGTGTTGCCAACTAAATGTACATACATAGATTTTACAGAATTTCAACACACCGAAAATGTATTATCTAATATAATTGTTCTATATCCATTTGCGTTAAACACCGAAATATAGATATCTATGTACATACATACTTGCTTGCTTTTCTTTAGGACAGTTCTTCATGCGTTCCATGGGCGGAAGTGGGCATGGCCCAATGGCCCGTTCATCAGTAAATCATCAACAGAATCCGTTGATGACGCCCCATACAAATTACTAATGAAATTAAAATGACCATGTCCTAGGCTGTTATCAGTCACCAACTCATCATCAATTGATTACTTTTTCATAATTTTATACCAAAAATACATCAACACCTTTGGTCGAAAACATTTTTTTTTTTGTTTCCATACTTATTTTACTTGAAAAATATAATTAACTGCTAACTGCATAATTTGGTTCATAGTTTTTTCAATGTTTTCCATATAATACTACTGTTTCTCATGGAATTCGACTGTTTTTTTTTCATATGTTTTTCTCATATGTATGTACTGCTTTAGAAAAAGCACAAACAGCACTCACGCCCTAAATGGAATTTCTTACAAAAGGTTGCCCATTCTTACCTTTTGTCAGTTTAACTCCTGCAAAAGTTAAGTCGCGAATAAAAAACGCCTACGCTCTATTGTTGAGAGAGAAAGAGTGCAAAAATAAGAGAACCTTCATACCGTTCTTTATTGATGTCAGATTGATGAATTTTGACCTTTTTCAGTAGCAATTAGTCAACCTTTTCTTGATGAGAGAAAGAGTCCTTTTTGACCCGGTAGAAGTCGCAATGGGGACGTTGATGAAAGGTTGATGTACCACATGACATCAATAGGCCACTGTCATTTACAATTCATCAATGTTCCGACTGAGGCTTTTACCGAGACGACGCTCTTAGTCGGCAATCTTGCCAAAACCGGCTCTCTCGCACTCTTATTTTCTCTCGGTTGATGAAAGATTGTTGAAACGTTGATGAAAAAAATCCGAAACACAAAGACCTTCCGTTAGTAAAACCTGGAATATAGACTCTCATTTTAACTTTTGAAGGAATAAGGAGGAATATACCTATCGACACATTTTCGCGAAGGGATCGTATGCCGCTTTATATCGCAATTCAGATTTTAATGCAAAATTGTTAGGCACCTAATGTCTTACTGCCCTGTGAAATATGATAACTAAAAACCCTATAGTTCCGATAAGAATTAAGTTTCATTTTATCGTATGTTACAGTGCTTTTCAATGTGCAGGTGAAATTATCGTATGTATTAATATTCTTATTATTATCTGGCAAACGAGAAAGAAAGGTTAAATTTTGCGAAATTCCATTTATCACGCGACAGTTTTTGTTACAGAAGTAAATGCATAATAAATGGTGGAATTATATGGAAACCAGTGGAACGATATTAAAAACTGGAATTATAGAGGTAAACAGTGGATTTAAGTGTTTTATGTGATGAGAAACAAAAAATATCAATTTAAAATTACTATCTTAATTATACAATTAACAGCGAGTTATATTTTCTTTATGCACAATAAAAAAAAAAAAAAAACATTTTTTTCGACCTATAATGTTGATGAAATTTGGATGAGTTCTTATGTAAAGTTGATGAATTGCTGATGAATCATCGATTAATTGTTGATGAATGTGCTTTTACGTTTAGGGGGTTCTCTATACGACTAACTGACTGAATTACAGATTATACGCTAGAATCAGCCGCACCTCCGAGGTCGCTGAAAATATCGACTAAATTACTGAAAAACCAGTGTGAAGTCAGAAGTTTTCGACGTAATAAAGGAGCCATCTCCGACCCTATATGGTATAAACATATATTCTTCATCAGCTTCGACAGCCGAGTCAATCTAACCATGGCCGTCTGTCCTTTTCTAAGCAAACAATTTTATCAGTTTTGCAGCTATCTAAATGAAACTTTGCAGTTCGATGACTCTTCGTCGTACCTGATAATTTTCTAGAAAAACCAACGACCTTGCAAAGAACCTAAATACTGAGCATCGCTCGGCCTCGAGACTTCGAACATCGAAACCAGAGAAAAGTCGTCCATAGTTTAGACAGCGAACATCGGAGCACCGATGCCGGTGCTGCTGGTCGGATGGGCGGAAAACTGGTTGCGGATGAGTCGTCTCCAAACTGAAAATTTCCGGAAAGAGTTTCTAAACTTTTTCCTTCTGCCCAATACTTTCAGCGATTGGAGGTTGAGATCCGAATCCATACTCAGAAGCCATGTGAGCTGTTTGAGTTCTATCCGCATCGATCGATCGATATCCGCATTCTTATGCAACGAGCGGGAACTCGAGCGCGTGTATTTAAATGTGATACCAGAGTACCAGAGATTTTCGAACTCTCACCGATTTGACGCAGCTGGTCGTAAAGGTAACAAGGAACCGAGGGTATTCGAACCATCAATGGGACTGCGGTTTTAGAACCAAGAGGGACCCAATGGTAGAGGCACCGAAATACAACATGGAACCATCGTTCCGGAATCGGAAGCCCCGATCAGCTTGAACATCGTATGCAGGAACTGTGGGAGAAGCGGACACTTCCAGAGGGAGTGCAAACACCTCCAAGTAGTATTCTCCTGGGACTGTGGCATAATGCAGTCGGGGATCCGGAAACGACAACGGGCTTCATGGCCTCCGGAATCTCTGGTAGCAACAAATCTGTAACAGGGACACCAACCGTAAGCCCAAGACAGGGCAGCGAAGCAGCAACGGAACCGTTTTCGGCACTATCTCGATCGACCCGAAGGGTCGTATTCCACTACCGGTGGTTGCGCCCCGCCTTGCCATAAGGTCCAGCAACATAGATGCGCCAGGCAGCGTCAGCAGACCCCACAACGTGGATGCGCCGGCACCGCCAAAAGATCCCACAACGCGGATGCGCCCGGCACCAGATCCAGCAATACGTATGCGCCCGATACCACCACTAGATTCAGCGTGACTCATATATCCGGCACCGATGCCAGATCACCAACGCTCCCAGGCTCAGCACTCATGAGGGCCAAGAGCTCGGGGAGACGGACACCACCATTCGAAGTCATCGACCTTCCGACAACCAAAGTACGCACCTGTGGAAGGATCTACAGCCACGACAGTGCACATCACCACTATCGTATCAAGAACTACAAGGGCTAAATAAATAAATAATGAGGTTGCCAACCCAACGTGAGGGTCCCAGCACTACTTTCTTAAAGAGGTTACCGCCACTTTTCCGCCGTCATTGTGGGTCTTTCCAGGTTAACGCCAACTAACCTCAATCCCTCGTACAACTTAAGACTAACATAAGCAACGAAATAGTGTTGAAAAATGCCGAAAACAGCCAAAATTAAGTGAAATGTGTGATCGTAAACAAAAAAAAATTAGTTTTTCTTACTTAATTTAAAAAAAAAAAACTTTAGTTACCACAAAATGGCGCACCTTGTATTAACAATTAAAGTCTTAACCTTTACTAATTTTCTGTCATTTCTTCTCTTTATTGATAGCTTAAAGTTCTTTTTCTTATTGTTTAAGTTCACCCGTTGTAAAAATAATCGGTTAGAACCAATCTTTATCGTCCGGCTTACCGTCAACATTCACTTGATTTTTCTTAAAAGATGACTGAAATGGACTTTACGCATACTTGAAAAAAGCTGAGAAAACTGTAAAATCTTCTTTAAATTGTCCATTTTACCTGGCACCTAAATAAATAACTTGTTACTTTATATATCGCCTCCATCTCTTGAAAAGACGGGTTGTCAAATGTATGTTGTCCATTGCCGCAATTACAGCACAACACACTGCATTCGTGGCTAGAGAAAACAAATTAATAAATAAGAAAATAAATAATTAGTAATACTTATAATTTATATATTCATTAGTTTGAATTCCCCTTTTTATACCATTGCTGGATGTAATAATTTTAGTCATAAGTTTGCAACGCAAACTAGTCCCTCAGTTTTAAAGCTATCTGAAAGAAACTTTGCTGTTAGCACTCTATATACTCTCACTCAAGGGATATCCGTCATGTCCACTGATTGACACAAATGGACGGGGAAAACGTTTTGTGCATTTGCTGTTTACCATGTAACTTTTGTCTCAAACTCCGCATGGGCATGGATCATGTCTGGTGTTACAACGGAATGCAGTTCCGCATCAGTTCTTGGATCTGATATTACGGCAGAAATAATCAAATCAATTTGATGTGGTCGGCATATGCGAGTGTGGTAATCCAGGCTTCTGCCATTCAATCGAGTACATCCAACGGCGTTTCAACTGATTGAAACGAATAAAATTGATGCGCTTCGTTTTTGACGTACACGGCACCAAATGCCGTCATTTTATATTGTTGCGCATACGTCAGAAAATGGTTTGATTGGGCCATTTTACCGTGCCAGCGGCGCAACATAATCCATCAGATTCCAATTGAAACTTGAAACTCCTGTTTTTTCATGATCATTATGGATAAATTCTTGTATCATGATCAGTGGTCTTACGCGTTCAGAAGAACTTCCGTAACAAATTCATCGGTGATCATGTTGTTCTGCTGAACACAATCATTGTGTATGTTTATGCTAACCGGAGCTCACGCATTCAATACCTCCAAGGGATATTCTATTCAGCTCTACTGCTGCCGAGATCATTGAAATTATTGGCTAAATGTCTAAAAAATCAACATTTGGACTGGTAATTGAAAGAATTTAAGGTTAAGGAGAACACATACGGTATATCCCCATGTTTTGCATTTTTTGGCGGGACCAATTTTCGAACGTTTCCTTTACGGCTAAAAATTTAGCCGCTATATTCAATAATTAAGTCATTCATTAATATTTCTCACAAACAAGGGCTTCTTTGATTTAACGTATTTCAGAGTTATTATTAGTCCCCTTGTGTACAATCGTGGCTCTCATCGCCACTGCGTAGACATCCGTCAACAGTAATCAAAGTTCGAATTTGTTCAAGATTGTCCAGTCTTTTAGATATTTACGCATCACATATGCCAGGGTAATTGTCAGGGAAAAATGTTTCAATAAAATATATATCAAGTTTAAAATGTTTTTATTTTGCAGCTATATGAATATTCCATAAATAATTTTTAATAATAATATTTTTAACAGGTATATTTAACAAATATGTAATTTTCAAGGTGGGTTGTATTTTCGATTTTTTTCGTTTTTTAAACTCAGTTTTCAATGCTATCAATTTATAAATATATTTTTATTCTTTCTCGTTACTCTCTCAATTTTATTAATTATTCCGGCAATGGTTGGCTAACTTCTTTATATAGTTACTTTTTAAGTTTTTTTTTTCAACTGTTTTATATTACTTTTTTTTATTGTGCTGATTGCAATAATCATTCTCTAATCAAAATAAAGTATTTAACCTATGTAATTACCTATATCATAAGATATAATGTATGATAAAACTATATTATGTAAGAATATAATATATAACTTTGTATAGTTAATTTGTATTCTCTTTTATAACTCGTAACAATGTCTTTCTCATGCTGAAAATTCAGTATTATGTGTATAAGTTTATCTAGTTTTAAACAATTTCAATCAATATTGTTATATACATTACGTTCTGTGTTTTCATTGAGTTTCGAGTCACACTAATGAAAATATTTATAACATTAGAAGCAGTTAAAAAGAGCAAAACAAAAATGTAATTGCGTTAAAAAATTGATGCAATTATTGGTTTGTTATCAATACCAATGTAAACGTTATTTCTTTAAATTAATAAATAAAATATGTGCTCAAAGACAATTTATAATTTTCATAAGATATTTTTTAAATACATATAATATGTAAATAATAATAAAAATATGAACTACAGAAAATTCAGTAATAATAGAAAATGTTTAAAGATTCCATGGAACCATTTATGCCTTACAAAATAGCTACATATATTATATAACCACGTATAAAACTATTACTTTCTATGAGAACAATTTAACTTATGTAAATTTTATTTATTTCTATATTCTCTAATCATTTAACACATTTAAATTATCTGTTGTGCTGAATTGGGGAATTACTTTACGTTTTTGTCAATAGGTAATGCTATGCTTGATAGTATAAATCAATTCATGTTGTACGAACTTTCGCAGATATAGTATATATATTTACTGGTATATTAATATTAGAAGTTATTCAGGTTTTAAGCGATGCCATTGTACTACAGTTTGTCTGGGCTTCGAGATCATATCCTGCCAATGTTTCGTTTCTGAAGCCCCAGAGCCGTTTTTACCTATATTTGAATTAGACAGTATTTTTAGATAAATAAATGTATATATTTTAATGTATATATTAAAATTAAACAATATATGTGTAATTAATTATTATTTTATATAATATTTAATAAATAAAAAATCTTTTTGTCAAACCAACCATTAATTTCGAAGTGAAACGCATAATTTTAACGACGCATTTAAGAATTTTCAGGGAACACTTATAAGCTTAAACGTAATATTTCACAAAACTCTGTTTTGCAATTTAAATTTAATAAAGTTCTTTTAAGAAACGCATTTAAAAAAAGGTTTGACTTATTTCTTTGATTAAGTTGTGGATTATGACGAGATTAGTTTCTATTTTATTTGTGATAATCCACTTCAGAGATATAGTGGTTACCGTTGTTGCAAGGTGGTAAAACTCCGATCGGCTGTAGAAACTTCAAGAACCAATAACTTTTAAAATTAAAAGGTTAGATTCTCTTCAAAGTTACCATAATGAGCACTGATCTTTGGCCGTTTTCACAAAATAAATGTTTGAAACCCCTAATTTATTTGATTTCCCAACTAGTTGTAATAAAAAATAGTGGCTGGTAGAGCGTTGTCAAACCATCGATTTTGTAAATAAGTTTGCGATAAATACTATAATTACGTTATGAAATGGAATCAGTTGTTTGGAAATTATAAATAAATAAATAATAAAAAATTATACTATCAAAATATATTTATTATTATTATTAATTTAATAATTACTATCGATATTAGAGCTGAGAAAAAATCAATTTGCAAAATATATATTTTTGTTCGAATTTTTAAGAAAATGTCTACCTGATGAAAGACTCATTTTTTATACCCTAGCAGGGTATGACTAAAATGTTTAGAAGATTGCAACGCAGTGAAGGACACATTTCCGACGCTATAAAGTATGCATATTCCTGATCAGCAGCCCAGCCGATCTAGCCATGTCAGTCTAGTATTAGTATTCGATATGCTCTCACTCGTATAAAAGTCGGAACGAAACGGTTTGGAAAACTATATAGCTGCCATAGGAACGTTCGAACATTTTTTGAAATATTAAAAAAATATTAAAATATTCTGAGTGGATGAAAATACTTGAAAAACTTCGAAGTTATAAATTTTTGTACAATAATTTATCGATTGTTCCCATGTAAACTAAATGATATAGTAGTTCGATTTTTATAAAATTAAAACCCAAATTTTAGGATAATACCAAAATGATATATCCCAAATTAGATGAAAGTATGTTCAAAAGAAGAAAGGTTATAATTTTTTCCTAAATATTTTCATATTGTTCCTATGGCAACTATATTAGATTGTCGTCCGATCTAATAATATATATACTTTATAGGGTCAGAAATGTCTCCCTCACTGTGTAGCAAACTTCTGAATAAAATTATATTACGATGCTAGGTTATAAAAATGGAAGGTGAAGGTGTCAAGGCTACAAGTATGCACACAGAACTCTTTATTTTCCGGTATATTCTTTCTCTTTTTAGTTGAATTTTAAAATCTGCCGCAACCAGAGGTTTTGCCGGTGTGCAACACAAGTTATATATTGATATTTTCCCAGTTCTATTAAATTTTGTATGATAAATAATATATTTATGTGAAATTTCATACCAGCTAATAATATTCGACCTATTAACTCGTTCCTCCCAATGTTATCGAAATCCATTACCATAACATCTAATGAACATTCTCTTATCTTTTCCCACGGAACGTTAAAACTAAATGATTCATTAAATACTGGATTTAATGTACACGTAAATATTGGCGTTTTTCTTTTCTCCATTCGCTTGTCGCCAAATTGTAGCCAAACTTTAACATACGGATCTGCAAAATAAATAAAATTAACAGAAATAATTTTTGAATATTACCTTACGATTGGATAAAATATATATATATGTATATTTAACATATTTATATATGAGAACATTGTTGCGAAACTAGTTTGACAGCCCGACTTTTCAAGAAAAAGAAGTTTTTGGCCAAAACTATTGCTTGTATAATTTAAAGAAGATTTTATAATGTCCCGAACTGATTTTTAGCTATGCTATAACGGTTTTTCCAATCTGGTTTGCAAGGCAAGAACTTTACTGTACTTTAAGATGCTGTACTGATTAAAGTTACTGCACATCAAATGTACGCAAAACCCGAATTTTTCGCTCTTTTAAGTAGAAACCTGAAGTACAGAATTTTTTAAGTTCAGCGCATTGAAATTCTTTGGAAAAGTACAAAAGTTCTGAGATTGTTAACAATTTTGTCGAACTGTGTTATTTTACCGAATTTCGTGACTTTTTTGGGTCGTTTCCTATACGGCTAAATATATTTTCAGTAATTCAATAATTTAGTCATATTGGGAAACCCGCGAATGTAATGTGAGATTTAATAATACAAGTTTGTCAATCTTTTAAACCTATTTTATTTCTTACCCGATTTTCCATTGATGTCCTTAGCTTTCAAGTTTCTCGCTTTGATCAACGTTAAGGTCAAAATGGAGTTGGAAGGATGGTAACATAATGAAGATAAAAGTTCTCCACATTTATCCTTTGCCGGAGGCTTTAATGCCTTCCAAAATGATTGTTTGCCAGCAAAATCAACCTGGAATGTTAATTTGTTATAATGTGATATAATATTTCTAGAACAATAAATTACCTGGCATAGAGGAAGAAATACTTCGCCAATTGAGTCATCTCTAGAGAAGCGATCGTAATCAAAAACATGTAAATGTAAAACCTAAACCGATATAACGACAAATTAGGGAAATATATCATAAAAAGGAATATAGATACAGATACCCAACATTTATCTTTCATCACTTACCCTAGATTGTAACTTCTGTATCGGAAATCCCTCAAAGTAAAACGTTTCATTCCATCGTGGGTTTAACGTCCTGCGTTTGATTTTTGTTTCTAATCGATGTTTTTTGTCGGGTAACAAGGTAACACGAACATACGGATCCGATGTGCCGCTCAAATCTTTTGCTGGCAGTTCTTTGCCTTGCAGAACTTTTAATATTAGTGTTGTATTTTGAAAATCGTATTCCAATGAGAAATGTATTTGTCCAACATTTTCGCTCGGATCGTTGCTATCCAAGTACATGTCGGTCATTGAGATACTTTTGTTCTAAAAGGTTTACAAATTTATTGAAAATATTAATATGATAATCATGGTCAACGATCTTATTTTCTGATCGCATGAAATCAAATGACATCAATATGCGTACAGACATAACTTTTTACGTGTCTACTTACAGTTCCATCCTTTGTTGTACCCTCGCCCGCATTTCCACTCACTGAACTATTTTGTGATTTTGTCTGTGTTGTCGCAGATCCACTTGTTTAACAAAAATTTGTTTGTTTGTTTATTTTATCAACTTATTTAAAAATAAATAATTAATATACGAACCCAATTAATGGAGTTCTTAAATTCAAGAATCCATTTAATTTCCTATTTATGTTATTTTGCAAAGGAGTTGTAAGAGCTTGAGTCACCGGTGCCACTTGCGGCTTATTTGGAGGATTGCCAGAGTCGACAATGTCCTGCGCAGCCCTATAAAAATAATACGATAAAATTTGTGAAATGCATATAATTAATGTAAGGTACTCAGAGCGGCAATAGGAGTTTTAGAGCAATGAGAAGGAACGAAAAGAAAATTGTCGAGGGCGTTTTAAACGATTTTTTTAAACGTAAACAATAATGAAATAATGAATACGAAATTCCATATAAGTATATTGAAACCCCACAGAGCTATAATTTGGCTCTACTCATTTTCCGATCTTTTTCTGTATCAGTTATGTATATACATGTATGATAATGGTTCAGACTTATACACAATACAAAGAGGTCATCTGCGTTCAGATAGCTCAACTGATAGACTAGTTCACATAGAGACGGACAGACATACATGGCTAGATTGACGTGACTGTTGTTGCTGATCAAGAATATATGCTTTACAATATATGTACATTTTAAAAGTAGGAAAATAAATCTCAGTGCGGTGAAAACATCGTGCAAACTGATAAATATGACATATGGGGTCTTCAGAATATTTACCTATGTAAGTGTCAAAATATACCTGAAACTGAAAAATATGACCGTAGTAGCTTTAAAACTTACCTAAGGCTATAACTACTCGACTCCTCATCTTCATTGGGCTCTATAAATTGTAATTGCGACCTTTTGTGGCGCCACCACAAATATCCGCCTGCTAGGAAAAGTGCGATTGCAATAATTAGACCCAATATAGCCAGGCAAGCGATTAGTAATATGCTCGCCATATCTGCAAATAAAATAATATTTTGCATTTACTTGAAATACTAATTTTATGTCAAAACAAGAGTAAGGAGGCTAAAATGGTTATGCAAGCACATCTAGCTGTTTTGCATATGTGATTTTTACTATATATAGTTATATTATAAAACCGTAAGAATATATAGGAATCCTTTTTATGACAATGCTTTTAACTTAACTTGTTTTTGTAAAAAAACATTTATTTATTTATACAAATACAGCGAAGAACTACTATATGTACTTTGCTAATCATATGCATTATCTTTTGTCCTTTTTTTCGACATTCAATGTTTGTATAATTTATATAAAAAGTGCACACATAGACATTATTGCAAGCTGCTACCGAAAAATACTCAATCGAATAGAGTAATGAAAAATGTAACCATCCCGAGTTCTTATAACATAATATATACGATAGCGGCGATTAACGGAACTTATATTTCATACTGTAATAAAAAGGAAGTTCGTCTTTCTTTTTCGGTGAAGTACAAATTCGGAAGTATATGGAACAATTTTTGTAATTCAAAACAATACGCCGTTCGTGTATAAGTTAATATCGAGCTACTTATGCCGAGGAAATAACACATCGAATACATTTTATTTATAAGAGAGCTGTGTTGTCAAAGCTTGACATTCTCTATGCGCATGACAATTAATAAAATCTAAAACCAACCAGAGAGTATTTGCCAGAGCTTTGAAACTTAGTTAATATCTTTTATTGTGAGCTGTCTATACATAACTTTTGTAACAATTTAAAGATATAGCGTTATGTCATTTATTTCTCCAGCGTATATAAGTTTCACGCTTCTACTACGAAAGCTTTATAGTATAGCACAGTATGCAGAGGGTAAAACAACGTTTTAAAGCAGTGAGAGAGAGCGAGAGGCAAAAAGTTAAGAACGGCAGTCCGTAAGCGCCGTTTTAAAGCCCCGTACAGAGACGCTAAGTCATAATACTAGAATGTTGCATGCCGCTTGGTGATTCATGACAGAACAAGTTTAGTATTTAGAGTGGGTACAGGAAAGAATAAAAAATTTAATAAAACAGTCTGTTCTCCTTCCCATATTTAAAATTATGGATCCCGCCATGAACCATATGCGGATATCAGAAATTCAGCAGAACTAATACATTGCGATTTTGGAAATTATATTAGTTTAGTACGGTATGTTTCGCGGCGGGAAAATGTTTATTCTGATGTATGGTACGGAAAGAGTGAAACGGTTATTTCCTTTGAAGTGTGGTCGCTCTTTCACTAGCTCTTCGTCATTTTTGGAGGGCAATTGTGGCGGTCATACTTTGTTGACCCGGCTCTTCAGAAACTTAAGACATGCTCAATATTTGATGCTTTGTTTGTTCAAAATTTGTATGCTTTTTTTTGCAACCCTCTGAAAATACTAAAAATGTGGCGTCAGGAATCTCCTAACGCCATCCAACTTTCTAGAATTTTTTATTTCGTGTCACCGAACAGACCCTTAAAACGGCGCTTACGAACTGCCGTTTTAAACTATTTGCCTCTCGCTCTAGGATAGGGCAAAATATTAATAAGAACATTAAAGCTGTAGGCCATCATGGAAAGTTTTACACATGTCAAAAATCCCAACGGTTTCACCATTAAAAACATCAATGCCAGCTGATTCAGGTGATTAAACAAAAAATTATACAGGCCCTAGAAAATCAGCAAAATATTTTTTTTACATGGATTTTTTTTTTCTAATAAAATGGATAATGGATAATTGATTCTGTTTAATAACAAAAAGAGCTTGTGTTCTTTTTAATGAAAAGCAAGTGTAGCTTTTTTATCCCCTTGCAGGGTATTATAATTTCAGTCAAAAGTTTCTCCGACCATATAAAGTATATATTCTTAATCAGCATCAACAGCCGCGTCCATCTATGTCCGTCTCCCCGTCTGACCGTTTCTTCGCAAACTAGTCTGTCCGTTTTGCAGCTATCTGAATAAAACTTTGCAGTTAGTCTTCTATATACTCTCACGCATATATATGTCCGAATGGGCCGGATAGAATGACTATATAGGAACGATCGGAAATTTTTTAGAAAACAATTATAACCATTTCAGTTTTTCTCAGATTTGCATATAATTTAAGATATTACCATTTTGTAATATTCTAGAATTTCGGACTTAATTTTTTGAATATCGGACTTCTATATCATATAGCTGGCATGGGAACGATCCAGAAATGAATACAACTAAAAATTATAATTTTTCATGTTTTCAACAGATTTTTATGAAATTTGGGGTACAGCCATTGTGTATTATTCTTTCATTAAATATAGAGGAAAATGCCAAGCTGTGAATGTAAAACTATAACTGTACAACTTGAAATATAATAAATATATGTGAATGTTATAAAAGTAGGAATTACATCCTTGATTTTTAAAAGATATGTATATAATTAATATTGTGTTAATTATTAATTCTAATCTGCGAATAATCATTATTAACAGTATCAATCATCATCAATTGTTAGCAGAGTTGAAAGTGTATTATGCTTAGAACTACACAAATTTAAAACGCCATACCGGAACGCTCCCAGAAAGCAAAAATATACAATTTGCTCATCCAATGGTTTCAGTTGAAACACGCATTACCACCAAACTTGTCAATTAAATCATCTCAGACATGAAAACACTAAATGATAGCTCTAAAAAGTTACTTATATGCTATATATTCCTCTATTATTTTTACTGTGACCATTGAAGCTTTTGAAATCAGCTATTCAAAAATTTAGTCGTCGACTTTTTTGAGTCCATCCTAACCGGCTGAAAACATCGGCTAAGTATCGCGATACATTTCGATTACATCCCACCATCACTTATTTGATTTTTGTTATGAGAAAACTAAGATAAGCATCTCGGAAAATATTCTTAAAATTATAAGGAATAGTTTTAACCAGTCACCTAATAATATAACTCATTATTATTTTTTTGAAGGCTAACAATAATATTAAATTTTTTTTTGTTTGCATTCCGCCTTTTTTATTATTCTTATTAATGTAACAACCATCAATATAATCCATCAGTATTTTTAGGGTTCGGTTTTGCTGATCGTGATGAATGAAATCCAAGAAATCCAACCACAGCAGATAAAAGGGAGAAATGTGTGTGAAGTGTAATCGTTTCATTAATTTACTAAGTGTGCCTTCAAACACATTATATGTATAATTTGCCAAGTTGAAGATGTGGTCACACTAGATGACAAGTCACTTTTACGTGCGAACGAATATTAAAATTACTACATATAGTACATATGTACAAATAATTGACCTGTTTCTTTCGGTATCGGACGACAATTAATCATGATTATCACCGTAAAGAACCTTCAACAGCAAACCTTTACCATTGAGTTTGATCAGAGTAAAACTGTAAATAATACGTACATTTGTTTTAATTTTCATTTAATTTTAAATACATATCTACGCACTTTGCTGTATATATGTATTAAATGTCCATCAAACACTTTTGTTATACTAATTTGCTTTGCTTTCATGTTGTGTTTAAAGGTTTTGGAACTTAAGAAGAAGATACACGAAGAGCGCGGTGCCGAGTATATTGCAGAGAAGCAAAAACTGATTTATGCCGGTGTCATACTGATTGATGAACGCACTGTTGAATCGTACGATGTGGATGAAAAAAAGTTCATAGTGGTGATGTTAACGCGCGATGCTTCAGCTCGACCAGCGGAAACTGACACCACAAACAAAATTCCTAAAGATTCAAAGCTTGCAACAGCGGGAAACATTGAAAAGTCGGAAACTAAAAATGCTGAAGATTTGTCACATACAGAAGCGGCCCCTGTCGCCGATGCTGCTCCCCCTCTAAGGCAGATTTCCAATTCTGATTTAATTGGGGAATTGGCAAATGCATCTTTGCAATCACGTGCCGAATCGAATTTAATAATGGGCGATGAATACAACCAAACTGTTCTATCCATGGTCGAAATGGGTTATCCGCGAGAGCAAGTGGAACGTGCTATGGCTGCCAGCTTTAATAATCCAGAGCGTGCCGTGGAATACCTTATAAATGGCATACCTGCCGAGGAGGGAAACCTATTCAATGTGAACGATGAAGCGATAAACCCAAGTTTGATTCAACTTTCGGGTCAGAGCAATATCCCCGCAGCATCAACAGTCGATCGTCCAACGGAGTCGATTTCAGGTAACCATAATATCGGTGTCGGCATATGTATATCAGCGTTGGCCACGGTACCGACCCGCGAGTCGGCAAATCAGAGAAATACTTAAAGAAGTCCCGTTACCGCATGAACCAGAGTGTGAGTTGCTATTGCAAACTTGACATCGCGGCGACGTGCCTGGTGATCTTCACGGATAGCTGAACGCGAGCTAAAAAAAACAACAGAGTGTAAACGTCTGTAAACAATCAATTCAATCATGACATATTACCTGGCCACCGCTGGTATATATATATATTAATACCATCAATAAGCCGTCTAGATAGCTAACGTCAATAGTTGATTACCGAGTATCATGACTTTTATGCCTAATTACGAAATACTTGAGCTATATAATATCTATATATCTCTGCTTTACGATTCTTGATGAATAGTTTGGATCATTATTATTCCTCATAAAGTTGCTTTTTACACGGATATTGTCAAAAGCAAGTCAAATCCCATTATTTCGGAAGATCAGGACCTTACTAAGTCTAGAAAATACACCTTAACACTTTATTTTTCCTTCCCCATGCTTTACTGATTTTCTATTGTATCTCGGATTGAGGGATCGGCCTATTAGACGATCCATAAATGATTTCCTTTTTGGTGTCACCTATTTATTTGGTTTCATCACTGCATAACGCATTTTTCCAAAATGAAGTGACTTTTTCCGTGTGGGTCTTTGAAGCGAATATAAGCTTTTTAATATTTATACAGTTTTACATTCATAGTTTGGCATTTTCCTCAATATTTAATGATATAGATATAGCAGTCCGATTTCCTAACAATTTTCCGATCGTTCCTATCTATGGCAGATATATGATATAGTCGTCCAATCCGCCCCGTCCCGACGAGTGAGAGTATATAGAAGACTAAGTGAGTTTCATTCAGATAGCTTCAAATTTGAGAGACTAGTTTGCTAGAAACGGACAGACGGACTGTCCTGATCGATTCAGCTGTTGATGCTGGTCAAGAATATATATACACTTTATAAAGGCGATTTTTTAAACGCTGTAGGAAAATTAAAAGAAAACCAAATTATGAAAAATTCATTAAATCTTTATTTGAATCGATAGTACGGCCCATATAATTTAATGTTTAGGGCTTATTTCATGCAAATGTTCACAGCGACTGCGCTTCAAATTGTCTATCTTAGCTTAGCTTAGCTTAGTCCAATTATGGCATACTCTTTCCGGCACTACGGCCGGTATCTTACGAATAAATGTTTGGTCCTCCGACTTCTTCCAATGCGTCAATTGAAGGCGGCTTGCTAACATCGCCCTATAAAAAATGCTCTTACGGTTTTAAATCGCATGATCCACGAACCTCCATTTGTAAAATGGGCTTTTTGGACAGCAACGTAATGACGCAGCGTAGTGTAAATGAAACTTTGCTTGCTTTTATAACAATGATTACTGTTTTTTAGATCCCTTTGAATTTTTGCGCAGTCAGCCACAATTTCTTCAAATGCGCTCATTAATTTATCAGAATCCACATCTCTTGCATGCGGTTTTGCAGCAGGTGAGTCTTTATTATAACAATCTCTAGATATTTTTGACAATATTTTTACAGATTGGTCAGACAAATCCAGCTCTCCTGCAACTGATATCGGAGAATCAGGATGCGTTTCTCAATATGCTAAATCAGCCGATTGATGGCGAAACAGACTCGGGTTCTGGCGACACTGTTTCTCGCGCTCGTAATCCCGCCCAGATTGCCAATATATTTGCACCTTCAGATGCGCAAGAAGAAGGAGGAAGAGGAACCATGGCTGTAGGAGGAAATACCACCGATGCTACGGAGAACTTAGACTTGGAACAACAGTCACCAGGACTTGGAGTTTCAACCATACGCTTAAATCCTCAAGATCGGGGCGCAATAGAAAGAGTATTGAAAAAAGTACATTTTAAATATTAATAATTTTTTACAATTTTTTCCCCTTAGCTAAAAGCCCTAGGATTCCCAGAGGCACTTGTATTGCAAGCATACTTTGCGTGTGAAAAGGATGAAGAACTAGCTGCTAATTTCTTGCTATCATCTAGCTTTGATGATTAAGTTTTCCAAAAAATGTAAAAAGTAACAAAAATACACAGCATACAGAAGAAATCGTTACGAATAAAATTATAAAGATTATTTAAAATGAATATGTAAATATCTTACCACACCAGTGTACATTTTTTTACACTCCTATCTCCTAACTTAGTTGGTTTCTCACATAAAATACTTTTTGATTTAATGTGGCGCCTCTTTTTCTGGAAAAGACGGCCTATCAATTGTAATTCGTCCACTGGGGCAACAACAATCGTGATACATCAATCTTGCATTATGATCGGAGTTTATACGCGTTCCGCAGAACTATCGTAAGAAATCTATCATTAATCATGTTGTTTTGCTGAAGCAGTTGTACGCATTCAAAATAATATGCAAAATTTTAGCGTTTGCAATTAAAAACATCATCACACTTTATAAGGTGAGGTCATGAATAAATTTGAAAGTTTGCATACATTTCTTGATCTTTGTCAATTATTGGTAGAAATTCAAAAGATTTTATGCTTGATTTAGATACAGACTACGCAAATTCAACGCAATACCGAAACGCACCTGCAAAGCCTACATCATCGATATATTATCAGTAATTGAGTCGTTTAGTCATAAATAGGGTATTTAGTTGATTTAGAAATATTTCAATAAAGCCAAGGTCCACCCATGGATGGAAAATGCCTTTTCTATAAGAAACATACTTCATAAATAAAGAAAGTAATACTTATATCCGAAAAGTTTATTATGTAACCAGATTTTAGTTATACATATTATATATATATATATATATACATATATATATGTGTACTTATAATATATTATATAAATATTTCTTATATAAATTTAAAGGGTTTCGGCTTTAAGTCGGCGTTTTTATGATTAATCAGTAAAAGGAGTGTAATGCCGATTTAAAAGCCTATAAATATATGAAATGTCCATTTTAAGATATTTTATATGTATGTAGATTTCTTTGGAACACAATATGGATATTTTGACTAATTGTTAAATATATATTTATATATCGGTTTACTTTATTAAATGTAGAGTTTGGGATAAATAAATAAATAATTATTTGCATGCGTCATATATGTATATTATTTATTTGTTTATTTAATAAATATATATGCTTTTAATACCTATTTATTTACCCACTCATAATTTATATTTAATATTTATTCCTTTTTATTTTTTTACTATATATAAATATTTTCTCATTGTAAAATATTCGTTGTAAATACTTTTTGACTTCATTTTTATAATAAGTTTTATTATGTAAAATCGTACAAATTGTTGTAAAAAAATATTCTCTTCGTACGTATGTACAACCATTTCGTAATTCTTTAAAAATGATTTTATAATTGATTCGGATCAAAATACATACATACATATGTCTGTTAAGCCTAAGAACCGTTGACTTTGAACGAGTTCATGAATCAAGATTTATGACTTTTAGTGCTCCAATTTGATGGTAAAAGGTACCTCTACTTTATATATTGAAAATTAACACAAAAGATATATATATTGATTTTTATGATATTCCAAATAGTAATCAAACAAAAATAAATAATTGTATCGAAATTCAAGTTGATGTGGCATTTATCAAATGAAGCATTATTCGATTTTAGTCCAGAAAAATATTCAAAATGTTAATGGTTCGTTTTGGGCCAAAAACTACTTTAATTTGCTAATTAATTTAATTTTAAAATATCGTTCAAATAATAAGACCTCGTTTTTCTGTGGGATTTAAAAACTTCCCAAATAATAGATTAAACCAATTAACCAAAACTGTTAAATGTAGACTCTTAGTATTATTTTTACAGAAACGACCGGCAACTTTTAGGATAACAATCTCTATAACAAAATTCTCAGTTGGTATTATGTATGTACATTTGTATAACCAGTGTAAAAACTTATTTGATTTGTAAGAATCTGTTAGTAATTAACTATTCGTAGAACAAAAAAAAAATGCCAGCTTGAAAGTTCTATTCATTTTATGACTAGACTAGTGTACTTTCACCAACAGCAAATGCAAAGTACATACATACGTACATTTATAGAAAAGTATAAATAGCCAAGTATATATGTACATTCAGGATAAACAGCTATTGCCAAAAAATGATAGTGGCTTTTTTGTTTCGATAAAATAAATTCAAGATCAGTAATATGTGTAATATAGTTTCTTCAGTAAAAAAGGAGTTCAGAAAAAACAATGTTCAGAATAATTAGAAAGATTTCAGACATTTAAAAAAAAATTGTTACTTATTTTTATACACGTTACAGGGTATTTTAATATTAGTCAGGAGATTGCAGCCCAGTAAAGGACCGACCCTTTGATGTATATATATTCATTTAGTTAGTGCAGTTAGTCTTCAGTATATTCTCACAAGTATATAAGTCGAAACGGAATTTGTGGAACGACCAAGAAATTATTACAAACAAAATTATAACTTCGATGTTTCTTAAAATATATTTTATCTACTCAGAGATGTAGCCTGATTCTAAAACTGTACAAATAGTACGTTTGTAACGAAGCCAGGCGCTAATTTGTTGTTGTTAACAGAAACAAATTGAATTTATATTATAGTAATTATTAATGATCTAACTGCAATCTACAAGGGTATACGACGTACCGTAGTTAGCTTGTTTTCAATTTATAATTACTTTTACAGTTTTAGGTTCCCAGAATTTCGGTTATAGTTTTATGCATATCGATCTTTAAATGAGAGGTTAATGCAAAAAACCTCTCATTTAAAGATCGATATGCATAAAACTATAACCGAAATTCTGAAATATTAAAGAAATGCTTATATCTCAAATAAAATGAGAATATATTGAAAGACAGCGAAGTAATAATTGAAAACGTATATAGAAGTCTATCTGCAAATTTTTATTCAGATACGTTTAAAACTGAGTCACTAATTTGCGTGGTACCCTGCACGTTTGTAACAAACAAGACAGCTACAGTTAAACCACTATGAAATACCCGGTACCCAAACGTACATATGAGCATACTATTTAAAGGTAACTGCGGTTTTCAAGGGCGTATCTTTCCAAGACTCGAAATAATTATTCGTTATTATATATATATATGTATAATTTAAAAAATCGGTATAATGAAGTATACTCCAGGATATGTGCTTATAAAAACCTCGAAACGAGGTAATATAAAAGTGACGGTGACACCTTCAAAACCAAATTTCTGATACCATACTTTATAATGATTAACAAAAAATAATTTAACAAATTTTTAATTCGACCGACTGAAACGGAAACTAGTTTAATTATTTTAAAATTATTTAGATAAACTATGTCGTTTCATTAATGTTGAAAAAAGTGGTAGAACAAAACTTATTAAGCTGTTTAATTTTTTCTATACCCGGCCCAACAGACCCAATTAAAAAAATCTTGTCCTTTCACCCACATTTCTCTTGAACTGAATAACTGTTCTGAATAAATTCGAAGTGGCACAACTTTCTTCTAAAGCGATCCCTTTTAATAAATCGTTTGTTATGTATGGGCAATTGATATTCAATTTTGCGTGTGTGTAAAGCAGTTTCCTTGCGTACATTCAGTGCTCATCATTACTTTGGGGACCGTTCACAATGACGTGTTGTGTGATTTTCATAGCTTATATTAAAATCATTAAAAATGGATAACACAGTAGATAAAAATATGTAGAAAATATACTATCTGCACATTTTGAGATAGCTCAAAAACTGAGAGACTAACTGGCGTAGAAACGAACTGACTTAGTTGGTTGATCAAGAATATACATATAAACATCAAATAGAAAAGGCAAATTATTATAATAATTATTTCCCAGATTGTTCCTTGTGCAGCTATATAACAAAGTAATTCCAACTGGCCCGTTCTGATATAATATTGATTTTTCATAGCTTAAATGACAGAAATCGAAGAACTACCAGAATTCACATATTACGGGTGGCAAAATTGTTTATTTCCTTCGATTTTTAGCTTAACAATAATACATTGAACGTATTATAGTTACAACACCTCAAATGTACCGAACAAACGCACATTTTGAACCTTTGGGTTAAATATCTCAAAACTTTACGAGCAGGGTATTTTCTGAGGTCGGATTTGTGTTAAGCGCATCAAAATCCTCCGGAAAATAATATTCTGGCTTCCATTATACAATTTTTATTTTTCTTTTGTTAACCTGTGTAATACTAAAATATTTTTTAAAAACTTTTCCAGTGATGATTGTAGTACGTATCAAAATATATAATTTGGTTGGCTTAAAAACGCTACACACTTCAAATTTAGCTTTTTAAAGATTTAAAAAGAAATATATTACTCATAATTTATTTTTAAATAATAAAAAGTAGTAATATATAAAATAAAAAATAGGGAAGCAATTTTGTAATTTAATAAATAATTACAAAAGAAGAATGCTTCTAGATTTTATTACGCATATTACTGGATCTATTAAAACTTCATTTGATCTTTTTATCGATACAAATATAACTGCCTAAAATTATGTTGAAATAATTTTTAAAGGACCCCTAAAGGATGTCCTTTTGTAATAATGGTAAAATAGGGGAGACTCATTGTGTAATTTTAATTATTTTATAAAGGACGTCCTTTTTCGAAAAATATAAAATAGAGGTTACTTATTGTGTATTTTTTCAACAAAAATTAAATAAAAACATAAAATTAAATTTTAATTTGATCTTCGATATTTTATTTGTTTTACAAAAACGATTCTTCATATATGTATATACATATATGTAAGAGCGTGGTATTTACTGTTTTTTTTTTCAATATGTATGTGAGAACATCATTTTTACGTTTTACAAATCCTATTTTTACCTATTAGGGAATATTTCTGTTTTAAGGCTATTGTAATACTACAGTTATATATATTTTAAATATAATAAATCTTTTTATATATCTTTTTGTATTTAAATAAAATTTGTCTAGGTATGTATGATTTATGAAACAATGTTATATATTCATCATTTGTGCGATTAAGTTATTAGTCTCTCACTCGGTTTTGAATTTTTCCATTTCTTAAAACGATTGTTTTAAATTAAATACAATTAAAAAAATATATAAGTATATACCAGCCTCTATTACAGTTATTTTTGACTAGACTCGATTATAATAATCCACTGATAACATAATTTATAACACAGATGATTGTAACGTAACGTAAAGCTTAAAGAAAGAAAATATTTTGCGTTTTATTAACATTCTACGCATTTCTATTTTTTATGGTTTAATAAATATTAAATATGATTGACTATAAATGTATAAGTCTTTTTATTCACATTAATCGTAAGCTTATATATGTCGGTATGGCTCCATAAATTATTTTGATGTAATTGTAAATTATATTTTGTTTAGGTATTTAAAGATTTACGTGTGCTCATGTCTTAAAATTATTGCTACTTTATCAGTCATTTTTTTATTATTTTTTTTTGTTTTGTTTTTTATTTAAGAGTTATGTTATTACATGAAATGTCCTTTTTTTAATTTTAAACGCCTAATTATGCGGTTTAAAAATTTTACTAGACATAATGTTTATATTTAAAACAAATCTTTTTTTTCATCAAGTATTTATGAGTTAAAAAATATTGTGTAGATCGGCTTTCTCAGAACAAAAACAAGGCACAAAATTGTAGAAATTTAAAAAACTTTTGAAACCTTTGCGCATGAACATTTGAATTATTTTATTAATTTATTTTACATGTACAAAGATTTTGACCTTTTTTTTAACAAACTACATTTTTCAGCATAGATAGAACATCATCGACACGTAGCAGAGCTATAGCTTCAAAAAAAATTTGAATTCGGATACCTATACACATCTAATGAATGACGGCGGGGTTTGAGATATTTGAATATTGAGAATTATTGATTTATGTGGAACGTTTTGAAAAAAAAAAAAAAAAAAAAACAAACAAAATCATTAAAAATTATATAAATTACTTATAAAAAATTATCATTAAAAATTCCAATTACAAATATTTTTTACAGCTCGAATTTAGCTACGTGTCAATTTTGAAAATCATGTCTGGATAAAAACGCAAGGAAAGTAACATTTTAGGAGTACCTTCAAACAAAAGCACTCACTTCGAATTCGTATAACTTCTGATATAATTAGAAATGGGTAATGATTAAAACATTTTTAGAAGTATAACAAATATTAAGAGATCATAAAAAAATCGAGAAAACCCCGATATTTTTAGTCCAATTATTAAACTTTCCTTTAAAATTTGTATGCAGTTTTGGGTAGGCTCATACCAAATTCTCCTTAAATCTATTCACAATTTGATTACAGACTTTTTACTTTGCAAAACCATACTATCGTAAACATAAACAAGGAGCGACAGATTTGGCTATGAAGAGAAATGTTGCGCAACACCCAAATTAAGGATAACGTACATGTACAGGTAGATGCTGAGTTACATCAATTGGTATATAATGCAAAAATTTAACATACACAGAAATTTATCGTCCAAGAACTTCCATCCTTGTTAACCGATTTTACTCTCAAAAAAACGATGAGAAACCCAAAATTAGTATTATAGCTTGGTCATAGTGTTTTATGATTTGTGACGGTGGACAGACGGACATGTCTAAATCGACTCTGCGGGTGATGCTGATCAAGATTATATATACTTTATGTCTCCTTCTGTCTGTTCATACGTTCTCGGTTGGCACTAAGCTATAATAACCCTGTATGCTGGGTGCTATGTATAAAAACCACTTCAACCCTGTAAGCGGCACAAAAACCTATTATCATTCGTTTTCTTATTCGATAGATAATAGAAAATAAATATACTTAAATTTTTAAGTTTTTACACTTTTATAAAGAAAACAAATTGATGTTTTGCATATATTCAACGTTTAAAAAAAAAACGATTGTAGCAATTTTCACGAAAAAATAAAAACAATAAATAAATAATATTGGTTAATAAATAAATTAATAAAATGTTTTGCACAATGAATATCGATTTAAACATTATGTTACATATATGCATCATGCCTTGTTAACGGGTTATGTTGAGAGCTGTAAAAACATTGCCTGTATTGCTATTGGCTATGAATATAACATCGACGTTTCCAAACCACTATAACTACATTTTTTGCATTAAAAAATGAAAAAAAGCTAAGCTTACGTAAATAAATTATATATATATATATATATATATATATTTATATATAAATACATTTCATAATTAAATATAAATTTCGCAAAAACAAAATTATACAAATTTTTGATTCTTAAAAATTTCTCTATAAAAAAAATTAACTCCGAAAAAGTACAAAAAAATTGTTTTATTTTTCATAAAAATCATAAAATGCTCTACCGTAGCTAATTATATTTGAGGAGCAATTTTAAAACCAATTTTTAAAACAATATACCGATGTTACTCTGGCCCTAGATATCGATGTTTTCACAGCTCTAATATTAACATAACATATTTCATTCCTATAGCTTTTGTTAATGTCATAAACACGTATCTTTATCTTTTGAAATTAAAAACTTAGCCCAATATACGCATTGCATGATAAACTATCGAATTACAAATGGGACAGACTGCTTCCAAGGAAACACAAATTTGATTAGCACATTCCATGCAGAACATATTGTGACCACAGGGCACTAAAGCCGTGGTTACTTGGTTCTCATTGCACACACAGCACTCACGATGTATTACAAACTTATCGGCGCTGCTCGATTGCAATGGTTGAATGGCAACCTGTGCTTGTGTTTGAACTTGATTTTGCGCCTGTGCTTGTGTCATTTGCTGCTGGTTCGGTTCCCTTGATGTATTATGTACAATTGTTTGCTGCTCTAAAAGCGAATCTGTGGGACTTATAGAGTTTGTGGGCGAACACTGGTGATGATGATCTGTGGATAATACCATATTTGCTGTCTGACTCCAAATATTTGGCGAATCCCCGATTCCCTCATCGACATCAATTGAATCATTTAGATTTTTCCATATATTTAAAATCTCTGGTGGCGTATTCGCATTTGTACTGTTATTAGTACTTTTTGTAGAAGTTGTTGATGATGCTGACGAACAGGACCTGGTTAGTATGTTGTTAGTATTGGGGTTGGAATGATTTAATGTGGATGTAGGTAAGGCTTTGCTTGTATTCCGAAAAACACAGTTTTCAGCCTTGGTTTCAGTTCCCAATAACTGATGGTGTTGTTTTCCAGCTGGAATGCTCGATGCCGTTAGCGTAGGCGTCATCAGTCCAAAGTCGGAAATATTCTCTCGTTTCTTGTAGCAATTGTTGAGTTGATAGTTTTGAATTATTGGCTTCATTTGATTAATTGAATTCTGTACATAATCCTGATGCACGTTCTTATATATGGATGTTAGTAGTTCGGTATTCAAATCATCGTTCAATATTTGTGTTAATGAGTTAATAGTACTCGAATTGATAAAATCATTCGATTCGACGATGGATGACGATTCACTTCCCAACACTGGGAACGAACTAGATCCATTTCCAGTTCCCGTTCCCAAACCCACACCAGTCCGCAGGGCAATGTGGGCTTCGATCTGCTTTCGCGCTGTATCAACATTATCGGGCAAGCCGGTCACTTCGAAAATCGGTTCCTTTTCTCGTGATGGTGTCACTATATAAGTCTGTGTCTCTTGTTGAATGTGCTTTATTGTAGCACCTTTGGGGCCAACAACAAGGCCCACAACTCTATAAGGTACACGTACCTGTATCGTTATCTGGCCGGGCATGCACGGTGGGCCGGATTGGAGACGAGGTACAGCACCGATGCCAGAACTTGAAGAGGAACCGGAACCGGAACCATTAACACATCCTCCAACTGCAACTCCGCCGTCCCCACTGCTAATGTGACCATCTGCTGTCATGGGCTTACGTGATGCTCGTATTAAGCTGAAATGATCAGCAGCTGAGAGTATTTCACGTTTTGCCTTACTTACGTCCTCCTTGCGACCGGTCACCACGAAAACTGGTTCCTCACCGCGAACCGGTGTCTTGATGTATGTGTTAGTTTTAGCCCTCAATGCCTTAATTTTGCAACCTAAGGAATAGAATAAATGAGATTATTTTTCTTGTCAATAAAGTAAACATTTTTAAACATTTCTAAAACCAAAAAGATCAATTGATTTCGTTTATTTTATCTACTGAAACTGAACTTGAAATGCGTAAACATTATTTTATTGAATAATTTTTCTTAATATAGTTAAATTAAGTATTTGTGTATAGAATTACCAATTTTTTTTTTTTTATTTTGTTTCCCACATTTAAAACTATTTAAAACCTTTTAAACTAAACTTTAAACGAAAAGGACCATATTTCGAGACACAAAAGTCTTGACATAGTTATTATATTTATTTGATTTTTTTAACTTACGTCTTATACGGTCAAACTATTTAAAAAAATTGCAAAGTGGACTTTTTTTAAGAACATGGCGTCACAAAGTTTTCCTGCCATTTAACTAAATTTTTCTAAAATAGAGAACAAATGAAAATAAACCAAAGTAGCTCAAAGATAATTTGTACTTCAGCTGCACAATGAAGGCAAATCATATGGCGAAATAGCCAAAATTATGGAACTAAGCCGATTTTCCATTAGGAGCATCGTGCAGCACTACAAAAGAGCCGAAAGCTTGGAGAGTGCGCATAGATCTGGGCGCTTTAAGTGACCGAGAATGCAACACGGTCAGGGTGGATCCCGAATTTTGGAATTATGTACATCCGATGACCGTAAGAAGGGCCCTGCACAAAGCCAACTTCCATTTCCGTGCTGCTAGGCGAAAGCCGTTCATATCTGATGTCAATAAAGAAATCATTTGCCTATTCTAAAGAGTACTTGAGCAAGCCAATTGAATTTGTAGGATCATGTAGTCCTTTCGGACGAAAGCAAATTCAATATTTAGCGCTCTGATAATTATATTTACCGCGTGATGGTGTGAGGAAGTATGTCATCAGCGGGTGTTGGTGAACTGGTGTTCATGGAGTGTATTAGGAATAAAGTATATTACTCCAATATTTTTTAAGCTCAAAATGCCAAAGTTGGTCCCATTTATGCAGGACAATGATCCGAAGCATTCTACTCAAGATTGGCGTATGTGGCTCATGTGCTGCCACATCCACCACAGACACCGAACTTAAATCCGATCGAGCAAAAGTCAACTAAAAATTTTTGCATTTTATGCAATAGACGTCATTAAAGAGAAATGACAGAAATGACGAAGTATTATTTTAAATTAAAAAAAATAGATGAAGTGTGCCAAGACTTTTGCTTCATGGAATTGGTTGTTTTTGTTTGAATTTAAAAAGTGTATTGTACAAAAAAATAAATGTTAATTTAACTATATTAAAAAGAATTAAATATAGGTTAGATGCCCCTGACGAAATCAATTTACCCCATAATGTATAAGAGCCGTATTTAAAATACAAAAATAAATCATTCGCGAAATGAACCTTAATGAAAATTGCAGAGCAGTGAGAATCATCTGCCGACTAAAACTTCAATAATTAGAACCAAATGGGAGATCACTTACCCTGCCTACCGACTATTTCGGCCACATGCTCTGAACTGGGCACTGGAACACATTCAGTCATGTTTTGTGATTTCTTAGAACGATCTTCTAGAGTAACCGTACTAGTGCCGGTGCCCGTTGCTGTGGGCAATAAAAAGCAGCTGCTGGATGACGATGTTAATGGCATAGTGGTATTATCCGATTTTGAATTTATGTTGCTCAATTCGTAATCACTTTGTACGACTGCCAAAGGTTGTGCAGACTGCTGTTGGGCATAACATGTTTGATTGTCATTTAAGCCCACCAATGATAATTCCAATGCCAACTGCAATGTTCGTGGATCCTCTGATAGGGATATTGGCACATTAGACGATGTATGAAGAACTTTTGGCTGTTGTTCAGCCATTAGTTGGTGTACAGGATTCATTTTTGTATTCATATCGTTCAAAATCTTTGATACAACTTGGACCGATGACATTACAGATACAACCTTATATTCTTTTCGGTTTTATTTGTTCAGGTTCCGTTATCCGTAAGTGTGGCGATGGAAATTGCACAGATGAAATGACGGATGCTATGTTCAATCCACTTAACTCCGGTTATATGTTAGTTCATCCAGCCACATTTTTGCAATACATTTTTTTTCGATCTTTAGTTTCCTTCATTAATTTTCTGCGATAAAAGGAAAAAATCGTAAAGTAAGTTTTTGTTATACATACAAATGTTTAATAAAGAAAATATGTACATATGTATGTATGTGTGTATCGGCATTGACAAACCTCCTGAAACTACGATAGGACAGTCTGTAAAAGGGCTATATGCACACTTTGGCCTATTATTAACCTTCTGATGGGCAAAATTGTAAACTTGATGTACTTTTCCTTATACCGCATTACAATTTCCGCGAACCGTACTGGAATACACCGGACTCATCATAACCAACCCCTAAACTTACAAATTTTGTGTGTCACTCACCCCTTGTAACTTCTTTTAGCCGCTGCCCCTTCCTCACATAAATGAATATATATCAATTTACTTATAAATATACATTCAAACATAAATGTTTGATTGAATGAAGACATTTACTTTATAACCCAGAGGAGTTTTACATTAATAATATAAATAAACCGTTAACAAACATCCTAAGTTTCTTTTAGGGGCTAACAAAAATTTAAGTATGTATGTACACTAGGAAAACTTCGAGATTGCGCCAGGTACACATTCTTCGAGATTTATAGTCCACGCCTTGTATTATACTTCTTCCGCGACACTAAGTTGAAAGGATAATTTTATTTTTATCAACAGTGTCTCAATTATATTCATATGTTAGCGATTGTAACTTTAAATCATTTGTTTTATGCACACCCAAAATTCCATTACATTTTACATTGCCGGCTATCAAAAAACTAGAGCGGGAAAATAATAAATAATGATCCAGACTATCGCTTATAATAAGACCAGTGTTGTCTACTTTTCATGTCATAGAAAAGCCAAATCAGCCCTTGAAAAAAAAAGCTGGAAATAATTAAGAGATTATCCTCCGATGAACTCTATTGGCAATTCAAATGAAAAACAAACTTTAAAACGTTTTAGTGTGAAATCGTAAAGCCCAGACTAAATTATTTAGCAATCGAAAAACTACAAAACAAAGATATCGAAAAGAGTAGGACAAACTGGTCGGTTTTTACTCACTCGGGAATTATGAGTATTTTGTTGCTAGAATATGCAACGCTAAAATTATCCCATAAGCGCTTAGACAAAGCTAAAATAACCGGTACCAGCTATATTATAATTTAACCGGCCGTTGCGACTTATATTCCCAAAAAAAATAGCTAAATTGGCAATACTGAATACGACATAAATATATCGATAATTGAGGTTGCGTTTGAAAATATCGACCAAATGACTAAAACAAGCCAACTTGGCTACAAAGTTCATTAATGTTACAGTAGCTTTAATAATTAAAGATTAAATATAAGAATACAAAAGTTATATCCATGTCTGTGACTCAGAAAATTTATCTATATCTTTTTATTTTAACCTTTTCTTTAAAAAAAGTCGTATTGGAATCCCATTACCTTTATTAAACTAATATTTTTATTGTTTACAGAAGTATACAGTATTAAAGTGCATATTTTGCTAACTTGTTTATAGTAAAAAACTACAGAAAATGTCAGAAAATTACAATATTTATATATGCAGGTCATCTTCTGTAGTCTTACCTTAATAAACTATCCATAGCAACCCTCTAATATCATTTATGCTACATTTTTCATTTAATAATTATTTTTTGCAGATTTTTATACCCTTGCAGAGTATTATATTTTCAGTCAGAAGTTTGCAACACAGTGAAGGAAACATTTCCGAACCTATAAAGTGTTTATATTTTTGATCAGGATCAACAGTCTAGTCGATCTAGCAATGCCCGTCCTTCCGTTTCCATGCAAACAAGTGTCTTAGCTTTGAAGCTATCTAAATTAAACTTTGAAGTTATTCTTCCATATACAAAGTCGTATGTATGTCGGAACGGACTGGATCGGACAACTATATCATATGACTGCCATTGGAACGTTCGGAAAATTTTTTGAAAAATAAAATGATATCTTTTTCAGTTTTCAACACATTTTCATCAAATTTGCGATATAGCCATTTTTAAATTTTGATTTAAATTTTATGAAAATCGGTCTACTATATCATGTAGCGGTCATACAAACGAGCGGTACATATAGAGGGAAATGCAACATCTTGACTTAAAACTGTAACTGTAAAACTATAAGTTGATATGTATAGTTGAATGTAATTTAAGTAGGCATTGAATTAATTCCTAGTGATCGAATGGATATCTGCAAGGGTTTATAAACTTCGTGATGCCGAAGTTAGGTTTCTTTCTTGTTTGTTTTAATTTTGTTGCCATAGATATAACAAAATGATTGTTGAAATTTTACATATAAATAAGAAAATTTGATACAAAATGTCCTGTAAGAGAACACGATATTGATCGCAATCAACAAGATGGTATTAATTTTTATACCGTTGCAGGGTATTATAATATAAGTCATATATAAAGTGTACATATTCTTGATCAGCATTAATGGCCGAATCGATCTAGCCTTGTCCGTCCGTCCGTCTGTCCGTTTTAAACACAAACTAGTCTCTTAGTTATGGAGCTATCTGTGCATATTTATGTGAAGTTTTGCAGTATTTTTTCTGTATACGATCACTCGTATATAAGGCGGAACAGGCCGGATCGAATGATATAGATTCCGAAGCATGATTATGATTGAGCCAACTTTCAGCTGTAAATTCTGCGACGGAGTTCCTATCACATCAACCGAGTTTAATAAATTCTGTCGGATAACTAGTCGCATCATCCTCGTTGAATGAATGCAATTCTCCAGCGATTTGACTTTGACTAATGGAATTTAAACTAATGCTGCCCAGTGAAATGTTGTTTCTAGCTAAGTCTTCGATTTAATTACTCCCGCCAAAACGTTGTAGGAAATGAATCATTAGCCATTTCCAGGGTGGTTCCCTGCAAAACTAACCAGTTTCCAGTAAGGAAAGCAACTGTCGCTGGGAAGTCAGCCCAAACATGGGTGGAAGGCGTGACTGCTATCACCGGCGGGCACCGGCGTGTCGCCAGCGGTCACACCTCTGATTTGACGGGAGCAGGTCATATCAGTTTTCACGCTACTGCTTTGAAGCAAAGCCACATAGGAAGAACGCCTCCATTGCTAGATGGAACCAGGTACCACCACCCCGCGCAGGGACTGGCCGAAGCGTTGAAGCTAGGTAAAGAAGGCAAAGGCGCATTACAAGGCTGCCCTTCGCATCCAAAGCCGTCTCCAGACGAAAGCACCCCTATCCGAAGATGGGGAAAAAAACTTACCTAATATGACCTCCATTGGCGGGTTCACCAAGGTGGTGATGCGACGAGACAGTGGCTGACACAAGCGGTCTGTGGGCGGAGGCCAAACTGGAGATGGTGGATAACAAATGGAACAAAGTGAAACAAATCCCATCCATCCCAAAGGCGATAGTACTCTACCCCATCGCTATGCAAAGGGATCGGGCGCCGAAGCTGCTGCAGCGTCAGACTCCTAACATTTCAACCCCAGATTGGAAAGTAAAGCACCTTACGGTCCCGTTACCAAAAAGAGGGGCCAATGTGCAGTCCTCCAGATAAACAAGAAAGCAGAAGATATCCTATATCTCAGATACGGGAAGATGGTGTGGGGTAGCATGAGCGTATACCTGCGCCTAAAAGAGCGCTACACCGGGGATAAGGATAGTCATACCGTACCCATAATACTCATCGACAACTAGCAAAGGGACGCTATAGCTTTAGTTGAAAAGCCATGGATTGACTCGGACAACGCCGTTGCCGGACTTAAGTCCTCAAGCTACAACGTATTCTACCTATCATCAGTAAGCAGGAACAGAACCGCCATATTCGTACGGAAGGGTCTTCAAGCTAAGCTGATGACCTAACTGTGGTGATGGCACACGACAAGCCACCAGGAGAATCCAGGAGCCAGCAACTGCTCGTGAGTGCAGACGTGGTGGAGCCCCAATATAAATGACAGAGGTGAGTCATTCTTAGACTTCATACCCTCTACTAACTTACATATAGCAAATGTGCGGAAGGAACGCACCTTCGTAGGTTCCACCTCATCAAACTTGGTACTATGGTATCAGAATAGAAAGCCTTCAGAGATCATTCTTTTCAGATATTCCAATACGACTTCGATCACTTTTCAAAACTAACCGGAACACAAACTGGGAAAAGTTCAATAGACGTCTTTCCGGGCACAGTAAAATTCGAGGAAGAAATAGAACTGTATCTTGCATAGCCGTGGGATCGACATTGTTCTCATAGGGTCTTGCATCCGCTAACACGTGTAACTTTATGGCCCGAACTGCTTCACACGCCCAAAACTGTCCCACAGAGTCCATCTCTTTGCGCAAAGTCACAAAGGTTTTACAAATCTCCTCCGATAGTAGCTCGTCCCATTGGACCTTCGGCTCCAAATCCTGATCTGACAAAATTCTAGCGCCAACCGTTCATTGCGCTTCATCTTCTTCACCGCGTTGACAAGTTTGTACGCCATCTGATAACTCCGTAACATATTAACGTGGCCATTCTTCCAAAGTCATCCCTTCTGATAACGACGCCCCACTCTCACCGTGGTATCTTTCACATGTGGAGCGAGCTGCACACCGAAGTTCTATGTATCGCAGCTGTCCTCCAGCATCTGTATCCGTATCCGTATCATACACCGACACTGCAAGAAGGCAGAACCTCGGTGATGGCGTAGTCGTTTGCTAACTTACGTGCCAAACACAACCCAGCCCAGCTCGGTTGTGGATGCATCTGTTCCTCCCTGGCAAACCGCCTCGATCTAAGTGGCAATATTAGATGTCATTGATCCAGTCCTCTGGTTGTTCTCCAAATTTGTGGAATTGTACGCTTGGAAACCGTTCGAGGTCCATATGCTCCTTGGATTTCATTGGGCGTCATGGAAATGTAGGACCCGATAAGTGGCAATGATGTTCGCTCAGTAGCGCGAATCCATTGGCTGCGCAGTGCTTGTGACACACAGCGGCTCCACAAAACGGTTGCTAGTCGTTACCAAGGGTTGCGGCCGACAATGATTGACGTTCCTTGTGCTGCCTAACCCCCGATTGCGGTTTCCTCAAGTGACGCTGCATGGGTCTCCTTGCTACTGACTGCAAATCGGTCCGTAGCCAGCGATTGCGCTGTCCGTTCTCTTCTATGTCGCTGCCTGCGACTCCTCTACCGATACGTGAAACGCTGTCTGCAGTATCGATAAAAATATAAAAAAAAACAAGAATATTTTCACATTCTCAGAGTATGATCCATATTTTTTCGGCACCAGCTCCCCGTGTAGGAGCGGGTCGAAATGTTCAAAAGAGGAAATGAAGCCAAAGGTCCATCACAGGGCTGCAACCAAAGTCGGCTCCAGAACAAAACCGCCCTAAAGGAGAATACAAACCTCACCTGAGCCAAGCAAAAGATCGAAGAGTGCAGGCTGCACTTCGCTAAGTTTTAACACATGAAATGCACGAGCGGGTTCGCGAACAAGGTAAAAGCGAAAAAGCCCAATAAAATTAAAAAATTTGGTAAAATTATCGAGAATAATCGAAAGATGCACCACGGGAGTCTGTCCATCGATTCTTGCTCATGGTATCATTGCTCAGGGGGATAGGTTAGTGGACAGATAAGGTAGTCAAACGCTGACAAGACGGACCTTATTCTCATTACCAAGAGAAACAAGTTTCCCCTATGGATCCCCCCGAAAATCGACATAACTAGTCCATCTCCCGTTCGAATGCACTGGGTATACATACTGGTGGTGCGACTCCGCTTTATTGAGTCTTAATGTGATAGCAGGCAATGGAAAATAAAATAAACAACAAGCTAATTCAGAGAACCCACCGGCGAGCACTGATCTGGATATCAGGAGCGCTGAGGCTAACCCTTACAAGTTCCTCAAAACCATAATCGAATCTTTGGAAAGCAGCACATCGCCTGATTGCACCAGGAAACAAGTCGCAGGAAGAATTCGGGCACGGTTCAATTTGTCAAGCCATGACACTCAGGCTCAGGACGTTGCTTAATATCTCATATAAACCGTCATATACACAAACCGCTCTAAGTTGGGAGGAGGAAAAGGAGTGGGAATACTATATAGACCTCCACGTAAGGCTGTCGCCACCAAAAATCTTTTGTTGATAGTCAAGCGGCGAAAGGGTCCACATCGTCAACAGTCAGTTTCAAGAAATGTACTGACGAGCAGGGAAGTACCAGATACCCGAAGCATGACAAAGCCAGTTCAGATCTACTGCGTTCCCAGGCATAGCGCATGCGATAAATCTAAAGAAACCGAAATCGTGGGGAAAAATAAGATACCTGGACCCCAGAAAGGCCACATAGGCCTTTCCTATGAGGGCAATCCGGTTTAACCTAACGAAACCTAACAGGGAGGATCTTCGGATTTGCTTTCTACAACCTTATGAACAGTTTTTAGATTTGTTCAAAGTGTTCTTGCTTCGGCCAATCACTACAATGTCGTCCAGGTATCCAAACGCAAACTTTTCAAGTTCTGTTCCAATTTTCGCTCCCAAATTGCATCATGGTACCTGTTCATGCATCGCAACTCAGTTGTTTTTCTGCTTCTGGCTCCCGTTTTGCCGCCAGCTCTATCAGCTCAGGTATTCTGCGTTTCTTGACCCTGCCCATCAACAGAAAATGTGAGAAAATGTGTTTCGAGTTCTGCTCTCACTGGTTTAGCCCTGTTATCTAAGTATCGTATCTCGGTGTCAAGAAGTATAACAGTAAGTCCGTTGTTCGCTATGTCTACATCTTAATCCTGGTTGACATTGAGTTTCACCAATCACTGGCGACACCTTCTATGATAAAGGGCATTGTCTGCAAAGGCTCCCTACAGTTCCATTTCCCAGAATGAGCAATTAATTAAATGCTTCGGGTCACCTAAAGTATGAATAGTCTAGGGGCTCTCCAAGCTCCAAGCTTAGCACAAAGTAGAGGTCCTGAGGTATTAAAATGTGATAAATGTATTGAGGCCCAAAACTCTTTTAATAAATGTGGAGTTGGTATTATTAAAGTATGTAGTTTAATTAGATGGAATACTGGCTGCCGGCTGTACCTTAACACCTACATAATTGAGATTTTTGGCTTAGAGGTCCTGAGGTTTTTTACGGCGAGGGCGGCTTAGTTTTTCAAAAAAAAAAAAAAATAAATAAATAAAATAGTTTAGAGACCCTGAGATTTGTTGAGAGGCTGAAATCTTCTAATAAATGAGATTATTGGTTTTGAGGCCCTAATGGTGGGAAAGGTTGAGAGCCATTTGTATTTCCGAGTACAAAGCTTTTTCAAGGATGGGAGGTGTTAGATCTCAACTTACTCGCTGAACAAAGCCATTACAGCGAATTCTATTATTTGAGTAATCGGTACCTGTAAGGAAACCGGTTCCAGAAAGCACACATACCGCTTACTTGCAGAAGTTATATTTATACCAAAACCTGGTGAGGGGGATCATATCTTAGCAATGTTCTATAGAACGATCAGCCGAACCGCCTTCATCCGGAAGACGATGGACAGGCTAATGGACGAACATATAAGAGAGATGGCCAACATGCATACCGGAAAGGTCGACCAACCGAGACAGCACAGCATAAATTCCACGATGGCAACCTTCGTAGGCATATAAGATGCGTTCAATGCCGAACCCGCCCTGGCCTCCCTTAACTCGGTAGGTATTGAGAGAGTCGCCAGAGAGTGGATAGAAGCTAGTCGCCCTTACTTAAATGGATCAAATATTAAAGAAACTCATTTGAGAAGACGACAAGAGCTACCAGTGTCAGGACCTCACATCGACATCATTAGCAATACAATGCCGGGAGCTATAGAATGCTTAAACAATTGGTCAAAAGCCTGTGGACAGGTATTAACCCAAGTAAGACGGGACTAATGCTATTCACAAGGAGATCCTAAGATACAATATGCCCAATATAGATGGCATCGAACTACAACTATCAGAGTAGGCGAAGTATCTAGGAGCGATACTGGACCCAAAACTCTCATGACATAATAAGTATGGGGAAAGGGGTAGGAAAATTGTTTGAAACAATTGGGGACTACACCCAAAGACTATATTGCGGGTCTCAGATGTCTCTTCCAGGGTGAGGTTCGCGCTATATTGAAGGCAGTTATACTCTTAATACCAAGGTGAGGATTTACTCGGATAGCCAAGCTGCTATTAAAGCTCTGGCAGCAGTCATAATAAATTCACAGCTGGTGCCAGAGTAAAAGGTAGTCCTGAATGAACTTGTCGATTCGACAAAATAACCTAAGATCTTAAGCAACCAATAGCTGAAAGTTTAGTCTATATGGGCTGCATATTTTGGATTATTAACTTGGCTTTTTAATGTAAATTATTTAGGCAGAAACTATTGTAATTCAACTTAACCAGCAAGTGCATTGAAATCCAGTAATTTAGCATCTAACACACAACCAAAACGTATCAGAGTCAGAGTCAAAAATTTAACGAGTTCGAAAATACTGGAAAGTTTTCTAGACCTAATTTATTTTTATGTTCAAGGTTTGGTCAAGTAAAGCTACCGTTCTTGTTTTTTGGATACTTTTTGACAAACTCAAATTTCTTGTATCAAAAGTTAACGAGATTGACATTAAATAGGCTCGATTTTTAGATGTAAAACGCGTTTTTCCCTTATAATTTAAATTATTTTTAATTTATGACAAATTAATATCAAATTTTAATTTTGGCATTTTCATACAAATACATAAATTTCTTGATTTCAAGCACCAGATCAACAAATCCAGCAGATGGAGAGTGTACTTTCAAGACATGATTTCCCCCAAGCCCTTCTTTTCTTTCGCGGTACAGATAAAAACAGGTTCTCCACGTTGAGACAATTATTTGGATCAGTTTGGGAGACTTAGTAAGCACAAGTATTGTAGTTGTACAACAATTTTATTGTTGTTGTAGGCCAAATTGAGGCTTCGATTTCGAACATTTTCAGTACAAATTCAGTTGATTTTCGATTTGAAGCACCAGGCGAACAGAAGGTAGCAGAGGGAGGTTGATCTGGTTGGTAAACCACGGTTCTGCCATTCAATCCATCCAACACTACATCCAACAGCGACTATAGCCAAGAACCTTCTGCTTAACGATGTAACCATCTCATATTTGATTTGAATACTTATGCAATGATGTCGGAGCGATCGCTGAGTTTTGGTACTGGCGTACTGAGTTTCTGTCCATCTCGTATCGCATGTAAAAATGATAAGTCCGTGCGTTCGTTATTACGCACGTACGTCATCGCATAAAAATGATTAAACGACCGAGATAGTCCGCATGTCCTTCATTAGCAAGGGAATCGCGCAGGTGGTTGAAACTTTACCTGATTAAAACGTATACAATTAGACGCTCCGTTTCTACTTTGACATACACGTCGTCTTATGAGAACAGGTACAGTAAATACCAAAAGTAAGTAAAGAATCATCAACGAAACGTTATCTTTCCATCAGCCAGCTAAAGGATAGTCAATGCCAAATCCCTAAATGGATTTTAACTAACAAGAGGTATTTTAATTATGCAAATAAGCTCTTTTGGGGTGACGATGCCTTTTGCTTCTCCGGGAAAATAATATGTAATTTATAATGAACAATAGCCAGTAGATGGCAACTTCAATTGGTATAACGTAAAACGTAAATTAATGTTTTAATAGTGGATATCTGGTATAAAATAATAGGTTGGTATGTTACAGTTGTTTTAATGATGGCCACACTGGAATTATTTTTATCGTAAATGGTATTTTTTTATAAAATACATTTGTGGTACGTGTAAGTAGAGATAGATATTCTCTTTCTTCCTAATTAGAGCAATAAAGCTTATAAACGAGAGTTTCAATAAATAGCTATCATAAATACCGTTTAAATATATCTATTACCAAGACATAAAAACTTGTATATTAAGAGCTGGAAATCTTATAAACATATTTACATATGTACATATGTTGCACCATATTTAATAAATATTAATTCGTTTATACTATTTATGTTTGATTACTACATATTTGTAAAAATATTGAGAACACGGGTTTCTAATTAAGCATTTCGTATTAGTCTATAGGTGCGAAAGAACAGACATTTGCATAAGTAAATTATTTCTACTTTAAATGCGTGTGTGGTGCATGTGTATATTTCGTTTGTATTGTGTCGTATTATTTAAGGTTATGTTAGCTATTTTTCGACATATTTGTATTCGAAGTGCTATGTTTATTGCCCCATTTAATGCATATGTAACAAATAATTTAGTGTGAGTTCTTTATGTAACCAATTTTAATGTCATTATAAATAATGGATAACTTCTTCAGACAATTGTAATTGACAAACATGTGTACATATGTATGTATGTATATGCAATCGTATAAAGATTTAGCAAAATTTAAAATTTCGCACTATTACAGTTGCGATTTTTGTATTTAATTGAATTGTTTCAATGTTAAAATTCTTCACCGATACAAATATAAAATTAACATTTATTTATTTTATTCATTCCCATTGAATTTAGCGTCAGCCTACGAAAAATATTGAACCAGCAAAGATCGAAGTCAGAACATGACAGACTCAATGAAATTTGGCCCAGAATGGTTGCGCAATATGTCAGCTGAGCCTGCCGGCGGCTCCACTAGCACCACATACAACGTAAATGCTGCTAGCGGTGTCAATACCGCGACTTCTGGCTCAGCTTCGCGTAATTTCTTGTTTCCTGAATACCGTTATGGCCGCGAGGAGATGTTGTCCCTTTTCGATCGCAACTGTTTGTTGCCGCAAATTTTGCCTTCATTTAAAAAGTTGTTTGTGGAAAAAGTACAATATCCTTTAGCATTAACGCCCAGCTCTGAAGAAGATAACAATCCGAATCCTATGGGAAATAGCGTAAGTTATTGCATTCGATTTGATGTGTTTTATTCGAATGTAATAAGTTAAAATGTAATTTGGATTACAGTCGCGACCTGCTTGGTTGCAGCGTTCCTCTGGCGGCTTCGGCTCTTCTTCGCGTGGAACTGGACGCGGTGGAGCCGTTGATCGTGGCCGAATGAGGGGTAAATCGGTATATCATTCAATATATCAACGTCCCAGTGGTATCTTTGATGAAAATTCGACAGCAACTTCTGCAATGAATATTAAGGTAAAACGGGAATAATGGAATCATGGATAATCATTAAAAAATATTCTTTTCAATATAGCAGCCCGCCGAACGTAATTGGATTGATCGGAATGGAACTGGTGATTCGGGAAACGCTAATAACACGTCGACAGCAACAAGTGGTGGAGGAGGAGGCAGTGGCATACTAGACTGGAATGGTACGCCAAGCTCGAGTCCGCGAAAGGAGTTTGCCAGCCATCATCATCGCAATAGCAACATGGAAAACTGGAGACGAACGCGAAATGAAGATGGTTCCGGGGATGGTCCAGTAGTTGCTAGTAGTGGTTCAGATATGGCCGCCGGGTGGCGTAGTGGCGGCGGTGGAAATACTAATAATAGTTTTGGTACAAACAGCCATCGATGGGGTAGGTTTTTCAGTTTTTTTTTAAATTGATATAAGCTTAAAGTATATATTCTTAAACTGCATACTAAAAAATATTAACTTGCTAAATTAAATGTTTTGGATTACTTTTTTTTACTTTCAGCAAGATCAGTAAGTTGGCGTGAAGACGACTCCAATGGCGATAGTCAACAGACAAATGCTATGATGCATCGTTCCATTTCCTCTGTTGGCACTGTAAACATTGATCGTGAAAGGAAACAACCGGGAATTGGAACTGTTCACACATCTGTACGCGTTTCAACATCCGGTGTGAAGAGCTCTCAACTGTGGACTGGTGTGGATGCAGCTGTAAATGATGATAATTTACCGGAATGGGCAATGGAAAATCCATCCGAAGTTGGTGGGAGCTTTGATGCCAGCGGCGCATTTCATGGCACTGATCATAATGATGTGGCAATAATCAAAAACACGCCAGGAACGGTTGATACTGAAATAGAAACAAAAATTCTAAAGGATCCAGGCAGCGACAAGGAAAGTGAAAAAATTCAGGAAAACTGTTCTAATAATGTAAAATCAGTGAAGAGGGACAGTGAAGACAACTGTGATGTAACTGCTGTAGATCAAATAATTATACACGGTACTGACATTTCCGATAGAATCAAGGAAGTGGCTGTTGAAGTTGAGAAATTAATTATGGATGATGATAATAATTTAAACTCTGGCAATAGTCAGAGATATGCAGCAGCTGAGCTTATAATGGAATCAAAAACAATTAATGAAAGTCCAACATCAGGCGAGGAATTGTCTGCCAAATCTTTACTTCAAAATGCTCCGTTTTCCGAACCGATTCATTTAAATCATCTGCAACGTCACCAGCCACAGCATTTACATCAGCAGCAGCAGCAGCCGACGTCGCAGCATTTCTCCCTCCTTCCGCCTGGTTCATCGTTACACCAACATCATCATTCGCATTTGATGAATTCTTTAAATTCGAACCTTAACGATTTGTGGTTCTATCGCGATCCGCAAACGAACGTCCAGGGACCGTTCAGCGCTTTAGAAATGACAGAGTGGTATCGGGCAGGTTATTTCAATGAAAATTTATTTGTTCGTCGGTTTGCGGATAATCGTTTTCGTCCCTTGGGCGAACTTATAAAATTTTGCCATGGAAATATGCCATTCACGCACAGCCACTTGTTGCCATCACCGTTAGAATTGGATATGGAAATGGAAGGTGGTCAAAAGCCATTACTGGAGGGAGGAGGGCTGCGCGGTGGAAATCAGCAGCAGTTACTAGACGGCGGTAGTCTTCCTGGTGGAAATCAACAGCAACAGTTACTGGAAGGAGAAGTTCAGCAACAGTTACTTCCAACAGCCGCTCCGCTTCAAAATGTTGCACTTTCAACCGCTGCCCTGCCCATGATTCCCTTGCTTGCACGTAAATATCCATGTGATGAACCCCTTAAAGCCAATGTAACGGCTGCCGCTGAAGCTCTTACTTTGGCCATTAAAGGAAATTTAATGGGTAATACATCGCAATTGCTATCGATGCGTTTTCAAATGCTTCAGGATCAATATGTTCAACATCAAGAGTACCAAATACTTGCGGAATTGACGAAAAACGATTGCTTTCAGCGACTTTCGGCGATAGAACGTGAAGCTATTGTGCGTCGAAAAGTACAATTAATTGTTTTGCCCGATTATTTAACAAGTTTAAATGGCCTAAGTAACGCTTTGTCTGTCATAAATCCAATGGCAGGAAGAGAACTATTTAATTTGGTGGCAGAGCAAAGTAAAAAAGATCAACAGAACGTTCAACAAAGGTCAATAGTTGGTAATAATCTATTAGATGCTAATAACTTCATATTAAATGCACAACTAATGCAACAACAGCAGCAGCAGGTAATACCCTCCAATGCGGAAGAATTGCCCTCAAGAAATGATTTAGATTTGTTAAATGAATATAATTTGAGAATGTTATTACGTGGCAATGGTCAGCAGTCAACAATTGCAGCAGAATCTCCTCAGCAACTGCATTCTACTGTTGAAGAAACTCAAATATTAACAGCTCAAAATTTAATGATACCCATGTGGCTGCCTCCTCAATCAGTGAAGCCTACCAACTCAACTTCGCAATGGCCTAAAGGAACGCTATGGGATGTGGCTACTTTAGAAGAGGAACAGAGTCAACAGCAGCAGCAACTCATGATGCAAAAAGAACAGCGGCAACAGCAACAACACCCTAGTAGCAATATTGTGGAGAAAAAAGTGGCGGAGGAAATCTTGAAGAATGAAGAGAGACCCTCGGAAGAACCCTATAAACCCCACATTGAAACAGATGTACATCACGAAGATGTAACGAAATCATTGAATGAGCAATATAAAACAAAGGAACATAAGCAACCAATTAATAACAAAATATCAAATATTAGACAACAAAAGCAAGTCAATGATGAGGATCAACGACGAAGAGAGCAGACAGAAGAAAAGCGACGCCAAAAAGAGGAGCGTAAGCGACAACAACAAGAAGAGGAAAAGCGTCGGGCCCTTCAAGAAGCCGAAGAAAGAGCCCGACAAGTGCAAGAAGAAAAGGAGAGACAACAGCAGATACAAGCCCAACGTCGGAAGGCTCTTCTAGGCAGCAATAACAATGCGCAACCTCAAGCTTCAAAAGATTCAGTGCTTAAAAACGCCGGAGACCAGTCAATAGAGACACAGAGATCCTCAGCCCGTTTACCAGCCACATCCATAGCGCCTTGGTCCCTCGGCAGATCACCGAATGCCAACAGCACCGTTGCCCCCGGTCTGGCTGAGATTCAGAAGGCAGAACGTCGTGAGCGTCGGGCCGACCAGCAGCGTCATCAGGAGCAACTTGACAAGCGATCGCGGGCTAATGCAGCTGCTCAAGCTGAAGCCAATGATGTTCTTCTAAAATGGCAATCGGTGACACCAACTCCCATTCCAGTTATGAGTCTGGCAGAGATTCAAGCGGAAGAAACCAAGCGTTTAACGAATGAACTACGAAGGGATATAGAGCTTCAGCAGCAACAGCAGCAGCATCTTGGAACTGGAGTATTAACGGGAGGAGCATCTGGAACAGGGGTCGGAGGAGCAGGCGCCACGATGTCAAACATTTGGGGTAATGTTAATAAAGCATGGAGTGGTCCCTCGCCACTGGCTCTTTCTGGCTCTTCTGGTTTATGGGAAGATACCTTAAATAACCAGCATCAGAGTTCTTATTATGGGGGAGGTGCAGGATCTTCCACTGCAGCGTCCACTACTACCAGGTCTTCGTCGATTTTGCAAGCACAGAATAAGTCCAACACGAACCCCCTAACATCGCCACGAAATCTACGAAAAAGTCAAACATTGCCTGCTATTAAACCACAAAATCAACCCGAGAAAGTGAAACCTAAACAGAAAGCAATGGCAGCTTCAATTGAGGAAAAGGATAAAGATCGAAAAGCACCATTCAAGGGGCAAACAGATCCCTCAATAAGCAAGGTTAATGAGTATGAAAATGAGTTTACCAACTGGTGCATGAAGAGCTTGGACAATATGTCTGCTAAAGTTGATGGTAAATATTATTATTATCTTTCCTTAGACGTGCATCCGGTATTATCTTTTTTAATTCGACGAAATAATTTTTGACAACATCAAGTATACTGGGGTGGTCATAGCATTTATACAAATTTACAATTATTTGCACATCCAAACTTCATTTAGTTGTTATTCTTGTTGTTGTTAACCAATTTCCCTGAAATTCTCTTTATCGCGTAGATTGATCTATCCAGAAGTAAGCCGAAAAGGAATGCGAAAGTTAACGGTTTATAGGACAATACTAAAAACAAAAGAAAATTGCAGGGAAAGTGGTCAACAACACCAAGAATAACAACATACAAAAGTTTGACGTGAAAATATGTCGTTGTGTAAATACTTTTGACCACCTCTGTATAAACAGAAAGTCGATCTAATGATCTAGAATTAGGAGAAATTTATATTATATCTTTCATGTTAATTTTATATTATGGCAAAAATGTACGATGTATTTAGCTTTCTTTCTTATTTATTGAAATAAGTACATCATGTGATCAAACATTATTTTCTTATGATTTATCATATGTCCTTAAAAACCAATGTATTCTGCGCCGAAAAGATTATGACATTTAGTACAAAAAGTCCAAACATATCCAAATGTAATTTCTCTATTTCTTTCATCTATATTCGTTATTTCATATTTGTATTGATAACATTGACTTAAATTTAAAAATTTGTTCTTTTTACTTTTTTGCAGTACCAACATTTGTGGCCTTCTTGCAGGACTTGGAGGCGCCCTATGAGGTCAAGGACTATGTCCGCATATATCTCGGTATGTACTATGGTAAACATGATTTTGTTAACACTAGTTTACAGCAAAACCAATATTAAATGGGTCATCCCGTGTGGAGGTAAAAAGATTCCTTGATATTGGATTTCTTTTGAAAGTAACAGCGCTAAGAAGGAATGCTCTGTGGAGCAGTCTACTCCCGCAATATTTATTTCCATTGCGATTTTCTCAAAACTGTGTTTTAAGCTTTTCTCTACTTGACTGAATGACTTGCAATTTTCAAAATTACTCAAATGTCTACAAAAATTCAAATTTTTTGTATGTTCATTTAATAATAGATCATTCCGTGCATTTAGGCTTACAGATTAGAACGTCATTTTTATACCCTTGCAATTTTAGTCAGAAGTTTGCAAACGCTGTGAACATTTCCGACCATAGAAAGTATAAATATTCTTGATCAGCATCAATAGCCGAGTCGATCTAGGCGTGTCCGTCCGTCGGTTTCTATGAAAACTAGCGTCTCAGTTTTAAACCTTTCTGAAACGGTACACTGTGTCTTCTATATACTCCTACTAGTATATATGTCGGAACGGGCCGGATCGGACGAATACATCATACAACTGTCATAGGAACGATCGGAAAATTTTTGGGGAAAATTAGTTTACAGTTTTCAACATGTTTTCATTTAATTTAAGATATAGCCGTTTTGTAACGTTCTAGAATTTTGGTTTTAATTTTATAGCGATCGATAAATAAATCAAATAAGGAATACAAAAAGGAAGCTAACTTCGATCGTCCGATCCGGCCCGTTCCGACTTATATACGAATGAGAGTGTATAGAGGATTATCTGCAAAGTTTCATTCAGGTAGCTTCAAAACTGAGAGACTAGTTTGCGTAGAAACAAACAGACGGACATTGCTAGATCGACTCGGCTGTTGATGTTGATCAAGAACATATATTCATTAAATGATCGAAAATGTCTCCTTCGTTGCGTTGCAAACTTCTGACTAAAATTACAATACCATGCAAGGGTATAAAAACAACGATGGGATCAGGTCTGCTCCGGGTTTCACTTAATTGTTGATGTCGTTTTGCTATCGGAATGTTTCGTTTTCTCATCGTTTCCATGGTTTTCTTCTGTTATTCTAAATGTTTTATTCGATATAATTGATCCTGATCCTATAGTTATCCCTACAACTTATTCCCTAACTCCTACGCACCACTAGCCTCCCACTGTTGGGAGTGATCCCTTGGACGGCTCACGCGTGCTACTCCTCGGTATAGGACTCCATGTCCCCTGCAATTGATAAACCGTATTTGCCATCCACGTATTCCTTTCTGTGTCCCGTTGTTAGTTTATCCGTACACGTCCGTCTTGGCTCTGCCGCGAAGAAAATGTCTGTCCTTAAGGTTCTCGTAGCAATTATTAGAATTTTTCAACGAACATTTAAAAAAAAAGAATTGGATAAATTGATTCACGCGTTATTGAGTTATGCCAACACATTTTTCGCATCATTTTCCGTAGCCCAATTGCATGACGGCTCCGCTGGGAAAGATTATATCTTCTAGGACTCGGCATCTATATATATATATATATATAAAACAAAGACGGGTTTGTTACAAAATTTATAACTCGAGATCTGCTGAACCAATTTTAATGGTATGATTAAGTATTCATTACACATATCCAGTTTTTATTGCTTTTAAGATATATTCTGCTATTCATGAAAATTGGCTGTTATTATAAAAAATGTTACAATAGCTGCAAAGTGAAAACAATGAGATTTTTTTTTATGTTAAGAACAAAATTTAAACTTTATATTATTGCTTGTATTTTTTTTATGAACGTCCGAATTTTCTTTCTTCTTCAGGTGAAGGAAAAGATTCATTGGACTTTGCCAAACAGTTCTTAGAACGGCGCAGCAAATACAAGAGCTTGCAGCGGGCACAAAATGCACACAACGATGACATGTGTAAGCCAGCGCCTGCTATAACTCCATCCTCGAATGATAATACTGATAATAAGGTGGGTTGAAACTATGCTTTTTTAGATTTTCTTTTCATTTTTTTTATTCTCAAAGAACAAACAGAAGAAAGTTAAGAAGAACAAGATGACTAGAATGGATGCACGAAGTATTCTTGGATTTTCGGTAACAGCCGCCGAGGGTCGTATTAATGTCGGCGTTCGAGATTATGTTGATGGACCATAACCTACAATTTTATATATAAAGTTACAATTACAAAAGTCGTATGTTAAAAAACTTTTGAATTTGAAACAATAAACAACGTTAAATATCATGTAAATTGTAACTTATACTTTTGCTTCTACTGGAATGAAAGTTAATGATTACTTTCTAATACCCATTCGAACAGAAAAACAAACTATATGCATATTTCGAGACGAGCTCATTTCTCTTTTTCGCTGAAGCCCACCCTTTTAGTATATTGATACGAAAGTATTTCCGATTTTGATTTTTTTAAATCATTTAAGAATTAGCCATTTGGTGTTGTTTTAGATTTTAGATTTTAATTTTATCAAAATCGGACTATTTATAATGTATCATACAGGGTATGCCTAAAAAATTTCCTAACTTGGTCAAAATAAAAAAAACTAAAATTTTTGTAATTCCTTTTTTATTTATCACAAGTATTTATTCCCAGCCTGAATACACTTATTAGCACGTTCCAAAAGCATAGCAAATGACCGTTTTAGGGTCTCAATCCGCGCATCCTTCGTCGGTCATCGCCTTTTGGTGGTCATCATAGCGCCTTCCCTTCATGACTAATTTCAGCTCAACCAACAGATAAAAATCACAGGGTGCCAAATCCGGTGAATTGTTAAGCGTTAAAATGTCATTTTTTGTGCAGAAATCGTTCACTAGCAAACAACGACAAGATGGCGCATTATCCTGCAAAAAACGCCAACTGCCGGCCTCACGGTATTGTGGCTGAGAACGACGAATCCGACCGAGCAAACGCCTCATGATGGTCAAATAAAACGGCCAATTCCATTTCCATATTATTTTTGATATGGAGTTCACGCACTCGTTTGATGTTATCTTCATTCACAGAAGATCTCGGCCGGCCCGACCGTTCGTTGTTTCCCGCACACATTTGACAGCGTCGCTTTGATCCAAATATCATAATATTTGGATGGAATGCCAATGAAGGATGTACCTTCCAACGCGTGTACTCACGACTAGGTGGCGCCACCAGAAAATGTCCTGCGACCAAAGTTCGTAAATAGAATTTCAGATTTAACTTTATTTCAAAAGTACTACTACATCATATTGTATAATCGCAATAGGAACGATCGAGAAATTAAAACAAACAAAAAAAGAAAGGAAGGAAGGAATAATGCAAAATACCTTTATCTCAAATTAGATAAAAATTCCTTAAAAACTAGAGCAGTTATAATTTGTTTCTAAAAGTTTCACTAATGTTCTTATAGCAGCTATATGATAGTCGTCGGGTCCGGACCGTTCAGACGATGAGTAACGAGTGAGAGTATATAGCAGACTAACTGGAAAGTTTCATTTATAGAGTCCACAGAGATGTACTTTCCTCCACCCGTTGAACGGATGGTCTATAAGGTTTTGCCGGTCCGAAATTTTTCATTTTGTTTTACCATCCGTTGTCCATCCGAATTTGATAGTTAGGCGATAGTTCTTCGGTGCAACTCTATATTTTTCCTGTCGGTGAAAATTGAAAGATTCACTACGAAAATGTAAACAAAGATGGCGAGGACCGAGTAAAATATGGAAGACGCCAAAGTTCAAAATATGCGAGAGCCGTCTTTTTGGTATATTCAAGCACCAGTCTCGAATTCCTACTATTTTATAAAAAAAAACTTATATTTCTACTTTATTTTTAACAGGCTTAGTGGACCTATACCACAGGGCATTTGCGCTTTTTACAGTAAAATATTCAAGAATTTTAAATTTTTCGTAATTTAATTCATTTTAATATAGTGCCAACATTGCCGCAGCATGGATTGCTTTTGTTGTTGAAAATAGTTGGTAACTTATTTCGCCACCAGTTTTTAATTTTTTTTTTTTTTATTTTTATAAATTTGGATGAGCCAAAGCTGTTCGTTTGCGTAGAAACGGACAGACGGACTTTTTTATAGGGTCGGAAATGATTCCTTTACTGCGTTGCAAACCTGTGACTAAAATTATAATTCCTTCCTTCATGGTATTATGGTAAATGAAAACATTTAAAGAAGCGATCTGGTCTATTCCGACAAATACACTAATGAGAATAAAAAGACTATTTTCAAAGATTCATTCAGAGACCTCTAACTAAAGTAAAGAGACTAGTTTTCATTCTCAAGCAAAAACGCCTTTTAGTAAACCGTCTTAAATGACTTAAAATGGGTAGCGCCGTCTTTCAAAAATATTTTAATCGCTAAATCTGAATTATCTTATTTACATGAATTCCATAAGTGAAAGAGGCCGACAAATTTTTGTTATTGATGTTTTGATTTGTTTTAATTCGATCGGATAATCGGAAGCTGATATTTAATTTCGCTTGCATACATGTATTGTAGTTGTGGTTTTTCGCACGTTCTTGGTGATCACCCTAGGGGATGACCGTCCACAGTGGTGAGCAAATAATTAATAAAGGGGTATTCTGGTTTTTATTCAACTTGTATTTAAATAAAAATATAAAAAAATACAAATACACAATACTTTTTATATATATGTATATTTTTGTATTTAAATGCTTCCGCGTGTGTGTTTGAGACTTTTCACCAGAAAATCAGCCTAGTATATACACATACAAAATATATTTATTTTGGTATTTGTACGTACACACACATACACTATTTGTGTGTGTGTGTTTAAAATTAAATTTTTGTGTGAAAAAGTTATATGTGGGAAATGAGTTGATATAGTAAATAGCAAAAAAATGTGGACGGTGTGGAACGTATCTTTGATGTGCACTCAAATTCTACGAAATTCGACGGCGTATGTATATTCTTCGGTTCATTCTTGCGAGAATTTTGATTTTATTATTATCTATCTTACAAATACAGTTCGATTTCAAAGTATTGTCAAGTCCAAATTATTTCACGCTTATAACAAAACTTGTGGGATATAATCAGGTAAAAAATATGTACGAAATGTCCATAATTTATACTATTGGTTACTAGTTATAAAAGTATTATTACATACTCAAATGCAGTGATTAAAAATTATATTACATAATTAAGTGAACTCAAGTGTTGAACTCTTTTTTAGGATTTGAGTGTATTTGAATGTATCTGCACCTGTGCCAGATGTTTGTGTACACATACCTATACCTATGTATATATATTTTTGGCACCTGTTGCGCATACTTATCGTTATTGATTGTATTCAAGTAGTTTTTTTTATTTATTTTCTTAATATATTTAGTTTATTACACGGATATACAAAGATTTGATTTGTGAAATGGATTCTACACCCGTGGTAAGTACGATATAAATGTGCTTATATAAAATGTATGATTTGTAACCGAAATGTATTACAAGTATATTAACAACAAATATATAACATACAAAAGTGTATACAGTGTAGAGTTAAATCATAGATAAATATATCCGTATATCTAAAGCGGTACCACCGATACATAAAATAACCTTTTGCTAAAAATATTTCTACTTCCCATTACAGAGGTGCCAAAAAGAATGCTACGATCTAAATTTGGGATTTTGAAAATATATAATGCATACTTTTAGACACCTTTTTAAAGGGATTTCTTAAAACAGAGATTTCTGGATTTATAAACATTAAGTGATATATAGTTTATTTTAAATTCTTAAGGTAAACGTCGAAAATGGAAATTCAGCAGAGAAGGAGCTTAAAAACGATGAGGTTACGATAACAGTGGCCCTTGCTCCTAACAATGAAAGTGAAAGCAAGGCCGAAAGTCAAGCCATCGAGTCTGAACAAAACGAAAGTTTAGATATAATTGAAAGTACCGAAAAACCAGTCGAGCAGATATCGTCGATTACTGAAGCCTCAACCGATACTATTGAGAAAGATACTGTATCTAAAGAGGCAGTCACAGACAGTGATTCGAAACCAGCAGATCCAACGATCAAAGAACCCCCTATCACTGATAATCCCCCATTAAAGGTTGATAGCGTATTGACAGTTGAAGATGATAAGCCTAAAATTGCAATTGATGTCCAAGAACAAGAAGTTATTGCCGAAGAATCAGAATCAGGAGACGATGGCGAAGAATCTTTTTCCGAAGATGAAGTATTTTCTCAGTTTAACAAATAAATAAATATTTAATTAAACGCTCACAAAATATTTTTAAAAGCAGCTAGCTATTCTAACTTTTTCTAATACAAAACCTTTATTTAATCTTACGTCTTATTAACACGAAACAATAATTGGACTTTATAGAAAAAATGCGATGTGGGTATGCGCTACAGAAAAGAACGAGCAACTACATATCCAGTATAGGGGGAAATGTGATTTTAATTAAAAAACCTTTAAACATTTGTTCGAAAGGTATTATAACTTTTGTTTTGCAATATATTATAATTTGTAAACAGAAGCTGCGATTTAACGATAGTGCGCGCTTTACAGCTTTCAAACACTTTTATTTTGATTCTTCATATACATATATTAACTATTTCATTTTTCAGGATCCTAATGAAGAAGCAACAGTGTCATCGGAGTTGACTGCGGAAAATAACAATAAAAATGATATTACAACAACGAACGAATCGCTTAATGACAAGGTAAGTTGAAGAGTAGTTAGGGGATTCCCTATACGACTGCATTAGTGAAAATATCGGCGATGTATCGCGATACTAAACCGATATTTTTAGACAGGGAATGACTCAAAAAAGTCTGCGACTGAATTGTTGAACAACTGTTTTCAAGGTTTCTGTTTTCAAAGTGTAAACAATACAGTGAAATGGCGAAAGAGCAAGAAAATCGGTTTATTAAAGCTACTTTTACCTAATTGCATTCCCGAAATACCCTTTGAAATCTGGATCTGGAATCCATTGATTAAGGCCGAGAGTAAAGTAGTGGCAAACGTTTGAATTCATTTTTGTCCTTATAAAAGATAAAAATGTTTTTAATTGCACGAATTAAAAAAATCGTATAAGCAGTTTGTATAGGAACAGCTGTTTTTAGTTACAGATATTTTCAGTAATTCAGCCATTCCGTCGTAAAGGGAATCACCCAGGGTACATACATATGTATGTAAGTGTCCATTAAGTTTAAAGCTTATTGGAGAGACTATAAGCCGAGTGGATCAAAATTTTGTTAGCGATATTGTAAAAAAAAACGTAAGAAAAACCTAAACTGTAACGACTGTAGTTAAGGTAAAAATTTTAAAAGAATCATTTTATCATCATCGCCATTGATGATATTTTTTGCGAGGCAATCTTAATATCATTTTTACAAAATTACCAGTAACAGGATCAGAAATCGGTTAAAACTAGAAATCAAATTTGAATACATGTCACTCGGATCTTGTAACTAACAAATTGGTTTCCTTTTTATATATTTTAATGTTATCGCGCTGTTATCTTCTTGTATTATCTTTAGGAAAAGACGGACCTTGAAGGAAAAGAAGAAGAAGGACAGTCTATTGATGTATGTTTTATCTTAACTGCTACTACTACTACTATTTGTTTATTTAATTATTGTTCATTTATCCCAAGAACTTGGAAAATGAGGCTGTTCAATCGGAACTTGTAATAAAAAAACCGACTGAAACTGAGGTAAGATTTCTTTGTTGTTTTTATACCCTTGCAGGGTATTATAATTTGAAAAAGTTAACAACGCAGTGATCAGTGATCTTTATCAGCATGAACGGCATTTCCCACTAGTATATAAGTCGGCATCGATCGGATCGGACTACTTTATCATCTAACAGTCATAAAATCGATAGATAAATTAATAGAATAAAAATTATTACTGCGCCTTTTTGTCAAAATGTTTTCATCTACTCAAGGATTTGCAATTTCAGAATTTCAGTTCTAATATTATCCAAATCGGACTATTTTATCACAAAGCTGACATAGAAACGATCTTTAAATGTAGAGTAGAATGCAAAAACTGTGAATGTAAAACTGTAAATGCAATATATAGATATATGTAATTGTTAAACCCGATTTTTTGATATGTATAATTTTTTTTATATAATTCGTGTTGGTATTTTTTTTAGTTTGAGTAAATTTATAAGCATCCTTTTTTAAACTGCAAGAATATACAAACTTGGGCATGCCGAATAGTTGGTTGTGATTTTTGGATTACATATGTACATATATGTTCGGTAAATATCATTTTATAAATTTATTAACTAAATTTTAAAATTCTTAAAGGTCACTAAGCCGGAAGAACCCATTCCTGTTCAACCCGAGTTGTCCGACACACAAACGATTGGAAGTGTGAAGACTTCAGATCAGGTAAGTTTTTTTATACCCTTTGAAAGCGTATTAGGAAAGATGCGCTACCTAGGCTCTCAGTTTCAGATAGTTTTCTTTCTATTACAGGTTTTATGTAAATGTCAAATTTAAAATTAAAAATAAGCATAGATATCAGAGTGTATGACAATATAATGAAACAAGAAAGCACACTAACATTGGGAAGACAAGGTCTATATACCCATGCAGTTTGCAATTAAATTATAGGATTGAATCGGGAATCGGTAATACGTAAGCTTAAACTATTTAAAAAAAAAAAATTTTCTTAAATTTTTGAAAGTTTTAACGACGTAATCCCTTACAAAAACTTGAAAAAGTTTCTATATTTTATTTTTACCGGAGATTTGGTATTTGCTGTCGATGCTATTGCTACCATTCGAAAATTATCTTATCTGAAAATATGGTGAAAGTGGTGAGAATTGATTTCTTCTTTTAAGTTGTCAGCTAACAAATGAGAATAGAAAGAACACTATCTGAAGGAGTTTTCTTTAGATGGATCCATAACTGAGAGAATAGTTTGCCTAGAAACAGGCAGACGGATGGCTGTTGATGTTAAGCAATAGTCTGTTTTATAGGAGCTGGTACTTTTTCTCACCTCTTTGACTTTTTGGATCTACAATCTTTGTATACCTTCATTTTACATAGCATTATAAATGTATTGTTTTAAATTGATTTATTTGCAATTTTCAGAAAGATTTTAACAATCAAATTAAAGAAATAATATCGGACATAGATATTAATATAAAAGCTCAGGAAAAAATAACACAGCTGAAAGAGCAGGAACTGAAGTTGATTCAGAAGCAAAACGAATTGGCAAGTCAAATACATCAGCAACAGCTCTTGGCTCAGCAGTTAAGTGACCAAAATAAACAGAAGCAACAAGCAGCTCAATGGGAAGCCGAAAGAAAACCAGAAATCGAGTCTCAACGATTCCACCATAGTGATCGTCCATATCAGCCAATTACTACACAATCCCAGGTAAAGTAATTATTATAAAGTTGTTGTCTTTTACAGATGTTTGTATAAGTTTTTCCTCTATTTGCGTACATGGTACCTATACCAGGGGTGTTGGTTGAAGTTTGCCGGTTTGACTGTTAGATGTTGCTAGCAGTACTAGTACATTTGTATCATTCAGCATATGTGTCATTTTTTTCTGTTGATATTAACCTCAAAAAATACACAATTCGCATTCCGTCAAAATAAAAACATCATAGTTGTTTACCTCAGTGAATATGTCGAGTTTCGTTCCAAGTAAATCGCATTTGCGGCACTCGTTGCTTTTTTTGTTTAATCAAAAGAAAAAAGCAGCTGAAGCTCATCGGTTGCTAGTAGAAATTTACGGTGAACATGCACCAGTGATTAGAACATGTGAGACATGGTTTCGTCAATTTAAAAGTGGAGATTTCGATTTGACAGACAATGAACATCCTGGTGCAGCAAAAAAATTCGAAGACGAAGAACTGCAGGCATTATTGGATGAAGACCCAACCCAATCGCAAGAAAAATTGGCCCAAGCACTGAATGTGACCCGAGGAGCAATCAGCCAACGTTTAAAAGCCATGGGAAAGATCCAGAAGTATGGGAAATGGGTGCCACACCAATTGAACGATAGACAAATGGAAAATCGAAAAACAGTTTGTGACATTCTGCTTCAACGATTCGAGAGGAAATCTTTTCTGCATCGAATCATCACGGGGGACGAAAAATGGATTTATTTTGAGAACCCCAAGCGAAAAAAATCATGGCTTTCACCTGGTGAGGCTGGCCCATCGACTGCAAGGCCGAATCGCTTTGGCCGTAAGACAATGCTCTGTGTTTGGTGGGACCAGTGTGGTGTGGTGTACTTCGAGTTATTGAAACCTGGTGAAACGGTTAATAAGGATCGCTACCGACAACAAATTATCAATTTGAATAATGCGTTGATCGAAAAACGGCCGGAATGGGCCCGAAGACATGGCAAAGTTATCTTGCAACATGACAACGCGCCGTCTCATACCGCTAAACTGGTGGACACATTGAAAGACCTTGATTGGGAAATATTATCGCACCCGCCGTACTCTCCAGACCTCGCCCCGTCCGATTATCACCTTTTTGCGTCAATGGGACACTCACTGGCAGAGCAGCGCTTCGCCAATTTTGAAGAAGTCGAAAAATGGCTCGTCGAATGGTTTGCCTCGAAAGAAAAAAAGTTTTTTTGGAATGGTATCCATAATTTGCCTAAAAGATGGGAGAAATGTGTAGAAGCCAATGGTCAATACTTTGAATAAATAATTTTTCACATTCTCTTGAGGATTAAGTGTTCTTTTTATCGAAAAAACCGGCAAACTTCAACTAACACCCCTGGTATGTAGCAGTGTTCCGATTATTTTCTCTTTCTTAAGCCAGGTACTAAGACAAGATAAATCCGTTTGAAGAATGTTGGTAGCGAAATCTCTATAAATTTCGCTTGACAGTACAGAAATTTGAGAAAAGGCGTTCTCGTAAACAAACTTAATTACGTGATAACAAAATGAATTCGAACGAATTGCATATTGAAATAATATTTATTAATGTATTCGCCGCTGTATAGCGGAAGGTAAATAACCAGAGCCAAAAGTATATAAGATTTATTATTTTACTTGCTAAATATCAGCTGTTTAGTCGTTTGATCCGCAAAGGCTTTACATTTTTCGCTACCAACATATGTCGTATGTTGGTACCCGATGAAGCGAAAGCTTAGAAAATGTTTCTTCTACCCTTCATTTATATGAATTTTGTCAAATTCAACCACGCAGAATAATGGTTTGCAAAAATTCTCTTTCTCAGCCACACTTAAGCGAATGCCCCAAATTGTCCAGTTCAGTCCATTTTAATAAAATACAAAAGGCATTTTCATAAGCAATGGTTAAAGCTATGTCCATATGCTTCGGCTGGGCTGAACCAGATATGTCATTTTCGTCCCTATAAAGTAAATATAAAAAATATTATAATCGTCAACATCCGAGTCGTTCTAGCAACCCACAGTATTTAAGCTGAACGACACTGCCGATAGTCTTCTGACTATTCTCACTAGTATATACATATACACATATGTAAGTCGAAACGGACTGGCTTAATTTACTTTTATAAAAATTTGACTACTATATCATGTAGCTGCCACACTGAGATATGATCAACTTTTATTACTTTAGAAGTTCGGTTTTAATTAATTATTTAATTTAGTTATGAAAATCAGACGATCGATAGATGTAGGAAAAAATTTAAAGCTTTGAAACTTTAACTATACAAATTAACGTTTGGTTGATAGGTCTAAGTTCGAGTACGCTTGATTAATTTATTTGAAATGTTTGCTGACCCCGACGGAGTCCATATATTTGCATCGCCTCGAACGTATTAAAAAAGAAAAATCTTAAGTTTTCTCCTAATTGCCTTAACTTCCATGAACCTGTGCCATCCCATTACGCACAGTGTCATCGTGTGCATTTGTTATCTTTACATGATAGGACAAATGTATCTGCCCTAATCATTTTTGACCTGATTTAAGGCAAAGTTGACTGTCCCGCACTATTAAATTATGTACATTTTAGGTTCCGCGTAGAACCTAACCGTTCTAACTTTTTATATGGCACTTTGCACAACTACTTATGCCTTAAATGAACCCATTTGTAAAGGCTTAATTTATTTGAATAATTTTCCACTAGATATGCGATTGAACCCAACCTTCCCAAGGGATTTCATTAAGAAAGCTCTTTTCGAATATTTTGCGTCAATTAGGGTTTGTTCAGTTATAATTAAGTAGCCAGTTAAAGATTTTTTCTGTTAGCGAAATTAATAAATATGGATAGGTTAATGTAATGAAAGTTGTTAGTCGTTTTTCAGTATATATTTATCATTTATATTAAATTTAACATTTCGAACGTAATATACAAATATACATATTTACATATACATACATTTTTTACATTTTTAGGATTAAAAAATTTTTTGTATTTTTATTTGCTCAAAACAGGAGTAATATGAAACAATAATATGTAAAAAAACCGCGCTTTTGCTTATTTTTCTAGGTTCTAATATAAATTGACCAATCGAATATATGGCTACTACATAATATTCATTGAAGAAACCTACTCCTAATAAATTGACCAACTACAGTTAAATAATAATTAAATTTTAACTTAATTTTGGTTGATTATGGGGAAGTTCAAATTTGTTTTTGGTTCTAGGCAGCTATTTGTGTTCCAAATCTTATATACAAACTACAATAGGAGAAAGTCAATCTAAAAAGTTTCTTTAAGATTACTTAAACAAGAAAGTAAAAGCTAACTTCGGCACGCTGAAGTTTGTATACCATTGCAAATGGCAATTCTCTTTTTAATAATTAATACAATATTAATAAAGTATAGTAGTGTTAAAATCTGTTAAAATTTGGAAATCTGTTGGAAACTAGAAAAGTTATAGTTATATATAAATTAAAATACCCTGCAAGGGTATTAAAATGTGGAATTAGTTTGCATATGTACGGACATACAGACAACCATTGCTAGATCGACTTGTTTTGCAAAGTCCTAGTCGAAATGATAATACCCCGCAAGAGTTTACAAATAAGTTTTAGGTGAAGTGATTCATCATTTAGTAAATAAAGGTGCGGCTTATATTTAAAAATTTTCCGATTTCCATATGAAAAGCGGTTTAATTTATATTGTCTTCCCACACATCCGTGTAAAACAGTTGGGATTTTTCGCAGATGTGAAACTTCGATTCCCACAGAGCTACATCTCCATCCTCCATCCGATGTCAGCTAATCGAACAGCTGTGGCTCATCCAAAACATAGACAAAGCTGGTTAAAGTTGCTTCTGTTAACAACTATTTTGGGCTGTTAAACAACAGAAAACATGCAGATTGCGGCAGATTATGTTGACACTATATTAAACTGAATTAGACGACGAAGAATTGGAAATTCTCGAGTGATTTTTCTATAACAAAGAGAAAACACATGGAAGGGTACAGTAAAGGCTCACAAAGCTGCCAGAAGAAAATGCATTTTAAATTAAAATGTATGTGCATATTTACACATGTATGATATAGTCGTCCGATACGGCCGTAATGACTTCTGACTACAATTATAAGCAGGGTATTAATAAAAATAACAGTAAGCACAACCTTTTCCTATAGCTAATATGATTTCCAGCTCTGTAACTTTATGTATGTATGTATGTATGTTATAATATATAATACATACATACAGTTACATGTACGTTTTACGTATCTCTCCTGAATATATTGAACACCGCAATGTATAGATTTTAAAGTACCTAATTGGAAGCTGCTAGGGTACTGAAACTTCGGCGTTCCGAAATTAGTTTTTTTTTGACGTCGCGCTTGTCTTATGTTGATGCTATTGCATTAGAGTTAAAGCATTAGCGCGTCCCAAATATGTACATATGTACATATTTAGTAACTTTTTTTTACAAAGAAAACGGTTCGAAGTCAACCGATAAGCCAACCGATCGAAACGAAAAATCATCGGATGAGCGAAGACAGGCACAAAAAAAAACAAATTTTGCGTTTCGTTTTTCGTTGAGGCCATGAAAATCAGACAATCGCATGCGGAACCGTTTCAACGATGTTTATATTTAATGCAAACCAATATTATGATTATTTAAATTTTATTTATTTTGTTTTATTTATTTATTTTATTTTTTTGGGCAAGTTATTCATAATTTGTAGAAATTTATATGTTTTTCCAAAAGTATATATAAATATTTTGGTTTGGAGATACTGGCAGCACTGTTCAGAAGTGAAAGGAATCCATACCAAATACACGTACTTACATACATATGTATGTAGATATATTTATCTATATACCTTATCTAAAGAGACAAAAACAAATATACATATATGTATGTATATTAGTGTGTTGGTCTTTTTAAACATTTGTATGTGCCTTGTATATATATTTTTCAAAATACAAATTTCTATAATTAGGATTTTAGAGAGCATGAGGCGTATGTTGGACGTTAAGGCAGATTCTATCAAAAGTGCTTTTATTTAGAATTTCGTACTGATTGTTGTGTATATTACTTTACAATTCATTGAATATTACTTGACAAATTGAAAAAATGAACTGCATAGTAGAGAAGAGACGAGGATATCGACCAAGTGATCTTCATGATAGACAAAAAAGAGATATTCTAGTAAAGCTTGGTAAACAATTGTGGCAAAAAAAAAATGTAATGACTTCATATTTCATATTTATAATGAAAACAGTAGACCCACTCTAGTCGCATTTTTTCAAAGCAGTTAGATTTCTTTTACTTAGGAACCCGCAAATGTATCGAAGACAAATATTGATTTGCGCAAAATATTTACGCCAGCGACCGATACTCCTGAAATATTACCAAAGAACCGTAAGTATATACATACATATGTTTTGAATCGGTTTATTAAAAAAAAAAGGTGCTACGTAAGACCTATGTATTCTACATAACGCTATACAATGACTCAACTAATATGAGCGCTTTTTTAACAAAAAATAACTTGTTACCTATCACCTTTTTTAATGCCTATGCAATAAACATATTTCATCAATATTTTGAACCTCGTTTTGAATAGGAAAGCTATATGCCTCGTCCGCATTTTATTCTCCAACACTACACCCCACTGTGGAAGACCAGGTTGAGCTAGCCCGGAGAATATCGCATTCGTTAAGCGATATCTCGAACCAAACATCTAAGGGTCAATCAATGTATGTCAATCGAAAAAAACGCTCTGTTAAATGGGTACATGAAGGTGGTCAAGGTAATAGTCTGTTTTTGAAAGCATGTTTTAATATTCATTATAGTCATGGTATAAATTATTACACCCGGTTCTTCTAATTAATTAGTTGTCTTATAATTAAAATGTAGCGTCAAGACATTGGGTTGACAATTTTCCACCCCAAAATATTATAGACATTCCACTAGGAGGAATATTGTGTATTCCTATAATAGTTATTATTTCCTACATTTCGTTTGAACAAAGGAATTTTAAATTTAATAATTTCCTATTAAATTCATTATTAAAAAATATATTTTCTTATACAATACTTACTAATATTATATATTATATGAATACCTCAACCCTGCATAGAGTACACTTGTAGAAACATCGATGCTATGGCGATATTCTTAAATGTTAAAAACGCCATAAAAATTTTAACTTAAATAAAATAAAATTCCTTATTTCGATAGACTCTACTATCTATAGTATCTATAGTTCCGCCAAAGGTATTTTTACCAGTGTATACATACATATATACCCTTGTCCAGTTTTCCCTTGCGGAAAATCATCGCGGACTTAAATTTCCCTCTGTTAACGACCTGTTAACTTATAAAACCTATTTCGAGAACCAGTACGACTAAAGAAATTAAGAAATTACGTGAAATAAATCAATTCTTGTCGACAAGAAAGTCGCCAACGTTTTAAATTAAAAAATGAAAGGTCCAAAAGTTTAAAATAATTAAATGTTATACCGGAGAAAACAAAAGGTTTCTTTAGGTCTGACGCTATTTTTCGCTAGAAAAGTTATCGGTACTTTTTTTGATCGTCGAGAATGGGAGGAACATGGATTCTTGTTTAGAAAAGCTGACGTAACATGAAAAATGAATTTTCTAAGCAAAATGTATTGGCAATTTAATCAAGAAAATGCGTGTTTGTTAAAAAAAAGTCAGAAAATATAAGCTAAGTAACTATGTACATATGTATATAGAAACCAATGAGCGATCATAATAAACATTTACCCAAATATTCACAATTAAAATGTAGAAAAGATTTCAGCGAAGTTTAACATTTGCTGACAATAATTTTAAATTTATACGACAGAATAATGAATTTAAATTTTAATTTAATTTACTTCAATTAAAGATGTATTCAGGGAATAATTACATATATTATTTTTTTATATAAAGCCAATTGCGAAACAAATTCCCCATCATTATTTGAAGCAACAACAAAGTTGGAGAAAATGCCGCTTAAGCTTGTAATGAACCCGAAGGGCCAAGTTCGGGATTATAATTCGCTAAAAGAGTTAATTAATGTTGAAACTGGCCTTTTATCGCCTGACAACTGCGCTGAGCTAATAACTGCATTGCACCTTCACCAAGGACGAGGTAAAATATTTATAGCACATTATTCCATTAGCCATTTATTTTTTGATTCTGATTTTATGCAGATACAAATAAAATCGATTTCAGCATCGATTTAGTTATGAAAAATATAAAATTAAAAAATAATGATATCTTATAACTTATGAAGGTCTGCTGTGTCAATCACTAGACAAATTTAGAAATGTTTACTTAATAAAATCTTTATGGCATTTATAAGCATCAATTTAAGGGTTTGCACATTGTACGTAAATAAATGCATAAATACGTCAATCAAATCAAAAAAGTTTGTATACCCTTCCAGTTAGAATTAGATAAGTAAAAATAACTCCAGTTTTATCAAAAGAAAATAAAAAATAACAGGAATTCTATAAACCAATTATACATACATATCAAAAATTCGACTTTAACGGTTACCACACATATAATATTTATATTGCCGTTTTACTTTCACAGTATTATTTTCCTCTACATTTATTGATTTTTTCTATGGCAGCTATATAATATATTCATACGATTATTGCATAAAATTAACCGAAACTCAGATACATTTAAAAAATATACAGCGCAGTTTTAATTTTTTTTTTCTATTAATTTTCATAACATTCCAATGGCAGCTACTTATTCTAAACATTTTACTATCATTCCTATGGCTCGTTCTGACTGACGTATGTTCATATGTACATACTAGTGAGAGCTTATAGCAGACTAAGTGGAAAGTTTCATTCAGATAACTTATAAACTAATATACTAGTTTAAATAGAACCGGACAGATCGACGGATTGACATGGTTAGATCAACTAGGCTGTTGATGTTGATCAAGAATATATGTACATGTACTTAATAGTTTTTAAGCTATCTAAATAAAACTTTGCAGTTCGTCTTTTATAATTATTTATTATTATTAGAATTTTTTTAATTTGGATTACATTTTATGAAAATAGTACGACTGTTAATATACGTATGTAGTTGCAATAGAAAACACCGCAAAGTGTAGAAGAAAAAGAAAAACTGTGAATACAAAACTGCAACTGTGAAATTATAAATGTAATAACATTTTTTTGCGATGTAAGCAACTAGAATTCGTCTTGTCGGTGAAAATTTGATCATTTACTTAAAAAAAAAAAGATTTCAAGGAACAAATGAAATCCATTCTTTAATAGAATTTTACTTTTAAAAGACCGAAAAAATATGCGCTGAAAATCGATTTTTTTTTCCAGATCTACTCATGGACATAGATATATGATTTATTTTGTCGTGTACAGGCTAATGGAATTATGTTTAGATATACAAACTACATTTCTGCTAAAACGTATTAATATTAATATTGTTGTCTTTAAAAATTCATTTGCTGTGCTTATTGCCGTCGCGCCGCCGCAACCATCATTTCGCTGACTTTTCCGTAGGCGCCGAACTATTTGCAAAGCGACGCAAAAAAGCAGATAATTGGATTGTCGATGAAACGAATGCTGGAACTCAAAGTCTACCATCTGGTATTCCAGATTATCAGCAATATCAACCACGGCCAAAGGCAGTATCGCCAAACATTTTGCCAGCATATTCAGATGCTGGCAAACATCGCGTTCAATTAAATTTGCATCAAAATCAGTTAATCGAAAAGTATTCAAAGGGCGGTGTGCAGGTGGTCAAGTCGCCATGGGAAGCTGCTCTACAGACTGGCTCCGCCAGTTCTGCATTTTTGGAGGAGTCCCCAGACCAAGGTCGCTGTCCCACAGTGCCATCGCCAACGATGTATCACCGTCAAAGCGCGCCCAGGGACCTGGCGGATGCAGCAGTTAAGCCTTCTTATGATCTTGGATTAAAGAACAACCAACAACAGCATAGAGAGGAACTCTGTAGAAATGTAAGAATAGAGCTTATTTAATAATAGAACTTGTTTATTATATTTTACATAACGTATTTGTCTCTAGCAGATGGGCCCTTCACCAACACCCTTGAATCCGCAAAGAGCGCTGGCTTATACGCCAAGCGTTGCCCAAGGCTGGGGAGGTCGTAATGTTGAATTGCCAAAAGGTTAGTATTTAATTTAGTATTTCTATTAAAAAACTCGAATTAATAATATACATTAAATTGTGGGATGCCACTGCAATATAAAATTACTTTACGACATTTCGTAAGTGCTTTCTCTAATCCTTCTCTAATTTCTTATTGATTCTGAAATTATAATATTTTTTTTGCGGTCGCCACATTTTTATTATAATTATTTAATGCTCATTGATATACTAGAGAAAATATTTCTGGTTTGCGGTAGGTGTAGAAACACGACAGTTTTTCCTTGAAACACAAAGCTCTGCAATTCCGAGCTTAGATATTCATGGGTCCTTGAATAAGTCTAATTAATACTATGATGGAAACCGTCATTTAAACATAAACAACGTCAGATCAGCAGCTAGCGTCTGTGTGACGTTACGTTGGACATTGCAGTGGAAAAAATACAATCAAAATGTGATACGTACCAATTGAATGCGGCTATAAATTAGTATAGTGTAATTTAATTAGCCGCTTATACTTGCTACGAAGTATGTTTTAATTATTATCTTATAGTTATTCCTGAAACATTTTCAGAATGTTGTGAATCAAATGAAGTTAATGAGCTTCCTTGCCAGAGTTGCGACTTTTGCTGCCCAAGATATGACCGCGAAAATATAAGTTTTGTATACGCAAAGGGCGAAGGATTGTCTACCGATTTTACAAATAATATTGAAAAACGATTAAATCGACTTGAACAATTTCAAACGTATTTTTTGGAACAACAACAGCAAAAATTGTCTGGTAAACTGAGTAAAGAATATAAAGATATAGATGACAAACTGAATGTACGCGAGTTAATACAATCGTTTGAGCAACAGTCAATTATGGAAGATGCAATTTACAAAAATGAAGGCAAGAGTTAAATGTGGATAAATGTTTACAAAAAAAAAAAAAAAGAAAATAGCAAGAGCACATTTTTTTCGTTTTATATGAGCAGCATATGGGCTTAGTGGTGGGAACAAGGTTCCGTTTAATATATTATTACTACCAAAACCACAAAAAACTTATCTAATCTTATTGGAAATCAGCTATAATCGTTTATTCTGGGCTCTTGCATTTCCTTTAATTTTAATTGGTAACTCACGTTTCTGTAAAATTCGTCCTGCGTTTTTGCATATATTTTTATTTTCTTCGTGTAAATGCGTTTTACAAATGTATAACACATATTTAATATTTTTACCGTATGCACATTCACTTATGTATGTATGTACATGTTTTATGTGTGCTGATATGATTTGTTTTTACAGTTCTCAGCGGGCAGTGGGCCGCAATATACAGATGTACATCTTACTTTTATTATATACATATACTTAAAGTAATACTAATTAATATTATAATTGATTAATCTACAGGTTTATATGTACCAAAGGAAATCTCCCTATCAAGTTATGTTCCACCACCGCAAAAGCAACCGCCATTTGTTGCATCTCAAAATTACGAATCCACATTTCGAACTTCAGCTGATACGCAGTCCTCAAATGGAAGGTTTCCACTGCCTAACTCTAATCCTTTGGGGTACTCAACGTCAGTGCCGAAGCAACAGCATTCATTTTCTCCGCAGCCCATAAATAATATTGCGCCACAGGTCAACTTTAATCCTTCGCCATTATCGTTTGATAAACTGTCGCGGTACGAAAACGTCCCTGATAACCAGAATCAGCAACAGCACTTAAATATTCGTCAAAAGTCGCAAGTGCATAATGCGTCTCCCATACCATTTGGCACCCCGAAATGCACCTCTTTCAATGAAAACTTATCTAGATCACCCATTAGTTGGACTAGCCCAATTGGAGGAACTTCACCGCAACCTAATCAACTAAACCGTGTTCCCTGCCATAGACAATCAAACCAAGGTCAATCTTTCAATAAAATGGCCAGAGGTTGGGGCGAAGTCCAAAGCAAGCAACATCAACAGACCTATTCCAGTCAGTATATCCCGCCTCCGACTGTGTCTAGAAATGTACCGTATACTGAAGTGCCATATTCGGATTTTTAAGGAAATATTGACGTGCAGGCAAGGCGTCGAGGATTGACCTAACGATTTGCGACATATTACTATAAACATGTTCTAAATGTACTTATATTTATTGTGTTTGTTTGTTTTGGGATCTGTAAAAATAATATAAATGATACTACATCGACATATATATTGATTTTGTGTTGAATTTTTCATAATGCTTGAAAAACAAGAAAAATACAGTCGAGTATACTCGATTATGCGATACGCAATACCCAAGCGGTTATGCGTTACTTAGATAATTATAAATAATAATATATTAATATAAATTAAATTTGATTCCCCTTCAGGGTATTATAATTTTAGTAGGAAGTTTACAACGAAGTGAATGAGTCATTTTCGACACCCTAATAATATATATTCTTAATCAGCATCAGCAGCCGAGTCGATCTATCCATGTCCGTCTGTCCATCTGTCCGTCCGTCTGTCTGTTTCTAAGCAAACTGGTCTCTCAGTTTGAACGATTGTTAAACGTAGAGGAAAATGTTAAGCTTTAAATATAATATGTATAGGTAAATGTAATGAAAGAAGCCATTACTTCTATGTTTTTAACTCAAATTTGTATAATTTATATAGTATTACATGTGTTTTGCGATGCTAACTCCTTGTCTGCATCTCCTTGATCGCCTTGGAAGTCTTAAGGCTCTGTTTCGGTGGAATTCCCACCAAAATATCGACCTCGTAATATTTATCACTGGTATGACGTGGCGCCACTCCATCGCCGCCTTACACCATGATGTTCGTAAGAGTGCGCTCAGGCAGATCGAGAGGTCCAACTGGCGGACAAGGCGAGCACCGCTTGCACGGCAATGTACAAAACAGGAATGCTGAGTCAACAGAGCAGACGGCACTGCTACAACGACATTAGGAGAGTCCCTAGAGCTACTAGTTGACACTCACTTCCCAGGGAATCTACGAGAGAATTTGGAACCCGCGAAGGAAAAGAACACTAAAACAGAACACCAATGAAAGACATCATTACCACGGAGCGGATCCAGTGGGCAATAGATTCTTTTGACAAATACAAAAGCCACTCTTCTGGATTTAACAGATCAAGCGGACGAATTTCTACAGTCTTACTTGTGATTGCACAGATGATGATGTTATTGTTGTTTTTTGTCTATTTTTATATTTACAAATTGGTTGGGTAAGTTAGTTACTTACACAATATACATACAGTCAGCACAACATCTATTCGGACGCTCTGTATTATCAAGTTAAGCAGACTATTTGTCTGACATTTCATAATTTTAACAACTTTTACGTTTTAAGGAAACAGTTATTTTCTAAAGACATTTTACAAAACAAAAAAATTATTTTTTCTATTAGTTTTTAAAAGATTAAACTGAAAGCGAAAAAACTGCCAACATTAGAGCACAAAAATTATTCGTTAATTTCTCAGTTAGTGCCTTCTATTTCTAAATGCAACGGTAATCGTTTTACTTAAAATTTTTTCGGAGTTGGCCTCGGTATGCTTTTTATTGCTGGATTTCTTAGTTTTGTGAAGAGATTGGCCAAAATAGGACGTGGTCAATATTAGTCACTAGACTTACGAAAACCCAATCTTAAATTACATTAGCAAAATAGTAGCTATCGTTAAATCGGTAGTACAATAGGAAAATCACCTTCCACAATACATACTGGATTATTAGCCGCAAATCATGGAAAAGCTGGAAGGCCTAAAATTCGAAAACCACGTGAGGATCGGAAAGTGGTGTCAACAGTCCTAGAACAACATCCACAGTACTACGGAAGAATCTAGAGAAAGCGACACAAAAAAAGTTTGTGCCCAAATCATCCGAAACTATCTACATAAGGCCGGTTTATATTGTATATACACGTCAACGGAAAGGTATTCCGGTATAACTCGCATATGCATACATATGTATAAAAAAAACGTATTTTTTAAGTTTTTAAACAACAATAACACAAATATAATTATAAATATTACAAAAATAAAAAATGAACTATAATTATTTTTTAATTAACTTGATTACTATACAATTATTATAAAACAAGAAAGGAAGATAACTTCGGCACATTTAAGTTTGTATACCCTTGCAAATTGCAAATCGATTACTAATAATTAATACAGTATAAATTATCAGTTCTATGGTAGCTATACGATACAGCCGTCCGCTTTTTATAAAATTAATATTGAAATTCTGAAATTCAAAATGGCAAAATTATATGAAAACCTGTTGAAAGCTGAAAAAGTTATAGTATTTTTTTTTTCTACAAATCTTGCGATCGTACCTATGGCAGCTATGATTCCGACTTATGCACAAGTGAGCGTAAATATAAGACTAACGCTAACTAAATATAAGTTTTACATACTAGTAACTTTATTCGGCATGCGCAGTCACGTGTTCAGGGCTGCAATGACAACTTAAAGTTTACCATAAAAAGCTCCCTTTTATTCAAGAATTTACGGGGGTTGAAGCGAGCTTAATGTTGAGAAAAAAATACGTTTTCGATACCAACTAAGCTGATATATCTTGTATCCAAAAATAATATAAATTATCCTAAGTGGAGTGTGTTTTCAGAAATGAAGAACGTCTATTATGCCTACCCCAATACTGGACAACGAGTTTTCACAAATTGCATTTAAAATATTCAGTGGGCTAGCTTTATGTTACCAACAGTCGTGTTTGTGTTAAACTTAATTAATATACATATATCTGGACAGCTATACGAAATAAACCGCAACATTTTGGATAATAAACAATGGTTGTAAAACTACAATCAAAATGACACCACTTCGCAAAAAGAATTCATATTCGACTTATAATTCCATTAGTAAAATCAAGCCATTAATTTTTTTTATATTAAATTTCAACATATGCCTTCATCATATCAATGCTTCTACATATTTAAACCTGAACGGTAAGCTTTAATACAAATATACACATGTACATACGTATGTTTATAAAAATAATTCTTTTAAATTTAATATACATTAATATTTAGATTTGGCCAATTCGGATCGTCCCTTTTTCGATGATATAAGTCCCAGAAATGTCTCAGCTGTCGTGGATGAAATTGCTATTTTAAGATGTCGTGTTAAAAACAAGGGAAACCGCACGGTAAGATTATTATACCTTTGCAGGGGTATTATAATTTTAGTCAGAAGTTCGCGAATACCCTATCAACAGCCGAGTCGATCTAGCTATGTCACAGGTTAAGCCCGTTAGACAAAAATAAAACCGGCCAGTTCACAGCCCGTTTAATGTTCATCGCCAAGCCGATCTTGTTTTATAGGGTCTTCCCACAGAGATCCATTTGCCTTCATCCATCCGTTCAAAGGATGGTCCATAAGGTTTTGATGTTCCGAAATTCTACTATTTTATGAATTTCAAATCCTCATCATCAAATTAAGCCTGGGTCTGTTCTGCTTCGCCTCTACTTTGATGAAATTTTCTAGCTTTTTTTCGTAGACCATGGATGCCTTCGGATCCCGGTTGGAAGCTGTATCCGTACTAGTATCCTTTTTCTAGATATCGATATTGGGCATGATGCGTTGTACGCGTCTAGTAATTAATTCAATGTTTTCCGCAGATCTTACCGTGCCCAGACTTTTTTCTTACCGACTACTGGTGCTACAAGAGCAAACAGGCAGGTTAAGCGAGTCATGGGGGCTCTAAAACTATGTTATCCTCAGTCAATCGCAGTGTTATCGCGCTACTAGACCAATTAGCCGAAATTAAATAATTTGAGTTGAAATTACTGAAAAAAATTGTGCATATCATAAAATCTTAAAATTATTTATATCTTGGAAACCGACTTTTTTCCATGGGAACATCGATGTTAAGAAGCTATTGGAAACATCGGTAGTATCGAAAAAAAATCGATGTTTGTTCCAGCACTAGTAAATTATTGAACTAAATCTATTCAGTAATCGGGTGGATGCTCTGTTTGAATCGTTATTTCACATTTCTCAAAAATAGCAACTAGACTGTATTGGTAGATGGTACCAACAATAAGATGGAGTCACGTCCTCACAATTTTTTTATTTACAAAATATTTCCACAAGCCCATCTAAAGCCTGCATTTTGTTGTTTAGGTATCATGGATGCGTAAGCGAGATCTTCACATTCTGACAACCAATATATATACATATACCGGAGATCAACGATTTTCAGTTATACATCCACCAAGCAGTGAAGACTGGGATTTAAAAATTGATTATGCGCAGCCACGCGATAGCGGCGTTTATGAGTGTCAAGTGAATACCGAGCCAAAAATTAATTTAGCTGTTTTTTTGGAGATAACAGGTGAGAATTAATTTTATAAAAATTTATTTTTATAAATTATAGCCTATTCACACTTGTTAATGTTCGATTCCGACGTTTGGGTATCGAAGGAAACTCTAGGTCGCAAAATGAACGTTCAGACTGCACTAGTTTAAGTTATTGCCTATGTGTGCAAAACAATATTTGTGAAAAGAAAACAAACTACACGAAGTAAAGGAAAATTAAACGATATTTGCGGAAAGAGAGCACCATGTGGAACAGTTTATCCGAACTCTGTTAAAACAAATTTGACTTTTCACCAACATCTCGATTACCATAACGAGTCAACTCATATGCCAAGAGCGAGCAGCAAAACTAATTGGGGAAAAACGGCTCCATTTTGAGCTCCTCTTCTTGTTACACAGCATTCACATTCAAAAAACTATTATTACATATAAGTGAATTGTTTTAATATCTGTGACAATAATATACATACATACATATTGTAATATATATTTTAATTTTTGCAGATAATGAATTTCAAAACATTAAAACGGACAGACGGTATTACGATTCCAAAGGTACATTCTCTTCTTGATAAATGTATAAATTTGATTGTATTAATTAACATTTAATTTTTTATCTTTAAAAGCTGCACGAGCAAAAATCCTAGGCTCGACAGAAATTCACGTAAAGCGTGATAGCACCATTGCTTTGGCGTGTTCAGTGAACACGCATGCATCCTCAGTATTATGGTATGATTTGAAAGAAGTATGAAAGCTACGGTCGAATGTGAATATAGTCGACTGTGAAGAATACCCAATACCCTAGATATATGTACATACACAAGCGGGTCCGGTGAACTTTGTCTCGCCCCTACTCGATATTTTATTTATAACTCCTCCAAAATCCTTCTGCTTAATGATTCATAAGTACTGTCATGTTTTCTTTGAATACTCGTGAAATAATGCCAGGCCGGTAGCTGAGTTTTTGTCCTGGCAACAACAGATTCGAAATTTCTGGCTCTGATAATGATTTTGTAGTCGTCGAAACGCATTGTATCTAATGCGGATGAAACAATCTGACCACTTTATACTTATGCAGAAGATTTTGCAATTGCCCTACAATTTGCACGGATTGTACTGTTGGTTAACAAATGAGGTTCTGAGGTAGTGTTTTAGGAGGGCGAGCCTGTGCATATTGGGTACGTCTCAATGCATTTAGTTGGGCACGTTCATTATAACGTATTTTCAGAAATGTTTTCCAACATATTTTAGCAAAAAGGAAAAACATTCACATGCCGATTTAAAAGAAAATTTTAAAAAGAAAAAAATATATCCTAGCCGGATGAGAACGGCTATCAACTGCCAATTAAAAAAATATATTCCGACCTAATAGCTCCTTAGCATTGCAACATGATATTTTTAATGCACAAACATAGGTATTACCACAATTGCCACCGTACATTATTCGGCGATATGTGAGTAGCACGAGAAGCTGATATGCCTTGTCTGCATCAGAACGGGGATTTCAGTAGTTTGTTCAAGCTTGCATGTCAAGACCTTTGTAGGGAAATGAATATTCTCAAATGGTAAATGTTTCAGTTAAAAAAATTTTTTATTAATAACATATTTTTTTTTATTAGAGATACCTTGTAAAAATATTGAGCATTTCGAGAATGTTATAAAGAAATCAAACTATTAGCGAAGCTGATAGTGTGTTAGAGAATTTTTTTCAACATATCAGAGTAGATGATAATGTTTTATAAACATCGAATTTATTAGTTTTTTGAAAAATCCCTGTCGTTTCTATGACAGCTTTATGATATTCTGAGTTTCATAAAATTAAATCAAAAATTCCATATTATAAAAAAAAACATCTCAAATAGGATGAAAATTTGTTTAAAAATGTAAAGTCTAAAAAGTTATCAATCGTTTCTATGACAGCTATAAGATATAGTCAGTTCAAAACTAAGAGACTAGCTTGCGTAGAAACGGACAGATACGGAGAAATAGCTAGATCGAGTCGATTGTTGATGCTGGTCAAGAATATATATGATTTATAGGGTCCGAAAAGTCTCCTTTACTGCGTTGCAGACTTTCACTAAAATTGTAACACCCTGCAACGGTAAAGATTAGGTTAGGTTAAGCCGGAAGGACTTCGTAGGACTCACTCGTAGGCCAATGTAGTTGTCTGGATGTTATTTGTATGGACCTAGAGATTTTATGCTGTTTCGAAGTCCTTGAAGATCAAAGTGTTCTTGGCGAAGGCAAGTAGTTTACCTGGTGTCCTCTTCTGGTGATGCCAGTCGTGGGTATCTAGGTGCCTTCTTCTTGATTGTTTTAGTGCGGGACACCTGCAGATGAGATGTTCCAAGGTTTCAGTTGCCTCGCATTCATCGGACTTCCTACAGTTGCCATTCTCTGTGATGCCTAGCTTGACTCCATATGCCGCAGCCAGGAAGTGTCCCGTGAGATTCCCGCTACCATTCTGGAGTCATTTCATGGTAGACGCAGCACGCAGTGGCTCAGTTTGTCATTGCGCTCTTAGATGTTTTCCAGTTGCTGAATTTCTTCTCCATCTGCTCTTTGTTAGTGTATCTGTATGTCTCTTCAGTTCCCTTTGGAGCGTTCTTATGGAGACGAGAACGTTTTCCGTTCTGCCGGTCGACAGTCCGACGCCTTCCTTTGCAAGTACGTCAGCGGTATCGTTGCCATCAATGCCCTGGTGGCTGGGAACCCAATAGAACCGCACTGACGTTGGATCTAATTGCCTCTTGACTGTCTACGAACAGGCTTACTATCTCACGGAGACGGTCTAATTTCTGTGTAAGGTCTGCCGCCTTCCTGATGGCGAAGACTTCCGCCTGGAATATGATGTATTCGATTGGTAGCTTATTCGACTCTACTCTTTCACCTACTCTTTCTTTCATCTTGAAGCCAGCAATGTTGAGGTATTGAGCTTGGTTCTATGGTTTTCCAGTCTTCGCGTCCTATGAATGTTGTTGTTTTGCCCTTTGAGGGATTACCTGAAAGAGTTTTGGCAGCCCAAGGGTATAACAACAAAGTTTTAATTTTTCGTTTAATTATCATATAGTCGTCCGGTCTGGCTATTCGGCTGAATAGAGCGTGCCCACGGAGGCACCTTTTTCCTTTTACATATTTTTGCGCTTGATACAAAACTGTAATGTCATTACCTTCAATGGGTATTGGGTATATGTGCTTTATATTGTATAATTATTAACAAAGATAAAGATACATAAAAAATATATTTTACAGGTACCATGGATCATCGATTGTCGATTTTGATTCCCTTCGCGGTGGCATTAGCTTGGAGACAGAAAAAACAGATATTGGAACAACAAGTCGCTTGATGTTGACGCGAGCTTCCTTAAAAGACTCTGGGAATTATACTTGCGTTCCAAATGGGGCTATACCAGCTTCAGTTAGGGTTCACGTATTGACAGGTAAATATTAAAATGTATATAGATATGTACATACATGTTTTTACAATTATTGTTATTTTTAGGTGAACAGCCAGCGGCAATGCAAACTAGTGCTGCGAACGGCATAAGGACTAACAATATCGCAATGTTTATTAAATTCATATCAGTCAAAATGTTGTTATATATTTCAAGTTTTAAGAAGAGATGACTAAACTAGACAAACGAAAATATAAAAATTCAAATAATCTAAATAAAATAGTTTTAAGGGTAAGTTAATTTGCAGTTTGCAATTGTATTCATTTTGCAATTGTTTATTTTGGTCACTTATAATAATATAATATTACAGTTTTACAATTTTGCGTTTTTTCTAAACTCTATGTTAGCTATATCATATAATCGTCCGATTATAGCATAAAACTAAAACCGAAAAACAGCGAAGTTTACCATTATTTTCTATTAATTTCTTCAGGGTTTCTATGACAACTATATGATTGGTAGTTCAAATTTCATAAAACTAAAAACGAAATTCTAAAATAATTCATAAAATAATATATCTGAATAATATATACTAAAAAAGGACTGATTTTCTTTCTAAAAAATTGTCTCATCGCTCCCTATAGCAGATACATATACATACATATGTATGATATAGTTGTCTGATCTGGCCCGTTCCGACTAATAGATGCACATAAAAGAAAATACACAGTTTAATTTAAAAAGCATTAGAACTAGTTTGCGTAGAAACGGTAAGACGGACAGCCAGACATGGCAAGATCGACTCGGCTATTGATCCTGATTAAGAATATATGTACATATGTATACCTAATAGGGTCTAAAATGATGGTGATCAATGATGTATATACTTTATAGAGTCGAGAATGTCTACTTCACTGCGCTGCACATTTTTGATTACTATTATTATTAATACCCAGTAAGGAAATTAAACTTGAAAAATGGAAATACCATTTTCTCGGAATAAAAAATAGAGAAATATCTCGTCTAGATACAAATTTCTCTGAAGAAACCAATTCTTTTTTCTGACTGTATGGGGCTAGAGATGAAAGATTATCGATAATTTACTCAATATATATTTATTTTTATTGTTCCAACTTAAAGCTGGATTTATTTATAGCTTTTTATGTTTACAAAGTTTCAGCTTGGTATTACTTACCTGAATAATTCTCTTTTAATTGCAGAGAGCAACATATTCCAATGGAACGAAGGCGTTTGTAATAATATTCAATACAAATACAAACAATTAATTATAATTCCTATAGTCATACATATAAAATAAATAAATAAAAAATAATACTATGAATAAGAATAAAATGTTTTTTTTTTTACACAAAATTGTATTAACTCTGACTTTATGAAATGATATTTTCCATCTATTTACACTTTTTTGACCGCTGGTGTAAGTATCTTTTAGTGGTTAGAAAGTATCTTAGAGGCTGCTTCCCCAAACAACAGTCAAATTATTGCGACAGTAATCTCAATACATCAACATTCTCCAAGTAGGTATTCATAAACATATTTATACAGACAATATTAGTGATTAAAATTGTGCTTATATTTGTAAAATACAGAAGATATGTTTATATCATACATGCATAGAATCATATATAGGAATCGATGTACAAGAACATCTCCCATGTGTGTTGCTCGGAAAACGAGAATTCTTTTGTGTATATAAGAAGCAAACTGCTTGCATATTTTCGAATACATATACATATATACATATGTACATTCAGAAATATATTCTTTTCTTGAATATTTTTCGGAATATCTTCTCATTTATATTTTCTTGAAGCAGTTCTTTTGCTTACAATATGTATATGCTTTTTGCCGTTTATTCTTCGTGCTAATATTCTCATGTTGAGAAGCCTACGTAACAGTTTGAAAGTTTTTAAAATTTTTACTTAAGTTTAAATAACAAATAAATAGTTTACATTGGTGCAATAAATTACAAGAAATATAGAAATTTGTGATTTTTAATAAGCATTATATATACATGTACATATACATATATGTATTTATATATAAACATATATACGATCGAAGAGCACGAAATATCTAAAGAAACGAATGTGAAGCATTTATTTATAAATAATACATCTGTGTGCTTACGACTTATGACTTTTAAATTATTTTACTTCAAAAATATCATCGGCATTCTGGCTAAACGAGAACTGTTTAATTTAAAGTTGTTTAAAGTTTAAAAATAAAAATAAAAATAACACAAATAAAAGCAATATTAAAATATTTTATATCTACATATAAATATATCACAAATATTAAGTTGAAAAATTAAAAAAAAAGGTATTTAAATAACATAACATATAAAATAATACAATACAAAATATTAATGAATGTGAATCAATAACAGAAAAAATTACAATGTGAATAAAATTCAAAAAGTCCGGGAATAAAAAAAAATAAATTCATCATAAAAGTATATCACAATTATAAATAAATATCGGAAAACTTAAATTAAAAATATCTAGCAAATAGTGTAAAGATGTTGCAATTAAAACAATTTCATGATTATTAAAAAATACATTCATAAAACATAAAAAGATAATATGGAAAATAAAGAAAAGAAACAGCATTCGAAAGTACTTTCGAATCTGCGAAGTCCTGTGGCAGTTACAAAAAAAAAATCAGGGCCCTTGGACGAGGCGCTCGAAAAGCTATACGAGGAAGATGCATTGCAAGTACCCCCCTCGACATTATCCATTGCCCACTCATCGTATATTGGAAACAAACTACGACGCTGTAGTATTAAAGAGAAAAAAAGAGAACGCTGGCTCCTAACGAGAAAAACATGGCGTTATATGGCAGACGCCGGTCGTAAGCTTATTCCAGAAGGTAATCCCGATAACATAGCCCAAATAGAGGCACATTTTCAACGCGTATGTGCTTCGGAACCCAGATTTCTACTTTGGCGACGAAAAGCCTCGTACCCGGGTGCCACTCTCAGCTCCAAACGGCGTTCAAAATTATTATCGCGTCATTCTAGTCATCAAAGACATATCAATAATCAAGATCGTATTATTGAACTATTGCAAACCTATCTTAAGCTACGTGATGCATATAATAAAACAACAACCTTACTCGGTACTAAAACGATACGACCTGATCAAACATCGTCTCCTTCTTCCCAGAGGCCCGAAATCTCCACTTCTAAGAATGATATTCTACGTGAACCAGCAAGTTTGGACGTGCACACGGAACTCCTCAACCGCCTAAAATTATTATCGAAAAGCATTTCATTGGGACAAGATGAGTGGATACAATTGGACCTTGGTGATATATCACCTAAAATTCTAGAAGATAAAACTCTTCTAAAGAAAGTCTATAGTGCATTAAAAAAGAATCAGCTACATCGGGCTTTACATTCCATGGAACCATTAAAATCAATCAATCATCAAAAATATACTAATAGAAGTTACAGCGCTTCATCACTTTCTGGAAATACCAATGTCACAAGTTTAGATAATACTATTAAATCTTATAATCAAAGCGCTCAGAAGAATGCCAAAAATCTAGAGGAATATGATACTAGAAATAATATAGTAATATCCCAGAAAAATCGCAATCCCATAAATTTAGAGCAATGTGATATTAGTAAGAATGCATTCAAGGTACCTAAGCCCAATTCTCTTAATTTGGATCTTAATAATAGCCAAAGATGCTTACAAAAAATAGATAAAGTGGCAACCGCTTCTTCAGGAACCCAAACTAATTTTATTCAGTTAAGTGAACTAAAGCGCTTGGCGGAAGAGTATAAGTCTATGTTTCTTCAGAACTCCTCAGAGGAGAAGGACACTCAGAATTGTCGTAAAAGTTCCATTGACAACGAAGATATATCACAATCCGTAAGCGATACAATTAAACGTTATCTAAAAATGGCCAGAAAGAAAAGTGTCCACGATTCAGACACAGCAAACAAGTTTCGATCAATTAATTATGATACAACTTTGAGAAATATCAAGGCAAAAGGTGAAATTAATCCACCGGGAATGAATGATGGCTTAAATAAGGCCACTCAAACCCTAGATGCTTGGCCCCTAATTGCCTTGGATTTTATACGGGGCGACGATAGTTCCGTAAATCTACAGAATGCCCATATCCAATGGACTAAGTCTGAGGACGAGAGAAAAGAAAAGGCGTTGGAATGGAGACGGAGTCAAAAATTAAGTGGATCGGCGCTAGACAGCACCTCTGCCCCCACATCCCCATCCACCCCATCGAGACATTTTCAAGATAAATCGTTGAGATCTTCTTCAAGCGGCTTGCTATCTTCCAGCTCTCACTTTCTTTCAAATATTTGGCATGGACATGGCCACTATAATAATACTACAGGAGCTTCGACAAATACATTAAAAGAAAAAATTCCAAATATATGTAAGTATTACAGTTAATACATTTTTTTAAATTAATATTATGTACGACTCTTCGGGGTCTACATTAAGCTCGTGCACATGAAAAAAAATGTTTCCAAAAATTAGATAAGTTATTTTCATTTTGAGAATAGTCTTTTTAGAATGGGTTTACTATATTTAAGGAGTCTTTTTGTATTTAACCAATAATCTTTCCAATGTAAAGTACAACTGCTGTAGCGCTAAAAAGATAAAGAAATAAATAAAAAATTGTATAAAAATTGTGTCAATTTGTGTAATTCTTACATCTGTTAAGAACGCCTGAAGCGATTTGGATGACATTTTTTTCAATTGTTCTGGCGAATGCTAAAAAAAACTATGGAAAACTTTTTTGAAAATTTTTTACGGCCTCAACCGATGGTGACAACTCACTGTTAACGTATACAGTAAGATTATAGCGAAAAATTACCAAAGTGAGCTTTGTGGCAGTTGTTAACCCTTGCAGGGTATTATAATTTCAGTCAGAAGTTTGCAACGCTGTAAAGGAGTCATCTCTGACCATATACCATAAAGTATTCTTGATCAGCATCAACAGCCAAGTCAATCTAGCCATGTCCGTCTTTCCGTTTTTACGCATACTAGTCTCTCAGTTTTAAAATTATCTAAATGCAATTTTGCAGTTAGTCTTCTATATACTCTCACTCGTATATACTTCGAAGCGGGCCAGATCGGACGACCATATCATATAGCTGCCATAGGAACGGTCGGAAAATTAAAAAAATAAAAATTATAACACATCCAGTATTCAACAGATTTTCATAAAATTTAAGCCACTTGTATTATTCTAGAATTTCCGATGTATGTATGTGATACAGCTGCAATAGAAACTATCATTACATATAAAGGAAAATGCCAAACTGCGAATGTAAAACTGTCACTGAACAACTGTTTATACATAGGAGACTGTAATGAAAGTAAGAATCACTTACTTGATTTTTAACAGAAATGTATATAATTTATATTGTATTACTTTTTAATGATCGAATTCCAATCTACAAGGGTATACAAACTTCGGCGTGCCTTATCGCGCTCCATTCAAATACGATTCTACAATCGCTTATTGATTCATTATCTGTCATATGTCCGCATTGTAATGCAGTGAAGTTTTAATTGGAATCTGATGAATTATGTTGCGCTGTTCGCAATTCAAAAGTTTAGATCCATCCGCCAGAACCATTGTATTCCCTTTTCTATGGAAACACAACACAATGAAACCAAAGATCAAACAACTATCAAAAATAATAAATTCCTTCAGATTTATTTGGCAGTGCTAATTGATGGCGAAAATGTTGAATGACGGGATATTATTTTAAATTGTCGCGATAATGAACACGATGAAAATAGAATTTTATTAAATAAATAGGTGTTCTATAGAAAATTTTTTTTTTGTGTCAGGAAAACACTGACTTACTTTTACATTAGCTAAGCCTAATCACATTACTAAAACACAATTGTTTCGACTCAGACTCGAATCGGGACCGTCAAATTTTAGACCATTCAAGCAAATCAAACAAGTAGAAAGCTACAGCCGAACGTTACCGCCTGTGAGATATCTGGTATCCAATCGGTTTTGCGTCACATTTAAAAACAATCCAAAATTTTCCATACTTTATGATTTTATTTTAAATTATATTTTATTTATTTATTTAAGTAAATAAATTAAAAGCATTGCGGAAGCAAGATTAAAGTTTTTATTGCAAACAAGAAAGGATGCTAACTTCGGCACAATTTCGATATTGTTTGCATGCAAATCGGACGACTATATCATATAGCTGCCATATAAACGGTCGTTAAATGTAGAGAAAAATATACTCTTTTGAATTGTAAATATAATATGTATAGGTGAATGTGATGAAAATAAGCATTATTTCGTGTCCTTTTTTTTAATAACAAATAGTTTTTATTATATTAATTATTAACGCCTGGTACTAACATAAGATAAATAACATTCATGCGCCAAAACTCTATATAAAATGAGGTAGGGAAAGGTAGAACTTTTTGAATGTTTCTTTAGGGGGGTACTAACATAAGATAAATGTGCCGAGCAAAAAATTTAAATCATTGATGGATCAAAATAACTAAATAGCTTGGATTTTGCAAGCGAAATATTGAGAGTATATATTTTTAAAGCCAATATTAAGGGAAAATAAAAAAATAACATTGCTCGCATGCAACACTTTTTCAGCCTTTAAGAAAAGGTTGGAATTAATAAATGCTGTAATGGCAAGGCCCCTAATATGAGATTTAATTCACAATAGTTATTTAAAATACGAAAATGATTTAAAATATGAAATGTTATTGGAAGGCGACAGCGTTGGGGCCTCCGGTATTCGCCTTCATATCCATAGCAGCGAATTCATCAATGAATATTATTCCAATATCCAATCCGATCGAATTCATTTTAATATCACTCTTTATAATTTTAGTTTACAAAAACAGCTGGCTTCAGCTGGCAGTGTGACCATTTTCGCGCCTTTTGTTTAATTTTTTTTCGTCACACTGGTTACCAAGCTAAATATATAGGTATTTCGCTGCCAAAAGCGGATTAATCTTATATAAGTACTAGGCTTTATGCTCGAATTACAATCTGCAAGGGTATAAAAACTTCGATCTGCCGAAGAGAGCTTCCTCTTTTTTGATTAACTTGATCGTTTTCTTTTCTCCTTTTAATTAATTAATTGATTTAACAATTTTCTTTGTGACTTCACAACAGAATTGAAATGTTCCAAAGTTGGGTAATTAAAAAATGGACACTGTGAATGCTATTTTTTGTAATATTTTGCTTTTATACTGTTCTTCAATCTTAAGCAAAAAAATTGTTTTCTTTTAAATTTATGATTTATTTGCTAATTAGTCCCTAAAGTACTCCACACTAGTATACCTACGACTACCTACTTCACTGCTTCTAGTAGAGCTGGAGAAACATCGATTAGTATTTGCATTGATGTTGATCGATAAATCATGAATGTTTAAAAAACAAAATTTCTTGTATATAATCCATCCGTGTGAAACAGTTTGGGTTTTTCGTAGATGTGAAACTTCAATTGCCACAGGGCTAACAGCTGATCGAACAGCTGTGGCTCATCCAAAACATAGACAAAGTTGGTTAATGTTGCCTCCGCTGGCATGAGTGAATGAATTTTAATAAAAAATCTGTATTTATATGACAACAAATTGTACTTAAATCATATAATTAGTAAATAAATTTCCCAAAGAAAATATACTTACATTTTTTGGACCCCCGTTGGGATTTAAACACATGGCTTAGAATTCAAAGACCGGCCGCTTACCAACTGGGCTACTAAGGCGAATCAAACACTAATGTTTCTGAGACCAGTTGTTTTTTATGGACAAACATACATACATACATACATACTTATAATATAAACATTTACACAAGTTTGTGTATAACATTATAACGCAACACCCTTAAGTTCCGGATACCGGCTATAAAAAAATGAGAGCCTACACCTAACAAGTAAGAATGAACAATCTGGTTTAATTAACTGTGGCGTACCCGGTACCTGAAAATTCTAGCCTTAAATGACAAGGCAATGGCGTTTTCCTGTGTCACGCACAGAGCAAATGGCCGTACAAGCGCATCTTTTCAAGTCCCGCAAAGACTAGTCGGATGGGTGTCTGAGTTAGATGTGTAAAGTAAAAAGAAGAAAATGTTATTTACGCGAAATTGGCTAAACCACTTCGGCTGATGATGCCAACTTAAGAAGCTTCGGATTTCCGAAATTAGCGCCATTTCTTGTTTTAAAAAATGTATCTTATCTTTTCTTAGATCAACGAAATGCAACAACATCAAATATGCAAAAATCCAAGTCATTGTCGAATGTTGGTCAATTTGTAACTACAAAAATATTGCGTAGCCGTTCAAAAAGCCAAAATACACACAATGCTCAGGAAGCCCTTATACCCATTCCATCCTTAAAATGGCATCCTGCGGTGAGAAAATATTTTATATCAAATAACATATTTTGAAAATATTAAAACCTACATTTTCAGGAGAATTTCGTATGGGTTGCCGAAAATGGCGAAAGGTTTCAAGTTGAAGATGTCCAATTAATAAAGTTATCCAAATTTGAAACGGATTTCCTTAATGAAATAATTTTAGAAAAGATTAAGGAACTAAATATTGGTAATATTGCAGGTAAGTCTTAAAATGTAATATGTTCTGGATTTCATAGATTGTCGGCGATGCGAATTAGTTTTTAGGTGTTTTTTTTAAACATATAAATTGGTATACATATGTTATTTCCTAGCAGTAAACAGAAATTTAAAAGGTCTTAATTTTCCGGTTTCAATGTATACATATACACTCTTTACTTACAGTTTTAAAGTTATTGTTTTGCATTCACAGTTTTACATTCTAAATTTTACGATCGTGTCTGCGGCAACTACACTCAACCGCATATCTCTGCCTACACCCCAAAAAAATTATAAATTCAAACTTTAAACACATACTGTTCAGTTATTCATTAACATTTTAGCCAACATTTTTTTTTCTAACATACTCTTTATTAAATTGTCTTCAATGACGTAATTTTTTAGAATTGTGAAACAATGTCTTATATTATTTTAAATTTTAGTCTTAATACTATAAAAAATGCACACGCAAAAGCTGTTTGAAATTTCGTGGAATGCGAAATATCGCTATTACCATTAAGTTTAGTTTTGACGATCTTCACTTCTTGTTTGCATTCGTACAGACCAGTTGAGTTTAAAATTTGTCACAATTTTTCTGAGAATTTATTTATATATACATATCATATACATAGTGTCGTCTGATTTTCATAAATGAAAGTAGGAGTAGCTTTCTTGATTCTTAACATAAATGTACATATATAATTTATATTGTATTAATTGTTAATGATAGAATTTCAATCTGAAAGGGTATACAAACTTCAGGGCCCCGAAGTTAAATTCCTTTCTTGTTTCGTTTTAGTTTTAAATTTTATATGGTTTCTTATAATTTTAAAATTATCCTTTGAGTCATTTTTACATCGAAGTACTGCATAACATATATGTATATTTGTACATACATATGTATAAATAAGAACCTGGAAAAATCAGAAAACTGTATTTTTAACTATAAATAATGTATTTAAAATGTTAGCTTTTTTTGTTGTTGCATTTGTACGCATCTTAAACATAGAATGGTCGATAATACATGTATAATCATATGTACATTTGTATGTATATTCCTAAAATAATATCAATTGCATTTTTAGAATTAAAAAGAATTTCGGAGAAAAGGCGAATCGCACCGAAGAAAAAATCACTTACCACCAGCTTTTTTGATATTGGCAAAAAAGATGTTCAAAGTAAGTTTACTATTGTTAAGGAGAATAATTCTATGAAATACAATTAAAAAGTATTAAAATATAAATTTATTATTAATTAAGACGGCCGAGAGATGGAACTGTTCGGAGTATCATTGGATGTGTGCTTAGCAAGAGACACCAAACGTAATGTTTACTCGGAAAATATACATCGTTCAAAGTCTTCCTTAATGTCGATGTTTCGTGGAAGTCGTAGTAATCCCGGAAGTGTTATCAAGCTCAGCGATAATGTAAGTTTCTTTAATTTATTATTTCTTCTAAAATATGCGCCATCTTCCTCAAGCCAAGGCTTTAATACGCATGCTGCTTAGTGAGACCTCAATGGACAAAAAAGGGAGCTAACATCGAAACGCCGAAAATTGTATACCCTTGCGGCTTGGAATTTGATCCTAATCTATGAGTATCTAATTCAAAATAAATCAGACATATTTATGTTAAAAAAACAACAACAAACAATTTCATCAACAGTTCATAAACAATTCATAATTGCTTAATTTAATTTTACTTTTAGTTTTTCCTCACATAAAATACCTAATTCGACTATTTTCTGAACACTACTATTTATATACCTTTGTAGTAAGTCATATATATATATATATATATACACTCACTAGTACATAAGCCGTACCGAACGACTATATTATTTAATATTATTTAGGAAAGTCGGTTTCATTTTTAAAAAATTAAAGTACACGTATGTATATTGCCTTATGATTTCTCTTACATTAAAAATCTATAGCGATTATATTTTGTACGGCCTTTAAGTACATGTACTATACATACATATATAATTTTAATTATATATAGATAATATTCGAAGATATAATTTTTAGGTGCGATCTTGTGAGAGTTTACCAACTAAGTCTTTGGAAAATGGGCCTATGGAAAACTGCGAGCGATTTTGCGACCCTCTTAAAACAGATCAATCAGAACATACCTACAATAGGCCCTATCAAGATCTTATGGTGCCTCAATTTGTTTATAGCTGTATTGAACATTTAGAGGAAAATGGATTGCAAAAGGTCGGACTCTTTCGTGTAAGCTCATCTAAAAAGCGTATCAAGCAGGTATGTTGTGTTATATATAAATTACTTTCACTATTTGTCCAATATTACTCTAGTTGCGAGAAGAATTCGATAGCGGTATTGGATGTTTGAGAATTCCTGTCAATACGTGTCCACACGATGTTGCCACCCTCCTTAAAGAATTTCTACGAGACCTTCCCGAACCTCTTCTGTGTATGACGTTATATTCTACCTTTATAGAAACTCAACGTGCGTAAATATTAATTTAATGTTTTATTTTTTTATAAATAAACCGAAAAGAATGCCAAGCAGCTTGTACACCTTTGCTGTTTGCAATTGGATTGACTCGATCAAGATGTATAAATTTATTTATTCATAAAACCAAGAAATTTAAAGTTTCTAGATTCGGAAAATATTTTTAGCAAAATATACAATGACTTATTTTTACATTTATTTTTTAATTTACATTACAGTTAGAATATGAGATAACCGACACCAATTATTGGGCTGGGTTCAATCACCAATAATTCCAAATAATTTTTTTTGAATGCTCTTCTAAATATATGTTTGTTGTATTACTTACATTTTAATTTAACATTAAAAACAACCGATAAAACTTGCTAATGTTTTACATTGATTCTAGACGAAATATATTTGTTACATTTTCAATTAAATTTAAATAAAAATATTCTTTGAAGGGATGAGACAAACGATAGTACATTTAACTCAAAAGTAAAACATTGTGATGGTTAATAGAAACATTAACCAAAAATAAGTTGACTAGTTTTGCTCAAAATGGAGCCATTTCTTTCGAACAAAAAAGGAATTACAAATAATTTCGTTTTAACTTCAAGTAAGTCTCGTCTTGTATTGGTAATCTAAGAAAATCGCGATTTCCAATTTGATGCAATTGCGACCTGTAATCGGTGTCCAAGCTCAGGCTACCCAAAGTGTGCTACTCCGTTTAAAAATAATACAAAAAATTTCAGGTATCCGAAATCGGCGATTGCAACTCGAGGCTATATCACATTTAATAAGACTACTTCCGATTCCCCATAGAGACACGCTGTATGTCCTACTTGTATTTCTTGCCAAGGTGGCAGCACACAGCGACGACATTTGCGATGCTGATGGAAACTGTTTAATAATTGGCAATAAAATGGATAGCAGTAATCTGGCAACAGTCTTTGCTCCAAATATTCTGCGCACTACAACATTGTCGTTGGATAAAAGAAGAGAACAACAGCAGATGAGCGATGCCATTAATGTAGTCAGGTATGATTTCAAAAGTTTAATACGGAACATTTTGTACAAAAACCACATAGTGACACACGCTCTTTTTACTCTTTGTTTGGTTCAAATAATATTTTTCGCGATAATACCACAAGGAAAAGAAAAAAGCTACAAAGACAAGTAATTCCAGCTGTTCTCGCAGCCAAACTATATAATCATAAGATTCCGAAAATGTGCCTTTATTATTCATCCGTTCTGCACCGAATTTGATGGACTTGTTTTGACGATAGTTAGACGATAGTTTTTCAGTATGGCAAAGAACAATTGAAATATGAAATGCTCCGAAGTTAAAAGTATACGAAGACGTCGATGCCTTCCGGTGTATTGTTGCACCAATGTGTCTCGAATTTTTACTATTTAATATTAAACTCGTATTTCTTCTTAATTTTGTATAGTGAGAATTAACAGATTCTTTGAAGCATTTTCTCTTTGTTGGAGAAGAGTCATTCGAGAATCTCTAATTCCTCATAATGAAATTAATTTTAAAATCATCCGTAATCAGCGCTTTTTCTTTTGTTAAGAACCCAAATTTGGCTATCAAATACCACATTTTTAATAATTACCTTTTGTCAAGAAAATACCTTAAATGTTTCAAATTCTGTAAGCCAAAATGTGAGAAAACACTTATTCACCACGCCGAAATTTGTTTACCCTTGAAAAAAAAAAAGAATTAATAGTACAAAGAGTAGATAAAAATTCAGAGGTTGTCAAAAGAATTTACACAACCACATATTTTTTAAATTCAAACTTCAATAAGTTCCTATTCTTATTGTTGTTGTCCTGAAACTTTTTGTATCGCAAGGCTTTTAGTTGGCTGGAATTGAGTTTATTAAGCTACCATATATCTAAAACAACAAGAAAGGAAGCTAATTTCGACACGTCGAAGATTGTATACCCTTGGAGACTGGAAATCATTAATGATTAATCCAGTATTAATTTTATACATTTCTATTAAAAATCAAGGATGTAATTCCTTCTTTCACTGTAATGAAAGTAGGAATTGCTTTATTATAGTAAAATAAAAAAATGAACTAATTTGAATAGACGAAAATATATCGGGAAATATGATGAAATTATAATTACTTCCTTTAAAGCCAACATTAAAAATATATTTTAATAATTATTTCACTCGCTAGATCACAGCTGTTTAATTTTTAAACGCTAACCAAAATTTTATCTTAGGTTAATCTTGCCTTATTATAGTAAAATAAAAAAATGAACTAATTTGAATAGACGAAAAATTATCGGGAAAATTGAAGAGAGCGTACCAAATTTATTTTTAATATTATTATAACATAAAATTTGTTTGTAGGACCATGATTGATCACTATGAGGAAATGTTTAAAATACCAGCAGAACTTCTAGACGTCCTTTATGCTCAAATGCTAGATGTATGTCCCGATAAGTTATATGAACTGATGTCCACAAAAGCGCAACTGTTGCAATGGTAAGGTTATTTATTAAACTTATTATTTCATATAATAAATTATTATTATTATATCATTACGACATATTATCATTTTATTTATAGGAATCTGCATCACCATTTAGACGATTTCCAAAATTGCAGTGAAGCAGCGAGTTTATCAGACGATGTCTTTGAAAATACTTCTAAAGAATGCCATCGGTTTGTATTATTGTTAATGATTACTATGTAAACACTAACACAAAAAATAATAAAGATTTAATTATAGCGATCAATGCCATAACAACAAAACACACAAAAGTGAAACTACCAATCAGGAAGAATTATGTGCTAATAGACATTGGCAAGGAGATAATGATAAAGTTTTGACAGCAAGTTTGAAAATATCATTGCCGGAAAAATCACAATCCTTTGGAAATAGGGGTAAATATAAATTTTTATTTACTATATATTACACAAATTAATCATTTCCTCTTTCTGTGTGTGATTTCCAATAAATAGAAAATAAAACAACATCCCCCGTAAAAGATGTCGACAGTTCTGAGCCACAAATTTTGAGTAATTTGGTAGTAGAAAAACGGAAAAGAAAGCTACATAAGCGACAACATTTAATACCTAGCTCCATTCGGTTAAATAATTAAAATTATTTTATTTTTGAGCCAAATAAACATTTTACAAAAAAGGGTAATGCCATACTAACGATAAAACTATCATTTAAGAAGTATTATGTGGAGGCTAAGTTGTATACATTTGATAAATATATTTATTTTATTTATTTTTTACAATATTATCTAATAAAAGCATTTGGGGGAAGGGAGAATTTCGTTTACATTTATTCTTTTTTAAACATGAAGTAGACCTAACAGACCATTAAAAAAAAGAAGTTACAATATTCTGACAATAAAAGTTTTTAACTTTCGTTCATATTTCACTTCACTCTCGTCGCACAGGAAATCGTTTGACACTAACGTAATCTTGCCAAGAGCAGAAAAAAATTTCCAGCGGCGGAAAAAGCAAAGTGAAAATTAAATCGAAATTAAGGTGTGCTGCTGCCAAAAAAAAAAAAACACTAAGTTCGAAAAGAGTTTAATATTAGCAACCAAACGATTACATCAGTTAAGCAACTGCATTTCATACAGGGACATATAATTTATTAATAAAACAAAGTCAATGGAAGTGAAGTAAGCACTGTTTCTCCTTGCAAGTGGACAGCGGAAAACGGAATAAGAAAAGCATCTGAAATTATTTGCACAATTTCAGATGTCTCTCCCATTCTGGCGAAGTGAACTTAATAAAAGCCTGTATACGCTCCATCCACCACCATCTTTCGAACTGATGGTCCATAAAGTTCAGCTGTTCCTAAAGTCTTATATTTTATTTACCTTTTCAATTTTACATACACAGTCTCCAGTATGCCAGCAACGTTAAAAATCTAATTTTTCATTGAATCATAATTCGACGCTAATTTTTCGTAAAACAAGAAAGGAAGCTAACTTCGGCACGCCGAAATTTGTATACCCTTACAGATTTCAATTGGATCACTAGGAATTAATTCAATGCCTACTTAAATTACATTTAGATATACATATCAATTTACAGTTTTACTGTAATGGTGTTCATTTCCATTGCATTGATATAGTTGGCCGATTTTCATAAAACTGAAATCGAAATTCTAGAATATTGCAAAATGGCTATACCGCAAACTTGACGAAAATCTGTTGAAAACTGAAGAAGTTATAATATTTTTCAAAACATTTTCCGATCGTTCTTGTGGCAGCTATATAATGTAGTCGTTCCGACATACATATGTATACACGAGTGAGAAGTATATAGAAGATAGCTTCAGATAGCTTCAAAACTGAGAGACTAGTTTGCGAATAAACGGACAGACGGACATGGCTAGATCGACTCCATAAAAATTGTGTTTATGGCACTTGTCTTGATTTTAGGTTGCCTTTTTTTTAATTTATGGAAGTCTTTTCTTAATTCGAAATTTTATACAATTAACATAAATGAATTTAATATTTTAGTGGTCAAACCTATTTAGTTGAGCCAGAAAGATTTAGATTTATTGTAGCGTTTTTGAAAAGATATTAAAAATAATATACAAACAAAACTAACAGAACAGAAAGTTTGTTATTTCACTAAAGACAAATTTCTTTATACAACAAAATTTATTTCAGTTAAATCGGACAACCTGTTACAGAGATACAATGTTTTAAACCTAAAACGATTTCAAACCTATTCAGTTGAGCGGCACTGTACAGGAGTGAGAGTATATAAAAGACTAGCTGCCAAGTTTTATTCAAATAGTTTTAATATTGAGGGACAACTTTAGTTATCATCAGACAGACGAAGATAGATATATCGACTCGAATGTTTATGTTGATCAGGAATATACATACAAACTTTATAGGGCCAGAAATGACTCCTTTACTGCGGTGCAAACTCCATACTAAAATTATAATACCGTGCAAGGGAATAATAAGAAAGGAAGCTATCTTCGGGACTCCAAAGATGTTTGTTATCCAACCATTGGATAACATTTCCATTTCCATTTCCGACAGATAAAACCGTAAATCTAAATCTAAATTTTATAAAAACTTAACATTTAACAAATACATTTTCTGATCGTACACAGACAACTAGTCTGTGGATGTTGATAAAGAATATTCGTATTTGTATGTATGTATTCTTCAGGGCGTCGCAAATTTCTGGTAAAATTTTAGTACCCCAAGGGTATAAATATACATAACTGAAACGTCCGCTCATTGTAATTGGGTACATGGAATCTGCACAAATGTTTAAGTATATATTTACATACCTACTAACTAAAAACTTTGCATACACTTCATGTTATATAGGAATTAAGAAATATATACTCTCATGTATGCTTTTTGAAATTGTTTATCTTTAAAAGAAACATAGTTATCTGAATTGTATAACTAATATAATGTCCACAAAAAACTTAAAAATTAACTGATATAGAGAAGTGGGCTCTGTGATATCCAGCGATTACGGTAGAAGTATTTTGTAAAATGGGTCACATAATTGACAAGCGTTGGGGGACACCTACATTCATAGCTGGGCACAGTAATAACTAAGTTATATGGACTTTCCTGGCAAACACATACTGTTTGGTCCACTAATATCCAGCGAGAGCTGTGCCCGCATAAGTAAACATGCAAATGCTTTAATAGGGGCTCGGACCCTCTTTCTAAATCATTATTAAATTAAATCGTTTGCACAAAATGTCAACACAACTGGGAGAGTCCCCTATAAATTTAAGCTGCGTTTTATATACTTAGCTTATATCACATAGGGGAATTACCTCAACTGAAAAATACAATTGGCATGTTCAGTTGGATGCTTGCTATTGACCGGATAGGGCTTCGACTCGTCTTCTCATTTATATCTCGTAAATTTTAACGTAAAACGAAAGGAAGGACGAGGACGAGATAAATTCGGGATTAAGAAAGAGTCCTGGGACTCGGCGTTCCTATATAGTAAATAAATAACACCAAGTGATAAAATGTACAGCACCAGCGATGCGGACGGCGGAGGAGGAGATGTTCGTAAAAACGAAATTGAAATGTGCCAACAACTGGATCATCCTTCAATTTCCCCATCTAATCCACAAAAATCCTTGGACACGTCAAAACAGGTTTGAATTTGCTCAGATTGACATATTGATATGAATTCCCTCGTTTTTTGCCTTTAAAAGGTCAGAAGGTACAAAGTTTTAAACTTAATGAAAGAATATACTTTTTATTAAATAAAATTTAAAGCAAGGAAAGGGCTTTTCATTACAGTAGCTATTAACTTTACATGCACACTTTAACATTTATGTTTATTTTTATTTATTATCATTATATTCTATTATACCAACAATTATTATTGTGTTATCCGCAAAAAATACTTTTTTGTGTAATATTTTCAGTTGGTTCAAATTGATCTACCGGAACGTGGATCTTGGTCTTCAAAAATGGATTTTATACTCTCTGTAGTTGGACTAGCCATTGGCTTGGGCAATGTGTGGAGATTTCCGTATTTGTGCTACAAAAACGGTGGCGGCGCCTTTATATTGCCATATATATTGACTTTGTTCTTGGCCGGAATACCGATGTTTTTTATGGAGTTGGCCCTAGGTCAGATGTTGACCATCGGAGGCTTGGGAGTATTTAAAATTGCGCCAATATTTAAAGGTAAGTTTTTAAAACTTGACGACAGAAGAGTGGGAAGAATATTGCTTGTATTTTTTTTTTTATATTAATTTTATCATATTTTATTACTGTTTGTACACCCTTATAAAAGATATTACGATTTTGTCTACAACGTGATAAAGATGACATATTCAACCCTATGAACGTCATACTTATGTTTATAATATTCATTAGCATCAACATCCGGTCGGACGAGTTGTGTCAGTCAGTCCGTTTCTACGCAATCAAAAATCTCAGTCTTAGAACTATCTTATTCAAATTTTTAATATAGTCTATCTTTTGCCTGAACCGGCTGATGGAACCACGAAGTGGTTATGGCTGTCATAAAAATGAACGTAAAATGTTTAGAAAAACTTAAATATTATATTTCCATATATTCCGAGATATATTAATTTTAAATTCTTTTTGTAAATAACGGAATTTTTCCACAAGGTCCTTAAAGAAATCTGAGGTATAGAATGCTGTTGTACTTCAACATTTAACGCAACAATCGAAAGTCGGTCAAACGCGACTGTAGCTTCCTTCCTTACCTAACTATTTTACTAAATATTATTTTTATATTTTACTTTTAAGGAATTGGATATGCTGCTGCCGTCATGTCCTGTTGGATGAATGTCTATTACATTGTCATTCTGGCCTGGGCAGTATTTTATTTCTTCATGTCAATGAAAACGGGTATGTTTTTATAAGAAATTAGTGAAGGAACCATAGATAATAATAACGACGACGAAAGCATTCGTCAAGTAAGCTATGTACGTACATATGTACATATATGATACAAAGCCTTGTGGGTACATGTACAAAAGCTACAAATAAGATTAGACAATGCAGGATCGGACGACTATATCATATAGTTACCTTAGGAATGATCGGAACAGTAAAAAAAAAATATATATAACTTGATATAATATGAAAACTGCTATATTATATCAAGCTATATACGTACACTTTTTAATAAAAATATTTGTGCACCCTTACAGGGTATTATAATTTTAGTCAGAAGTTTGCAACGCACTAAAGAAAACGTATCCAACCCCATAAAGTATACATATTCTTGATCAGCATCAACAGCCGAGTCGATCTAGCCATGTTTGTCTTTCCGTCCGTCTGTTCGTCGTCGGAAAATTTTTAGAACAAAAATGATAAGTTCCCGTTTTAACAGATTTTCATCAAATTTGAGATATAGCCATTTTGTATTATTCTAGAATTTTAAATTACATTTTATGAAAATCGGACTACTATATGATATAACTGCCATAGAAACAATTATTAAATATAGAGGAAAATGCCAAACTGTGAATGTAAAACTGTAACTGAACAACTGTTTATATATATAGAAGTTACTGTAAAGAAAGTAGGAATTACTTCCTTGGTAAAATTATTATAATTATAATTATTTTAATAACATGAACGCTCGGAACATTTTTAGAAAAAAATATAAACTGACGTAATATAACAGTTTTAACATTTGTTTGAAATGATTATAATTATAATTATTCTAATATAAAATATTATTTTAATAGGTGCATATATCTTATTTTTTTTCTGAAATACAACCTTTACCTTAAGATTCAGATACTTTTATTGTTAATACGATGGATCCAGACGGGCTCCACGGATAGGATAGTTTGCATTTTTTCAATCAATGTGAATTACTACATATTCAGAACGTCTAAAAACAAAACTATTTTATTAGAAATAATTTTTTTCTTTTACTTTGGGACTTTCATTAAATAGAGGCTAAAGTGTACTTAACTGTACTTTATTTTTTCGTTAAGAAGAACCTAAAATAAATTACTCTCAACTTTAAACCTATATATACAACCAGAAAGGAAGCTGACTTTGTCACGTCGAATTTGGCATTTTGGATCCTAATCTTTGTGTATCTAATACAATATAAAATAGACATATTTATGTTAAAATACAACAAAGTAATGCGAATACTATATACATACCATCTTTACAGTTTTAAAGTTGAAGCTTTACATTCAAAGTACTGAATTTTGTTTATACATTTAACGATCGTTTCTATGGCAGATAAGTATATGATATAGTGGTCAGATTTTCATAAAATTGAATCCTAACTTTTGAAATAAGAAAAAAGGCTCTCTCAAAGGAGATGACAATATTTTGAAAAACAGCGAAGTTATAATTTTTTTTTAATAATCGATCGTTTCTAACTACAAAGTTTCATTCAGATAGCTTCAAAAATGAGAGACTAATTTGGGTAGAAACAGACAGACGGACGGGCGGAGGAGCGGACGGACAAAGAGACGTGGCTAGATCGACGCGGCTATTGATGCTGATCAAAAATATATATACATTATCTGGCCCGATATAGAGAGAAATGCAAAACCGTGACCGTAAAACTGTAAATTGATTTGTATAGCTAAATGTAATTTAAGTAGGCATTGAATTAATTCCTAGTGATCGAATTGAAATCTGCAAGGGTATACAAACTTCGGCGTGCCGAAATTAGGTTCGTTTCTTGGTTTTTTAGCATGAATACATTATATTCTTCTTATGTTCATCTTTAATTAAACGGACTAACCTTTCGGTACCGGGTGCCTGACAGTCGAGCACACTCGAATCATGCTTTCGTTTTATTAAAATTGCTTGACCTGTCACGGGAAACGTAAGGATCAAACTGCAATCCGCTGACATATACCAACCAAAATTAGCTTCCTACGTCGCATTATACAATACATTTTATATTTCTAATATATTTATTATAAATGATATATGCAGATGTCCCCTGGCGAACTTGCAACAATTGGTGGAATACCGTCAACTGTGTCAGTCAATATGAGCGAAAAAATCTAAATTGCTGGGATAAAATAATAAATGGAACAGCAAAAAAAGTCTGCACTGTAGCTGCTGCAAATATTACGTCTTCTGAACTTACGGATCCAGTTAAAGAGTTTTGGGAGTAAGTAGTAAAATAGCTACTATCGAGCTTCTAAATCTATCAAATAACTACAATTTATTAAAGCATGGTACCATCTGTTACTGTCGAAAGCAATGTAGAATATTGCAAGAATATTATTTACGCAAAAGAATATTAAATATTTAAATAAATCAAGCAGTCTTTTTTGGCCGTTTTAGATTAACAGTTGTTAAAAAAATCACGCTTTTTTCAGACGTCGCGCACTTCAAATATCACATGGCATTGAAGAAATTGGTAATATTCGATGGGAATTGGCCGGAACTTTGCTGCTTGTGTGGATTCTGTGTTATTTTTGCATTTGGAAGGGTGTCAAGTGGACGGGAAAAGTTGTATATTTCACAGCTCTGTTCCCTTACGTTTTGCTGACTGTCTTGCTGATTAGGGGCATAACCTTGCCTGGAGCTTTTGAGGGTATCAAGTTTTATGTGATACCAAATTTCACCAAGTTGGGTCACTCAGAGGTTAGTATGAAAAAATTATTAAATACACACTGAAAATGAAAGCACTACAAATTTCTTTAAGGTCTGGATTGATGCTGTCACTCAAATATTTTTCTCCTATGGCTTGGGACTTGGTACGCTGGTGGCCTTGGGAAGTTACAACAAATTTACAAATAATGTCTACAAGTATGTTTTATTTTCTATTATACTGATAAATATAATACGTAATTATTTGTTTCAGGGACGCCCTAATAGTCTGCACAGTAAATTCCAGCACAAGCATGTTTGCTGGGTTTGTAATATTTTCGGTCATTGGATTTATGGCTCACGAACAGCAGCGACCGGTTGCCGAAGTGGCAGCATCAGGTGCGCATAAAAACCTTCAAATTAATTGTTAAAGCTTTAAAATAACGTAAACAAATCAATTAGGTCCTGGACTTGCGTTTTTGGTCTATCCATCAGCAGTACTACAATTACCGGGGTCTCCGATGTGGTCTTGTTTGTTCTTTTTTATGCTTTTACTTATCGGCTTGGACTCCCAATTTTGTACAATGGAGGGTTTTATAACAGCAATTATCGATGAATGGCCACAATTATTGAGAAAACGAAAAGAAATATTTATTGCCGTTGTCTGTGCTCTAAGTTACTTGGTTGGATTAACCTGTATTACTCAGGTAAGTTCCGATAAGGTCCTATACGATAAATCACTCTCAATATTACATCGAAATAAAATAGGTACGTCGTTGCAGTTTGCAATTGGATCATTAAAAATCTTTTAATTTCGGTCAGATAAATAAGAACAAAAAGAAAAACTGCGGTCAAGTTTGAGAAAGCATTGCGGGCGAAATTAAAAGAAATTGTTTAGACTTCGTATAATTATTCTAGAATTTATAGAATATAGAAATAAAAATTAAAAATAACAAAGCTGGGAATAAATGTTGACAAATAGAAACACTTGTTGCGAACATATTTCGTAACATTAAACAGTGAAAAATGTTTCTGCCAATATGTTGTTCAACAGCATTCCTGCCAACACAAATATGGGTATTACAGAAGTTCAACGGGCACAGATATATAATTGTTTAATAGTTTTCAAGTAAATGATCACATTTTGTTTAAGCTTTCATAGTACTTCGGCCTCTATCTCATTATTTGAAAGCAATGTATTTTTTATTTTTAAACTACTTATACATATGATATAATATAAAAAAGGGAGTTATTTATTACTATATTATTTTATTACGTTTACATATTTAAAGTTTACCTTTTCCTTTGCATTTACCGATAGTTCCTATAACACTAATATGATCGGGTCGGACTATTAAATTCAAACCAAAATCCCTAATTTATACAAAATCGCTATATTTGAGAGTAGATTAAAGTATGTTGAAAGCAAGTAAGAAATCCAACTTTGGCACGCACAAGCTTGTATACCCTTTCAATTTACAATTGGTATATTAATAATCAATTCATTTTGGTAGAAAGAAAATTTCTAACATATCTTTTAGAATAAAAGTTATACAGCTACAGTATTAAAGCTATAGTTTTGCATTTCCATCTCCATTCTATTTTTTCATAATAGTTTTTATGGCTGATAGGTGATAAAAATCATCTGATTGACATAAAATTAAAACCGAAATGCTGAAATACAACATTTTAGAGTAGATGAAAAGATCTTTAGCAACAGCAGTTATAATTTCCCGATTGTTCCTATGGCAGTAATATGAAATAGTAAACAAATTTTCATTAAATTAAATTTTAGATTCTAAAATATAATATAATAGATTTTAAAATTCTAAAATAATACAAACTGCCCATATCCCACAGAGATAAAAACAAGTTTTGCAGATCGTTTATATGACAGTTATATCATATAGTCGTCCGATCCGGTTTGTTTTGACTTATATACTAGATGCGAATACATAGAATAGTCAATGCAAAATTTCAATCAGATAGCTTTTAGTTTGCGTACAAACGGAATGACGAACATGGCTAGATTGACTTGGATGGTGATGCCGATCAAGAACTTATATACTTTTTAGGGTCGGAAATGCCTTCTTCACTGCATTGCAAGCTTTTGCCTACAATTATAATGACTATCAATTATATCTTGCAAGAGTATATGTTTAAGAGAAAATGTTTATTTAGCCATATAATGCATCGCATTCCGGGTATCTCAAAGTCGTCACACCCGATTGTAGATTTTTGTTGTATACATTTGCTTAGCATTATTAGTTTTTATTTAATTTAATATCCTTATGATCCTGATTTCTTCTAGGGCGGCATGTATATATTCCAAATATTGGATTCATATGCTGTTAGCGGATTTTGCTTGCTTTGGCTCATATTTTTTGAATGCGTTTCTATATCATGGTGTTACGGCGTCGATCGTTTCTATGATGGTATAAAGGATATGATTGGTTACTATCCAACAGTTTGGTGGAAGTTCTGTTGGTGCGTCACCACACCAGCTATATGTGTGGTAGGTATTTTTTGGGTAACGTATGAGGTACAATTTGTATAATTCTTTTTTTTTATAGGGCGTGTTTTTCTTTAATATTGTGCAATGGACGCCTATAAAGTACTTGGATTATAGCTATCCATGGTGGGCGCATGCCTTTGGTTGGTTTACAGCGTTATCATCGATGCTCTACATACCAGTATATATGTTTTGGTTATGGAAACGTACGCCTGGTGACCTTAGTGAGGTAATATATTCGTAAAAATATTATCCTGGCATAATTTATTTATATCTTTTATTTTCTTTATCATAGAAAATCCGTGCTATTGTGCGGATAGATGAAGATGTCTCCCGCTTACGAGAGAAAATGCAGAGGGAAGCGTATTCTAAGGAGGTTGATTTCTCATTATAAATATTTATTTATTATCCTAAGTTAACTTATAGAAAACATTAAGATTACTACTTCGTTTAGCATTTTATATTCATGTTAATCATAAATTGGTCAATTTATGTAAACTGGTGTTGTCTCCTTGATATTTTTGGAATCAACTTATTCTGTTTTTGATCTTAATAGCTTCTTAAAAAAACCTTTCAACTAGTCTAAAAAATCAAGGGTTTTAAGTGTTTTTTATGGAGTACTTACTCAAAAAGTAGAAAAACGTTGACACCATATCCAAAGTGATAAGAATATTCTGCTTGTACACAAATTAATATCTACACGTGAGGAATTTTATCATTGTTTCGTCTGCATGCATCCATTATACGTTCTTAACTGACCAAAGTCCTGTTTTCATCCACTAGTTTAGGCTAAAAAAATTAAATCAAAAATAAAAACTTTAGTACCGAATCCCAAATATTTTAATAATATAAGTCATTCTTGGACTTTGTTTAGTTGTTTTATAAACTTTTGTAATAACTTATAATAATTATTTAGAAATTATTTGAACAATAGAATAATGAGAAATCACAATTCAAATGTAATATAAAATATGTCTTTATATTTACATATATAATACATAATATGCTTATAGAGTTTCAGAGAGTTTCTCTAATCATACCATAAGAATGTCCCATTGTTGCTTTAGTGTGTCAAATAAAATAAGAACATTAAACTCATTTTTTATTGTGGCCGGGGATCACTAAGTTGTTAACTTTACAAACTAATATAAAAATGTTGTGCATGCATACGGCATACGATTGGCATATAGTAAGTAGTTAGTTTCCGTTAACCGTATATCTTATAATCTTATCTTCTAGATATCGATAGCAATCGCAAGCTATTGTGTGATCTTACATTAACTGTATTCTAGTTCGGCACGCTGGTAAAGGTATTGATTTTCAATTCTGGATTTTTTTGCAACTTACTGCCAAAAATAAATCAAGTTTAAATAAATATTTTTATGCCCTTGATAGAAGTTTGCAACGCAGTGAAGGAGTCATATCAGACCATATAAAATATACATATATATTCTTGATCAGGATCAACAGCCGAGTCGATGTAGCCATATCGTCTATTCGTTTATACGCAAACTAGTCTCTCAGTTTTGAAGCTATCTGAATTAAACTTTGCATTTAGTCTTCTATATACTCTCACTCTTATATATGGCCGGATCGGACGACTATATCATATAGCTGCCATAGGAACGATCCAGATATTAGTACAATTAAAACTTATAACGTTTCCAGTTTTCAACAGATTTGCAAACAATTTTTATATATATCCATTTTATATTATTCTAGAATTTTGATTTAAATTGTATGATATAGCTCCCATAGAAACTATCTTTAAATATGGAGGAAAATGCCAAACTATGAATGTAAAACTGTAACTCAAAACTGTAAATATACAGTAAATATACAATTCGAAAAATCAAATTTCTTCTGGACGAATGGACAAATTTTAATAAACATCTACCAAAATACTTAGAAATAAAATGTCGATCATTGGAATATTCATTTTCTGAATATTTAATTGAAGAAATTCCTGCGAAAACCCTGTAGCTCAACCATACAACAGCACCATAACATAAATATCCTAGACTTAAGCTTTTAGTATGTTTTTACTCCCTAACGCGTTTTTTTATACGATCCGTTTCGGTATTTTTGTTGCAGGTGTGACCGATTTACGACGTAGTTGTGAGTTTTGAGCCGGCGCCATATCAATACCAACATGGATGTTCCCCCTATGGTTTTCAATCGATATGTTTATGCTTTGTCTAGTATACTCAACTTCTAGACTTAAATATTCAAAACACAAATATTCACATGAACGACATGACCTCTCTAAGTATTTTAGTAGATATTTTATCAAAATCCGTTTAGTCTTTCAGAAGATAATTGATTTTTCGTAATTTTTCGATTATTATTTAATTAAAAATGGCGGCTTAATGGCTTGTAATTAATAATCGAAGAAATGGGAAAACTAAATTTTCTTCTGAACGAATAGAAGGATTTTCATGAAATATTTACAAAAAATACTTAGAATTAATATGTCGGTCATTGGAATATTCATGTTTTGAAAATGTTCTTCAACAAATTCCTACAGAAAAACTAGCTAAACAATACATGGGCAGCATAGCAAACAATATAATACATTTAAGCTTTCAGTATGCTTTTACATCACAAACGTTTTCAATACGGTCAGTTTAGGCGTTTACCTTGAAGATCGATTGAATGCCATAAACAAATAATAGCGCTTCCTTGAATTAAATATTTAAAAGAAAAATAGTCCAATGAACGACATGGCCTTTTAAAGGGTTTTGGTAGATGTTTCATCAAAATCCGTTTAGTCTTTCAGAAGATAATTGATTTTTTGTAATTTTTCAATTATTATTGAACTCAAAATGGCGGCTTCTTGGTCTGTGTGCCAACATCGCATGCCCGCTGGCCAATGTTCTCTTCCCCCGCATGCCAGCTATGGGCAGAACTCTGTTCAGCCAGCTCAATGCCAAGCAGACGCCGCTCAATGTTGAGTAAGTTAATTTGTACGTTTCTTTTGAGCATATGCCTAACCCTGGTATTACTGTGTATTTACACTCTAAAGTGTAAACAATATTGTCCGATTTGGTGTGTGACCGATGTACAACGCACTTTATAATTTTCAGTATGTTTTAACATACTAACGCGTTAGCAATACGGTCCGATTTAGTATATTTGTTGCTGGTGTGACCGAATTACGAAAATTGTAAATTTAGTATATGTTTTTTGACATTTTTGAAACGAGTTCGAATCGGTCGCACTAGTTTGCATGATGCCGTGTTTTGTAAAATTTCATTAAAATTAAGCGAAAGTGAGCAATAAATTGTTAAATAGGAACTGCGCCGAAGCAAAACATAATTGGCCAGCAAATGTGTGTGCGGAACAAAACGAGGAGCGAGTGGAAGCGGCAGCGACGGTGGCTCTTTCCCAGCAGCAGGCAACTTGTGTGTTTCTCCCGCCAGTATGTGTTGGTGTGAAAATTTTAAAGTAGAGGCGCTAGCAAGTGGCCGCAGCAAATCAGGATCAGGCGGATAATGTGTTCGCCGGCCGTGTCTGGTGTAAAAATTCTTAAGTAGAGGCGCTAGCATGTGGCCGCAGCAAAGCAATGGGCGTTCGAGCGAGACGACCGGGGTAAGTGTGTTCATATATTTCTTGTGTTTTGCTTTATTAAATACATGTATATATTTTTATTGCAGCGACACCAGCAGTGCAGTAGCGGTTTCAGGCGCAGAATCAGAATTTGATGTGCCGATGTAACTGGATAAAAGCAGCGCAGCGTCGATGCATAATGTAAATAACCAGCGTGTGTGTGTGCGGCACGTGGTTCGTCGCGAGCGGGAGCAGCGGCGGCTGTGACAATTTCACAGGACCGGTATAAGTTTTAATGTAGCATTATGTTTTGTTTTATTAAATACATGTATAAATTTTTATTGCAGCGACACCAGCAGTGCAGTAGCAGTTTCAGGCGCAGAATCAGAATTAGATGTGCCGATGTAACTGGATAAAAGCAGCGCAGCGTCGATGCATAATGTAAATAACCAGCGGGTGTGTGTGCGGCACGTGGTTCGTCGCGAGCGGGAGCAGCGGCGGCTGTGACAATTTCCCAGGACCGGTATAAGTTTTAATGTAGCATTATGTTTTGTTTTATTAAATATATGTATAAATTTTTATTGCAGCGACACCAGCAGTGCAGTAGCAGTTTCAGGCGCAGAATCAGAATTAGATGTGCCGATGTAACTGGATAAAAGCAGCGCAGCGTCGATGCATAATGTAAATAACCAGCGGGTGTGTGTGCGGCACGTGGTTCGTCGCGAGCGGGAGCAGCGGCGGCTGTGACAATTTCCCAGGACCGGGGTAAGTTTTAATGTAGCATTGTGTTTTGTTTTATTAAATACATGTATATATTTTTATTGCAGCGACACCAGCAGTGCAGTAGCGGTTTCAGGCCCAGAATCAGAATTAGATGTGCCGATGTAACTGGATAAAAGCAGCGCAGCGTCGATGCATAATGTAAATAACCAGCGGGTGTGTGTGCGGCACGTGGTTCGTCGCGAGCGGGAGCAGCGGCGGCTGTGACAATTTCCCAGGACCGGGGTAAGTTTTAATGTAGCATTGTGTTTTGTTTTATTAAATACATGTATATATTTTTATTGCAGCGACACCAGCAGTGCAGTAGCGGTTTCAGGCCCAGAATCAGAATTAGATGTGCCGATGTAACTGGATAAAAGCAGCGCAGCGTCGATGCATAATGTAAATAACCAGCGGATGTGTGTGCGGCACGTGGTTCGTCGCGAGCGGGAGCAGCGGCGGCTGTGACAATTTCACAGGACCGGTATAAGTTTTAATGTAGCATTATGTTTTGTTTTATTAAATACATGTATAAATTTTTATTGCAGCGACACCAGCAGTGCAGTAGCAGTTTCAGGCGCAGAATCAGAATTAGATGTGCCGATGTAACTGGATAAAAGCAGCGCAGCGTCGATGCATAATGTAAATAACCAGCGTGTGTGTGTGCGGCACGTGGTTCGTCGCGAGCGGGAGCAGCGGCGGCTGTGACAATTTCACAGGACCGGTATAAGTTTTAATGTAGCATTATGTTTTGTTTTATTAAATACATGTATAAATTTTTATTGCAGCGACACCAGCAGTGCAGTAGCGGTTTCAGGTGCAGAATCAGAATTAGATGTGCCGATGTAACTGGATAAAAGCAGCGCAGCGTCGATGCATAATGTAAATAACCAGCGGGTGTGTGTGCGGCACGTGGTTCGTCGCGAGCGGGAGCAGCGGCGGCTGTGACAATTTCCCAGGACCGGGGTAAGTTTTAATGTAGCATTGTGTTTTGTTTTATTAAATACATGTATATATTTTTATTGCAGCGAAACTTGCAGTGCAGTAGCGGTTTCAGGTGCAGAATCAGAATTAGATGTGCCGATGTAACTGGATAAAAGCAGCGCAGCGTCGATGCATAATGTAAATAACCAGCGGGTGTGTGTGCGGCACGTGGTTCGTCGCGAGCGGGAGCAGCGGCGGCTGTGACAATTTCCCAGGACCGGGGTAAGTTTTAATGTAGCATTGTGTTTTGTTTTATTAAATACATGTATATATTTTTATTGCAGCGACACCAGCAGTGCAGTAGCGGTTTCAGGCCCAGAATCAGAATTAGATGTGCCGATGTAACTGGATAAAAGCAGCGCAGCGTCGATGCATAATGTAAATAACCAGCGGGTGTGTGTGCGGCACGTGGTTCGTCGCGAGCGGGAGCAGCGGCGGCTGTGACAATTTCCCAGGACCGGGGTAAGTTTTAATGTAGCATTGTGTTTTGTTTTATTAAATACATGTATATATTTTTATTGCAGCGACACCAGCAGTGCAGTAGCGGTTTCAGGCCCAGAATCAGAATTAGATGTGCCGATGTAACTGGATAAAAGCAGCGCAGCGTCGATGCATAATGTAAATAACCAGCGGATGTGTGTGCCGCACGTGGTTCGTCGCGAGCGGGAGCAGCGGCGGCTGTGACAATTTCCCAGGACCGGGGATAGTTTTAATATAGCATATTTTTCGATTACATATGTACAACATTACGATAACTTTTTATCAATAATATTTAAACAGCTTTCCTATAACTTTTCGATAACATTCCGATAACAGTTCGATAACTTGTAGAGAACATTCTCCGATAGCTTTTCGATAACTTTCCGATAACTATTTATCGATAACATTTAGACAACTTTCCGATAACTTTTCGATAACATTCCGATAACAGTTCGATAACTTGTAGAGAACATTCTCCGATAGCTTTTCGATAACTTTCCGATAACTATTTATCGATAACATTTAGACAACTTTCCGATTACTTTTCGATAACATTCCGATAACAGTTCGATAACTTGTAGAGAACATTCTCCGATAGCTTTTCGATAACTTTCCGATAACTATTTATCGATAACATTTAGACAACTTTCCGATAACTTTTCGATAACATTCCGATAACAGTTCGATAACTTGTAGAGAACATTCTCCGATAGCTTTTCGATAACTTTCCGATAACTATTTATCGATAACATTTAGACAACTTTCCGATAACTTTTCGATAACATTCCGATAACAGTTCGATAACTTGTAGAGAACATTCTCCGATAGCTTTTCGATAACTTTCCGATAACTATTTATCGATAACATTTAGACAACTTTCCGATAACTTTTCGATAACATTCCGATAACAGTTCGATAACTTGTAGAGAAAATTCTCCGATAGCTTTTCGATAACTTTCCGATAACTATTTATCGATAACATTTAGACAACTTTCCGATTACTTTTCGATAACATTCCGATAACAGTTCGATAACTTGTAGAGAACATTCTCCGATAGCTTTTCGATAACTTTCCGATAACTATTTATCGATAACATTTAGACAACATTCCGATAACTTTTCGATAACATTCCGATAACAGTTCGATAACTTGTAGAGAACATTCTCCGATAGCTTTTCGATAACTTTCCGATAACTATTTATCGATAACATTTAGACAACTTTCCGATAACTTTTCGATAACATTCCGATAACAGTTCGATAACTTGTAGAGAACATTCTCCGATAGCTTTTCGATAACTTTCCGATAACTATTTATCGATAACATTTAGACAACTTTCCGATAACTTTTCGATAACATTCCGATAACAGTTCGATAACTTGTAGAGAACATTCTCCGATAGCTTTTCGATAACTTTCCGATAACTATTTATCGATAACATTTAGACAACTTTCCGATAACTTTTCGATAACATTCCGATAACAGTTCGATAACTTGTAGAGAAAATTCTCCGATAGCTTTTCGATAACTTTCCGATAACTATTTATCGATAACATTTAGACAACTTTCCGATTACTTTTCGATAACATTCCGATAACAGTTCGATAACTTGTAGAGAACATTCTCCGATAGCTTTTCGATAACTTTCCGATAACTATTTATCGATAACATTTAGACAACTTTCCGATAACTTTTCGATAACATTCCGATAACAGTTCGATAACTTGTAGAGAACATTCTCCGATAGCTTTTCGATAACTTTCCGATAACTATTTATCGATAACATTTAGACAACTTTCCGATAACTTTTCGATAACATTCCGATAACAGTTCGATAACTTGTAGAGAACATTCTCCGATAGCTTTTCGATAACTTTCCGATAACTATTTATCGATAACATTTAGACAACTTTCCGATTACTTTTCGATAACATTCCGATAACAGTTCGATAACTTGTAGAGAACATTCTCCGATAGCTTTTCGATAACTTTCCGATAACTATTTATCGATAACATTTAGACAACTTTCCGATTACTTTTCGATAACATTCCGATAACAGTTCGATAACTTGTAGAGAACATTCTCCGATAGCTTTTCGATAACTTTCCGATAACTATTTATCGATAACATTTAGACAACTTTCCGATAACTTTTCGATAACATTCCGATAACAGTTCGATAACTTGTAGAGAACATTCTCCGATAGCTTTTCGATAACTTTCCGATAACTATTTATCGATAACATTTAGACAACTTTCCGATAACTTTTCGATAACATTCCGATAACAGTTCGATAACTTGTAGAGAAAATTCTCCGATAGCTTTTCGATAACTTTCCGATAACTATTTATCGATAACATTTAGACAACTTTCCGATTACTTTTCGATAACATTCCGATAACAGTTCGATAACTTGTAGAGAACATTCTCCGATAGCTTTTCGATAACTTTCCGATAACTATTTATCGATAACATTTAGACAACATTCCGATACCTTTTCGATAACATTCCGATAACAGTTCGATAACTTGTAGAGAACATTCTCCGATAGCTTTTCGATAACTTTCCGATAACTATTTATCGATAACATTTAGACAACTTTCCGATAACTTTTCGATAACATTCCGATAACAGTTCGATAACTTGTAGAGAACATTCTCCGATAGCTTTTCGATAACTTTCCGATAACTATTTATCGATAACATTTAGACAACTTTCCGATAACTTTTCGATAACATTCCGATAACAGTTCGATAACTTGTAGAGAACATTCTCCGATAGCTTTTCGATAACTTTCCGATAACTATTTATCGATAACATTTAGACAACTTTCCGATAACTTTTCGATAACATTCCGATAACAGTTCGATAACTTGTAGAGAAAATTCTCCGATAGCTTTTCGATAACTTTCCGATAACTATTTATCGATAACATTTAGACAACTTTCCGATTACTTTTCGATAACATTCCGATAACAGTTCGATAACTTGTAGAGAACATTCTCCGATAGCTTTTCGATAACTTTCCGATAACTATTTATCGATAACATTTAGACAACTTTCCGATAACTTTTCGATAACATTCCGATAACAGTTCGATAACTTGTAGAGAACATTCTCCGATAGCTTTTCGATAACTTTCCGATAACTATTTATCGATAACATTTAGACAACTTTCCGATAACTTTTCGATAACATTCCGATAACAGTTCGATAACTTGTAGAGAACATTCTCCGATAGCTTTTCGATAACTTTCCGATAACTATTTATCGATAACATTTAGACAACTTTCCGATAACTTTTCGATAACATTCCGATAACAGTTCGATAACTTGTAGAGAAAATTCTCCGATAGCTTTTCGATAACTTTCCGATAACTATTTATCGATAACATTTAGACAACTTTCCGATTACTTTTCGATAACATTCCGATAACAGTTCGATAACTTGTAGAGAACATTCTCCGATAGCTTTTCGATAACTTTCCGATAACTATTTATCGATAACATTTAGACAACATTCCGATAACTTTTCGATAACATTCCGATAACAGTTCGATAACTTGTAGAGAACATTCTCCGATAGCTTTTCGATAACTTTCCGATAACTATTTATCGATAACATTTAGACAACTTTCCGATAACTTTTCGATAACATTCCGATAACAGTTCGATAACTTGTAGAGAACATTCTCCGATAGCTTTTCGATAACTTTCCGATAACTATTTATCGATAACATTTAGACAACTTTCCGATAACTATTCGATAACATTCCGATAACAGTTCGATAACTTGTAGAGAACATTCTCCGATAGCTTTTCGATAACTTTCCGATAACTATTTATCGATAACATTTAGACAACTTTCCGATAACTTTTCGATAACATTCCGATAACAGTTCGATAACTTGTAGAGAAAATTCTCCGATAGCTTTTCGATAACTTTCCGATAACTATTTATCGATAACATTTAGACAACTTTCCGATTACTTTTCGATAACATTCCGATAACAGTTCGATAACTTGTAGAGAACATTCTCCGATAGCTTTTCGATAACTTTCCGATAACTATTTATCGATAACATTTAGACAACTTTCCGATAACTTTTCGATAACATTCCGATAACAGTTCGATAACTTGTAGAGAACATTCTCCGATAGCTTTTCGATAACTTTCCGATAACTATTTATCGATAACATTTAGACAACTTTCCGATTACTTTTCGATAACATTCCGATAACAGTTCGATAACTTGTAGAGAACATTCTCCGATAGCTTTTCGATAACTTTCCGATAACTATTTATCGATAACATTTAGACAACTTTCCGATAACTTTTCGATAACATTCCGATAACAGTTCGATAACTTGTAGAGAACATTCTCCGATAGCTTTTCGATAACTTTCCGATAACTATTTATCGATAACATTTAGACAACTTTCCGATAACTTTTCGATAACATTCCGATAACAGTTCGATAACTTGTAGAGAACATTCTCCGATAGCTTTTCGATAACTTTCCGATAACTATTTATCGATAACATTTAGACAACTTTCCGATAACTTTTCGATAACATTCCGATAACAGTTCGATAACTTGTAGAGAACATTCTCCGATAGCTTTTCGATAACTTTCCGATAACTATTTATCGATAACATTTAGACAACTTTCCGATAACTTTTCGATAACATTCCGATAACAGTTCGATAACTTGTAGAGAAAATTCTCCGATAGCTTTTCGATAACTTTCCGATAACTATTTATCGATAACATTTAGACAACTTTCCGATTACTTTTCGATAACATTCCGATAACAGTTCGATAACTTGTAGAGAACATTCTCCGATAGCTTTTCGATAACTTTCCGATAACTATTTATCGATAACATTTAGACAACATTCCGATAACTTTTCGATAACATTCCGATAACAGTTCGATAACTTGTAGAGAACATTCTCCGATAGCTTTTCGATAACTTTCCGATAACTATTTATCGATAACATTTAGACAACTTTCCGATAACTTTTCGATAACATTCCGATAACAGTTCGATAACTTGTAGAGAACATTCTCCGATAGCTTTTCGATAACTTTCCGATAACTATTTATCGATAACATTTAGACAACTTTCCGATAACTTTTCGATAACATTCCGATAACAGTTCGATAACTTGTAGAGAAAATTCTCCGATAGCTTTTCGATAACTTTCCGATAACTATTTATCGATAACATTTAGACAACTTTCCGATTACTTTTCGATAACATTCCGATAACAGTTCGATAACTTGTAGAGAACATTCTCCGATAGCTTTTCGATAACTTTCCGATAACTATTTATCGATAACATTTAGACAACATTCCGATACCTTTTCGATAACATTCCGATAACAGTTCGATAACTTGTAGAGAACATTCTCCGATAGCTTTTCGATAACTTTCCGATAACTATTTATCGATAACATTTAGACAACATTCCGATACCTTTTCGATAACATTCCGATAACAGTTCGATAACTTGTAGAGAACATTCTCCGATAGCTTTTCGATAACTTTCCGATAACTATTTATCGATAACATTTAGACAACTTTCCGATAACAGTTCGATAACTTGTAGAGAACATTCTCCGATAGCTTTTCGATAACTTTCCGATAACTATTTATCGATAACATTTAGACAACTTTCCGATAACTTTTCGATAACATTCCGATAACAGTTCGATAACTTGTAGAGAACATTCTCCGATAGCTTTTCGATAACTTTCCGATAACTATTTATCGATAACATTTAGACAACTTTCCGATTACTTTTCGATAACATTCCGATAACAGTTCGATAACTTGTAGAGAACATTCTCCGATAGCTTTTCGATAACTTTCCGATAACTATTTATCGATAACATTTAGACAACTTTCCGATAACTTTTCGATAACATTCCGATAACAGTTCGATAACTTGTAGAGAAAATTCTCCGATAGCTTTTCAATAACTTTCCGATAACTATTTATCGATAACATTTAGACAACTTTCCGATTACTTTTCGATAACATTCCGATAACAGTTCGATAACTTGTAGAGAACATTCTCCGATAGCTTTTCGATAACTTTCCGATAACTATTTATCGATAACATTTAGACAACATTCCGATAACTTTTCGATAACATTCCGATAACAGTTCGATAACTTGTAGAGAACATTCTCCGATAGCTTTTCGATAACTTTCCGATAACTATTTATCGATAACATTTAGACAACTTTCCGATAACTTTTCGATAACATTCCGATAACAGTTCGATAACTTGTAGAGAACATTCTCCGATAGCTTTTCGATAACTTTCCGATAACTATTTATCGATAACATTTAGACAACTTTCCGATAACTTTTCGATAACATTCCGATAACAGTTCGATAACTTGTAGAGAACATTCTCCGATAGCTTTTCGATAACTTTCCGATAACTATTTATCGATAACATTTAGACAACTTTCCGATAACTTTTCGATAACATTCCGATAACAGTTCGATAACTTGTAGAGAAAATTCTCCGATAGCTTTTCGATAACTTTCCGATAACTATTTATCGATAACATTTAGACAACTTTCCGATTACTTTTCGATAACATTCCGATAACAGTTCGATAACTTGTAGAGAACATTCTCCGATAGCTTTTCGATAACTTTCCGATAACTATTTATCGATAACATTTAGACAACATTCCGATAACTTTTCGATAACATTCCGATAACAGTTCGATAACTTGTAGAGAACATTCTCCGATAGCTTTTCGATAACTTTCCGATAACTATTTATCGATAACATTTAGACAACTTTCCGATAACTTTTCGATAACATTCCGATAACAGTTCGATAACTTGTAGAGAACATTCTCCGATAGCTTTTCGATAACTTTCCGATAACTATTTATCGATAACATTTAGACAACATTCCGATACCTTTTCGATAACATTCCGATAACAGTTCGATAACTTGTAGAGAACATTCTCCGATAGCTTTTCGATAACTTTCCGATAACTATTTATCGATAACATTTAGACAACTTTCCGATAACAGTTCGATAACTTGTAGAGAACATTCTCCGATAGCTTTTCGATAACTTTCCGATAACTATTTATCGATAACATTTAGACAACTTTCCGATAACTTTTCGATAACATTCCGATAACAGTTCGATAACTTGTAGAGAACATTCTCCGATAGCTTTTCGATAACTTTCCGATAACTATTTATCGATAACATTTAGACAACTTTCCGATTACTTTTCGATAACATTCCGATAACAGTTCGATAACTTGTAGAGAACATTCTCCGATAGCTTTTCGATAACTTTCCGATAACTATTTATCGATAACATTTAGACAACTTTCCGATAACTTTTCGATAACATTCCGATAACAGTTCGATAACTTGTAGAGAACATTCTCCGATAGCTTTTCGATAACTTTCCGATAACTATTTATCGATAACATTTAGACAACTTTCCGATAACTTTTCGATAACATTCCGATAACAGTTCGATAACTTGTAGAGAACATTCTCCGATAGCTTTTCGATAACTTTCCGATAACTATTTATCGATAACATTTAGACAACTTTCCGATAACTTTTCGATAACATTCCGATAACAGTTCGATAACTTGTAGAGAACATTCTCCGATAGCTTTTCGATAACTTTCCGATAACTATTTATCGATAACATTTAGACAACTTTCCGATAACTTTTCGATAACATTCCGATAACAGTTCGATAACTTGTAGAGAACATTCTCCGATAGCTTTTCGATAACTTTCCGATAACTATTTATCGATAACATTTAGACAACTTTCCGATTACTTTTCGATAACATTCCGATAACAGTTCGATAACTTGTAGAGAACATTCTCCGATAGCTTTTCGATAACTTTCCGATAACTATTTATCGATAACATTTAGACAACTTTCCGATAACTTTTCGATAACATTCCGATAACAGTTCGATAACTTGTAGAGAACATTCTCCGATAGCTTTTCGATAACTTTCCGATAACTATTTATCGATAACATTTAGACAACTTTCCGATTACTTTTCGATAACATTCCGATAACAGTTCGATAACTTGTAGAGAACATTCTCCGATAGCTTTTCGATAACTTTCCGATAACTATTTATCGATAACATTTAGACAACTTTCCGATAACTTTTCGATAACATTCCGATAACAGTTCGATAACTTGTAGAGAACATTCTCCGATAGCTTTTCGATAACTTTCCGATAACTATTTATCGATAACATTTAGACAACTTTCCGATAACTTTTCGATAACATTCCGATAACAGTTCGATAACTTGTAGAGAACATTCTCCGATAGCTTTTCGATAACTTTCCGATAACTATTTATCGATAACATTTAGACAACTTTCCGATAACTTTTCGATAACATTCCGATAACAGTTCGATAACTTGTAGAGAACATTCTCCGATAGCTTTTCGATAACTTTCCGAGAACTATTTATCGATAACATTTAGACAACTTTCCGATAACTTTTCGATAACATTCCGATAACAGTTCGATAACTTGTAGAGAACATTCTCCGATAGCTTTTCGATAACTTTCCGAGAACTATTTATCGATAACATTTAGACAACTTTCCGATAACTTTTCGATAACATTCCGATAACAGTTCGATAACTTGTAGAGAACATTCTCCGATAGCTTTTCGATAACTTTCCGATAACTATTTATCGATAACATTTAGACAACTTTCCGATAACATTCCGATAACAGTTCGATAACTTGTAGAGAACATTCTCCGATAGCTTTTCGATAACTTTCCGATAACTATTTATCGATAACATTTAGACAACTTTCCGATAACTTTTCGATAACATTCCGATAACAGTTCGATAACTTGTAGAGAACATTCTCCGATAGCTTTTCGATAACTTTCCGATAACTATTTATCGATAACATTTAGACAACTTTCCGATAACTTTTCGATAACATTCCGATAACAGTTCGATAACTTGTAGAGAACATTCTCCGATAGCTTTTCGATAACTTTCCGATAACTATTTATCGATAACATTTAGACAACTTTCCGATTACTTTTCGATAACATTCCGATAACAGTTCGATAACTTGTAGAGAACATTCTCCGATAGCTTTTCGATAACTTTCCGATAACTATTTATCGATAACATTTAGACAACTTTCCGATAACTTTTCGATAACATTCCGATAACAGTTCGATAACTTGTAGAGAACATTCTCCGATAGCTTTTCGATAACTTTCCGATAACTATTTATCGATAACATTTAGACAACTTTCCGATAACTTTTCGATAACATTCCGATAACAGTTCGATAACTTGTAGAGAACATTCTCCGATAGCTTTTCGATAACTTTCCGATAACTATTTATCGATAACATTTAGACAACTTTCCGATAACTTTTCGATAACATTCCGATAACAGTTCGATAACTTGTAGAGAACATTCTCCGATAGCTTTTCGATAACTTTCCGATAAATATTTATCGATAACATTTAGACAACTTTCCGATAACTTTTCGATAACATTCCGATAACAGTTCGATAACTTGTAGAGAACATTCTCCGATAGCTTTTCGATAACTTTCCGATAAATATTTATCGATAACATTTAGACAACTTTCCGATAACTTTTCGATAACATTCCGATAACAGTTCGATAACTTGTAGAGAACATTCTCCGATAGCTTTTCTATAACTTTCCGATAACTATTTATCGATAACATTTAGACAACTTTCCGATAACTTTTCGATAACATTCCGATAACAGTTCGATAACTTGTAGAGAACATTCTCCGATAGCTTTTCGATAACTTTCCGATAACTATTTATCGATAACATTTAGACAACTTTCCGATTACTTTTCGATAACATTCCGATAACAGTTCGATAACTTGTAGAGAACATTCTCCGATAGCTTTTCGATAACTTTCCGATAACTATTTATCGATAACATTTAGACAACTTTCCGATAACTTTTCGATAACATTCCGATAACAGTTCGATAACTTGTAGAGAACATTCTCCGATAGCTTTTCGATAACTTTCCGATAACTATTTATCGATAACATTTAGACAACTTTCCGATAACTTTTCGATAACATTCCGATAACAGTTCGATAACTTGTAGAGAACATTCTCCGATAGCTTTTCGATAACTTTCCGATAACTATTTATCGATAACATTTAGACAACTTTCCGATTACTTTTCGATAACATTCCGATAACAGTTCGATAACTTGTAGAGAACATTCTCCGATAGCTTTTCGATAACTTTCCGATAACTATTTATCGATAACATTTAGACAACTTTCCGATAACTTTTCGATAACATTCCGATAACAGTTCGATAACTTGTAGAGAACATTCTCCGATAGCTTTTCGATAACTTTCCGATAACTATTTATCGATAACATTTAGACAACTTTCCGATAACTTTTCGATAACATTCCGATAACAGTTCGATAACTTGTAGAGAACATTCTCCGATAGCTTTTCGATAACTTTCCGATAACTATTTATCGATAACATTTAGACAACTTTCCGATAACTTTTCGATAACATTCCGATAACAGTTCGATAACTTGTAGAGAACATTCTCCGATAGCTTTTCGATAACTTTCCGATAACTATTTATCGATAACATTTAGACAACTTTCCGATAACTTTTCGATAACATTCCGATAACAGTTCGATAACTTGTAGAGAACATTCTCCGATAGCTTTTCGATAACTTTCCGATAACTATTTATCGATAACATTTAGACAACTTTCCGATAACTTTTCGATAACATTCCGATAACAGTTCGATAACTTGTAGAGAAAATTCTCCGATAGCTTTTCGATAACTTTCCGATAACTATTTATCGATAACATTTAGACAACTTTCCGATAACTTTTCGATAACATTCCGATAACAGTTCGATAACTTGTAGAGAACATTCTCCGATAGCTTTTCGATAACTTTCCGATAACTATTTATCGATAACATTTAGACAACTTTCCGATAACTTTTCGATAACATTCCGATAACAGTTCGATAACTTGTAGAGAACATTCTCCGATAGCTTTTCTATAACTTTCCGATAACTATTTATCGATAACATTTAGACAACTTTCCGATAACTTTTCGATAACATTCCGATAACAGTTCGATAACTTGTAGAGAACATTCTCCGATAGCTTTTCGATAACTTTCCGATAACTATTTATCGATAACATTTAGACAACTTTCCGATTACTTTTCGATAACATTCCGATAACAGTTCGATAACTTGTAGAGAACATTCTCCGATAGCTTTTCGATAACTTTCCGATAACTATTTATCGATAACATTTAGACAACTTTCCGATTACTTTTCGATAACATTCCGATAACAGTTCGATAACTTGTAGAGAACATTCTCCGATAGCTTTTCGATAACTTTCCGATAACTATTTATCGATAACATTTAGACAACATTCCGATACCTTTTCGATAACATTCCGATAACAGTTCGATAACTTGTAGAGAACATTCTCCGATAGCTTTTCGATAACTTTCCGATAACTATTTATCGATAACATTTAGACAACTTTCCGATAACTTTTCGATAACATTCCGATAACAGTTCGATAACTTGTAGAGAACATTCTCCGATAGCTTTTCGATAACTTTCCGATAACTATTTATCGATAACATTTAGACAACATTCCGATAACTTTTCGATAACATTCCGATAACAGTTCGATAACTTGTAGAGAACATTCTCCGATAGCTTTTCGATAACTTTCCGATAACTATTTATCGATAACATTTAGACAACTTTCCGATTACTTTTCGATAACATTCCGATAACAGTTCGATAACTTGTAGAGAACATTCTCCGATAGCTTTTCGATAACTTTCCGATAACTATTTATCGATAACATTTAGACAACTTTCCGATTACTTTTCGATAACATTCCGATAACAGTTCGATAACTTGTAGAGAACATTCTCCGATAGCTTTTCGATAACTTTCCGATAACTATTTATCGATAACATTTAGACAACTTTCCGATAACTTTTCGATAACAGTTCGATAACTTGTAGAGAACATTCTCCGATAGCTTTTCGATAACTTTCCGATAACTATTTATCGATAACATTTAGACAACTTTCCGATTACTTTTCGATAACATTCCGATAACAGTTCGATAACTTGTAGAGAACATTCTCCGATAGCTTTTCGATAACTTTCCGATAACTATTTATCGATAACATTTAGACAACATTCCGATACCTTTTCGATAACATTCCGATAACAGTTCGATAACTTGTAGAGAACATTCTCCGATAGCTTTTCGATAACTTTCCGATAACTATTTATCGATAACATTTAGACAACTTTCCGATTACTTTTCGATAACATTCCGATAACAGTTCGATAACTTGTAGAGAACATTCTCCGATAGCTTTTCGATAACTTTCCGATAACTATTTATCGATAACATTTAGACAACTTTCCGATTACTTTTCGATAACATTCCGATAACAGTTCGATAACTTGTAGAGAACATTCTCCGATAGCTTTTCGATAACTTTCCGATAACTATTTATCGATAACATTTAGACAACTTTCCGATAACTTTTCGATAACATTCCGATAACAGTTCGATAACTTGTAGAGAACATTCTCCGATAGCTTTTCGATAACTTTCCGATAACTATTTATCGATAACATTTAGACAACTTTCCGATTACTTTTCGATAACATTCCGATAACAGTTCGATAACTTGTAGAGAACATTCTCCGATAGCTTTTCGATAACTTTCCGATAACTATTTATCGATAACATTTAGACAACTTTCCGATTACTTTTCGATAACATTCCGATAACAGTTCGATAACTTGTAGAGAACATTCTCCGATAGCTTTTCGATAACTTTCCGATAACTATTTATCGATAACATTTAGACAACATTCCGATAACTTTTCGATAACATTCCGATAACAGTTCGATAACTTGTAGAGAACATTCTCCGATAGCTTTTCGATAACTTTCCGATAACTATTTATCGATAACATTTAGACAACTTTCCGATAACTTTTCGATAACATTCCGATAACAGTTCGATAACTTGTAGAGAACATTCTCCGATAGCTTTTCGATAACTTTCCGATAACTATTTATCGATAACATTTAGACAACTTTCCGATTACTTTTCGATAACATTCCGATAACAGTTCGATAACTTGTAGAGAACATTCTCCGATAGCTTTTCGATAACTTTCCGATAACTATTTATCGATAACATTTAGACAACTTTCCGATAACTTTTCGATAACATTCCGATAACAGTTCGATAACTTGTAGAGAACATTCTCCGATAGCTTTTCGATAACTTTCCGATAACTATTTATCGATAACATTTAGACAACTTTCCGATAACTTTTCGATAACATTCCGATAACAGTTCGATAACTTGTAGAGAACATTCTCCGATAGCTTTTCGATAACTTTCCGATAACTATTTATCGATAACATTTAGACAACTTTCCGATTACTTTTCGATAACATTCCGATAACAGTTCGATAACTTGTAGAGAACATTCTCCGATAGCTTTTCGATAACTTTCCGATAACTATTTATCGATAACATTTAGACAACTTTCCGATAACTTTTCGATAACATTCCGATAACAGTTCGATAACTTGTAGAGAACATTCTCCGATAGCTTTTCGATAACTTTCCGATAACTATTTATCGATAACATTTAGACAACTTTCCGATTACTTTTCGATAACATTCCGATAACAGTTCGATAACTTGTAGAGAACATTCTCCGATAGCTTTTCGATAACTTTCCGATAACTATTTATCGATAACATTTAGACAACTTTCCGATAACTTTTCGATAACATTCCGATAACAGTTCGATAACTTGTAGAGAACATTCTCCGATAGCTTTTCGATAACTTTCCGATAACTATTTATCGATAACATTTAGACAACTTTCCGATAACTTTTCGATAACATTCCGATAACAGTTCGATAACTTGTAGAGAACATTCTCCGATAGCTTTTCGATAACTTTCCGATAACTATTTATCGATAACATTTAGACAACTTTCCGATAACTTTTCGATAACATTCCGATAACAGTTCGATAACTTGTAGAGAACATTCTCCGATAGCTTTTCGATAACTTTCCGATAACTATTTATCGATAACATTTAGACAACTTTCCGATTACTTTTCGATAACATTCCGATAACAGTTCGATAACTTGTAGAGAACATTCTCCGATAGCTTTTCGATAACTTTCCGATAACTATTTATCGATAACATTTAGACAACTTTCCGATAACTTTTCGATAACATTCCGATAACAGTTCGATAACTTGTAGAGAACATTCTCCGATAGCTTTTCGATAACTTTCCGATAACTATTTATCGATAACATTTAGACAACATTCCGATACCTTTTCGATAACATTCCGATAACAGTTCGATAACTTGTAGAGAACATTCTCCGATAGCTTTTCGATAACTTTCCGATAACTATTTATCGATAACATTTAGACAACTTTCCGATAACAGTTCGATAACTTGTAGAGAACATTCTCCGATAGCTTTTCGATAACTTTCCGATAACTATTTATCGATAACATTTAGACAACTTTCCGATTACTTTTCGATAACATTCCGATAACAGTTCGATAACTTGTAGAGAACATTCTCCGATAGCTTTTCGATAACTTTCCGATAACTATTTATCGATAACATTTAGACAACTTTCCGATTACTTTTCGATAACATTCCGATAACAGTTCGATAACTTGTAGAGAACATTCTCCGATAGCTTTTCGATAACTTTCCGATAACTATTTATCGATAACATTTAGACAACTTTCCGATTACTTTTCGATAACATTCCGATAACAGTTCGATAACTTGTAGAGAACATTCTCCGATAGCTTTTCGATAACTTTCCGATAACTATTTATCGATAACATTTAGACAACTTTCCGATAACTTTTCGATAACATTCCGATAACAGTTCGATAACTTGTAGAGAAAATTCTCCGATAGCTTTTCGATAACTTTCCGATAACTATTTATCGATAACATTTAGACAACTTTCCGATTACTTTTCGATAACATTCCGATAACAGTTCGATAACTTGTAGAGAACATTCTCCGATAGCTTTTCGATAACTTTCCGATAACTATTTATCGATAACATTTAGACAACATTCCGATAACTTTTCGATAACATTCCGATAACAGTTCGATAACTTGTAGAGAACATTCTCCGATAGCTTTTCGATAACTTTCCGATAACTATTTATCGATAACATTTAGACAACTTTCCGATAACTTTTCGATAACATTCCGATAACAGTTCGATAACTTGTAGAGAACATTCTCCGATAGCTTTTCGATAACTTTCCGATAACTATTTATCGATAACATTTAGACAACTTTCCGATAACTTTTCGATAACATTCCGATAACAGTTCGATAACTTGTAGAGAACATTCTCCGATAGCTTTTCGATAACTTTCCGATAACTATTTATCGATAACATTTAGACAACTTTCCGATTACTTTTCGATAACATTCCGATAACAGTTCGATAACTTGTAGAGAACATTCTCCGATAGCTTTTCGATAACTTTCCGATAACTATTTATCGATAACATTTAGACAACTTTCCGATAACTTTTCGATAACATTCCGATAACAGTTCGATAACTTGTAGAGAACATTCTCCGATAGCTTTTCGATAACTTTCCGATAACTATTTATCGATAACATTTAGACAACTTTCCGATAACTTTTCGATAACATTCCGATAACAGTTCGATAACTTGTAGAGAAAATTCTCCGATAGCTTTTCGATAACTTTCCGATAACTATTTATCGATAACATTTAGACAACTTTCCGATTACTTTTCGATAACATTCCGATAACAGTTCGATAACTTGTAGAGAACATTCTCCGATAGCTTTTCGATAACTTTCCGATAACTATTTATCGATAACATTTAGACAACATTCCGATACCTTTTCGATAACATTCCGATAACAGTTCGATAACTTGTAGAGAACATTCTCCGATAGCTTTTCGATAACTTTCCGATAACTATTTATCGATAACATTTAGACAACTTTCCGATAACTTTTCGATAACATTCCGATAACAGTTCGATAACTTGTAGAGAACATTCTCCGATAGCTTTTCGATAACTTTCCGATAACTATTTATCGATAACATTTAGACAACTTTCCGATAACTTTTCGATAACATTCCGATAACAGTTCGATAACTTGTAGAGAACATTCTCCGATAGCTTTTCGATAACTTTCCGATAACTATTTATCGATAACATTTAGACAACTTTCCGATAACTTTTCGATAACATTCCGATAACAGTTCGATAACTTGTAGAGAACATTCTCCGATAGCTTTTCGATAACTTTCCGATAACTATTTATCGATAACATTTAGACAACTTTCCGATTACTTTTCGATAACATTCCGATAACAGTTCGATAACTTGTAGAGAACATTCTCCGATAGCTTTTCGATAACTTTCCGATAACTATTTATCGATAACATTTAGACAACATTCCGATAACTTTTCGATAACATTCCGATAACAGTTCGATAACTTGTAGAGAACATTCTCCGATAGCTTTTCGATAACTTTCCGATAACTATTTATCGATAACATTTAGACAACTTTCCGATAACTTTTCGATAACATTCCGATAACAGTTCGATAACTTGTAGAGAACATTCTCCGATAGCTTTTCGATAACTTTCCGATAACTATTTATCGATAACATTTAGACAACTTTCCGATAACTTTTCGATAACATTCCGATAACAGTTCGATAACTTGTAGAGAACATTCTCCGATAGCTTTTCGATAACTTTCCGATAACTATTTATCGATAACATTTAGACAACTTTCCGATAACTTTTCGATAACATTCCGATAACAGTTCGATAACTTGTAGAGAAAATTCTCCGATAGCTTTTCGATAACTTTCCGATAACTATTTATCGATAACATTTAGACAACTTTCCGATTACTTTTCGATAACATTCCGATAACAGTTCGATAACTTGTAGAGAACATTCTCCGATAGCTTTTCGATAACTTTCCGATAACTATTTATCGATAACATTTAGACAACTTTCCGATTACTTTTCGATAACATTCCGATAACAGTTCGATAACTTGTAGAGAACATTCTCCGATAGCTTTTCGATAACTTTCCGATAACTATTTATCGATAACATTTAGACAACTTTCCGATAACTTTTCGATAACATTCCGATAACAGTTCGATAACTTGTAGAGAACATTCTCCGATAGCTTTTCGATAACTTTCCGATAACTATTTATCGATAACATTTAGACAACTTTCCGATTACTTTTCGATAACATTCCGATAACAGTTCGATAACTTGTAGAGAACATTCTCCGATAGCTTTTCGATAACTTTCCGATAACTATTTATCGATAACATTTAGACAACATTCCGATACCTTTTCGATAACATTCCGATAACAGTTCGATAACTTGTAGAGAACATTCTCCGATAGCTTTTCTATAACTTTCCGATAACTATTTATCGATAACATTTAGACAACTTTCCGATATTTTTTCGATAACATTCCGATAACAGTTCGATAACTTGTAGAGAACATTCTCCGATAGCTTTTCTATAACTTTCCGATAACTATTTATCGATAACATTTAGACAACTTTCCGATATTTTTTCGATAACATTCCGATAACAGTTCGATAACTTGTAGAGAACATTCTCCGATAGCTTTTCTATAACTTTCCGATAACTATTTATCGATAACATTTAGACAACTTTCCGATATTTTTTCGATAACATTCCGATAACAGTTCGATAACTTGTAGAGAACATTCTCCGATAGCTTTTCTATAACTTTCCGATAACTATTTATCGATAACATTTAGACAACTTTCCGATAACTTTTCGATAACATTCCGATAACAGTTCGATAACTTGTAGAGAACATTCTCCGATAGCTTTTCGATAACTTTCCGATAACTATTTATCGATAACATTTAGACAACTTTCCGATAACTTTTCGATAACATTCCGATAACAGTTCGATAACTTGTAGAGAACATTCTCCGATAGCTTTTCTATAACTTTCCGATAACTATTTATCGATAACATTTAGACAACTTTCCGATATTTTTTCGATAACATTCCGATAACAGTTCGATAACTTGTAGAGAACATTCTCCGATAGCTTTTCTATAACTTTCCGATAACTATTTATCGATAACATTTAGACAACTTTCCGATAACTTTTCGATAACATTCCGATAACAGTTCGATAACTTGTAGAGAACATTCTCCGATAGCTTTTCGATAACTTTCCGATAACTATTTATCGATAACATTTAGACAACTTTCCGATAACTTTTCGATAACATTCCGATAACAGTTCGATAACTTGTAGAGAACATTCTCCGATAGCTTTTCGATAACTTTCCGATAACTATTTATCGATAACATTTAGACAACTTTCCGATAACTTTTCGATAACATTCCGATAACAGTTCGATAACTTGTAGAGAAAATTCTCCGATAGCTTTTCGATAACTTTCCGATAACTATTTATCGATAACATTTAGACAACTTTCCGATTACTTTTCGATAACATTCCGATAACAGTTCGATAACTTGTAGAGAACATTCTCCGATAGCTTTTCGATAACTTTCCGATAACTATTTATCGATAACATTTAGACAACTTTCCGATAACTTTTCGATAACATTCCGATAACAGTTCGATAACTTGTAGAGAACATTCTCCGATAGCTTTTCGATAACTTTCCGATAAATATTTATCGATAACATTTAGACAACTTTCCGATAACTTTTCGATAACATTCCGATAACAGTTCGATAACTTGTAGAGAACATTCTCCGATAGCTTTTCGATAACTTTCCGATAAATATTTATCGATAACATTTAGACAACTTTCCGATAACTTTTCGATAACATTCCGATAACAGTTCGATAACTTGTAGAGAACATTCTCCGATAGCTTTTCTATAACTTTCCGATAACTATTTATCGATAACATTTAGACAACTTTCCGATAACTTTTCGATAACATTCCGATAACAGTTCGATAACTTGTAGAGAACATTCTCCGATAGCTTTTCGATAACTTTCCGATAACTATTTATCGATAACATTTAGACAACTTTCCGATTACTTTTCGATAACATTCCGATAACAGTTCGATAACTTGTAGAGAACATTCTCCGATAGCTTTTCGATAACTTTCCGATAACTATTTATCGATAACATTTAGACAACTTTCCGATAACTTTTCGATAACATTCCGATAACAGTTCGATAACTTGTAGAGAACATTCTCCGATAGCTTTTCGATAACTTTCCGATAACTATTTATCGATAACATTTAGACAACTTTCCGATAACTTTTCGATAACATTCCGATAACAGTTCGATAACTTGTAGAGAACATTCTCCGATAGCTTTTCGATAACTTTCCGATAACTATTTATCGATAACATTTAGACAACTTTCCGATTACTTTTCGATAACATTCCGATAACAGTTCGATAACTTGTAGAGAACATTCTCCGATAGCTTTTCGATAACTTTCCGATAACTATTTATCGATAACATTTAGACAACTTTCCGATAACTTTTCGATAACATTCCGATAACAGTTCGATAACTTGTAGAGAACATTCTCCGATAGCTTTTCGATAACTTTCCGATAACTATTTATCGATAACATTTAGACAACTTTCCGATAACTTTTCGATAACATTCCGATAACAGTTCGATAACTTGTAGAGAACATTCTCCGATAGCTTTTCGATAACTTTCCGATAACTATTTATCGATAACATTTAGACAACTTTCCGATAACTTTTCGATAACATTCCGATAACAGTTCGATAACTTGTAGAGAACATTCTCCGATAGCTTTTCGATAACTTTCCGATAACTATTTATCGATAACATTTAGACAACTTTCCGATAACTTTTCGATAACATTCCGATAACAGTTCGATAACTTGTAGAGAACATTCTCCGATAGCTTTTCGATAACTTTCCGATAACTATTTATCGATAACATTTAGACAACTTTCCGATAACTTTTCGATAACATTCCGATAACAGTTCGATAACTTGTAGAGAAAATTCTCCGATAGCTTTTCGATAACTTTCCGATAACTATTTATCGATAACATTTAGACAACTTTCCGATAACTTTTCGATAACATTCCGATAACAGTTCGATAACTTGTAGAGAACATTCTCCGATAGCTTTTCGATAACTTTCCGATAACTATTTATCGATAACATTTAGACAACTTTCCGATAACTTTTCGATAACATTCCGATAACAGTTCGATAACTTGTAGAGAACATTCTCCGATAGCTTTTCTATAACTTTCCGATAACTATTTATCGATAACATTTAGACAACTTTCCGATAACTTTTCGATAACATTCCGATAACAGTTCGATAACTTGTAGAGAACATTCTCCGATAGCTTTTCGATAACTTTCCGATAACTATTTATCGATAACATTTAGACAACTTTCCGATTACTTTTCGATAACATTCCGATAACAGTTCGATAACTTGTAGAGAACATTCTCCGATAGCTTTTCGATAACTTTCCGATAACTATTTATCGATAACATTTAGACAACTTTCCGATTACTTTTCGATAACATTCCGATAACAGTTCGATAACTTGTAGAGAACATTCTCCGATAGCTTTTCGATAACTTTCCGATAACTATTTATCGATAACATTTAGACAACATTCCGATACCTTTTCGATAACATTCCGATAACAGTTCGATAACTTGTAGAGAACATTCTCCGATAGCTTTTCGATAACTTTCCGATAACTATTTATCGATAACATTTAGACAACTTTCCGATAACTTTTCGATAACATTCCGATAACAGTTCGATAACTTGTAGAGAACATTCTCCGATAGCTTTTCGATAACTTTCCGATAACTATTTATCGATAACATTTAGACAACATTCCGATAACTTTTCGATAACATTCCGATAACAGTTCGATAACTTGTAGAGAACATTCTCCGATAGCTTTTCGATAACTTTCCGATAACTATTTATCGATAACATTTAGACAACTTTCCGATTACTTTTCGATAACATTCCGATAACAGTTCGATAACTTGTAGAGAACATTCTCCGATAGCTTTTCGATAACTTTCCGATAACTATTTATCGATAACATTTAGACAACTTTCCGATTACTTTTCGATAACATTCCGATAACAGTTCGATAACTTGTAGAGAACATTCTCCGATAGCTTTTCGATAACTTTCCGATAACTATTTATCGATAACATTTAGACAACATTCCGATACCTTTTCGATAACATTCCGATAACAGTTCGATAACTTGTAGAGAACATTCTCCGATAGCTTTTCGATAACTTTCCGATAACTATTTATCGATAACATTTAGACAACTTTCCGATAACTTTTCGATAACATTCCGATAACAGTTCGATAACTTGTAGAGAAAATTCTCCGATAGCTTTTCGATAACTTTCCGATAACTATTTATCGATAACATTTAGACAACTTTCCGATTACTTTTCGATAACATTCCGATAACAGTTCGATAACTTGTAGAGAACATTCTCCGATAGCTTTTCGATAACTTTCCGATAACTATTTATCGATAACATTTAGACAACATTCGATAACTTTT